>PVIU01002037.1:0-165545 GCA_004026605.1 Ondatra zibethicus
TCCTAACTCCACCTCATCCTCCGTCCTAACTCTTCCTCATCCTCCGTCCTAACTCCACCTCATCCTCCGTCCTAACTCTTCCTCATCCTCCGTCCTAACTCCACCTCATCCTCCATCCTAACTCCTCCTCATCCTCCATCCTAACTCCTCCTCATCCTCCGTCCTAACTCTTCCTCATCCTCCGTCCTAACTCCATCTCATCCTCCATCCTAACTCCACCTCATCCTCCATCCTAACTCCACCTCATCCTCCGTCCTATCTCTTCCTCATCCTCAGTCCCAACTCTGTTATATTCTCAGTCCTAACTCTATAACGATCAGGTCCTCTAAGATCAAACATAGGTATCACCATTGCTTCTAAGCTGTCAGCTGCTTCTCTGCAGCTGTGTGGAGGGGTCCACGGCAGCAGACCTTCACAAGTCCTTTCCATTTCCCACTCTCGTCTACCTGCTCTGCCCTTCTTGTTAAACCTTAACAACTCAACAGACTCCCAGACCTCAGGGGAGGGACTTGCATGTTCTCTTCCACCACAAGCAAAATGGTAAACATCCTAAGATGAACTGGCCGTGGGACTCTCACACCCAGAAATCACCATGATAATGTCTAAACCAGTTACTTACTTATTTTCATCAGAAAGCCCATGGCAACCCCACTCAACAGATCTGCCTGTTTAGTTGCTAGGGTTCGTTGGTTTTGAGCTAACTCATTACAAAGAAATGTTAGGCTCAAACATAAAGAATCAAATTATGTCATTTTTCAGGAAAATTAATGAATCTGGAGATTATCAAGTCATGAGAACTAATCTAGATTTAGAAAGACAAATTTTTGCATGCTTTCTGTCATATGCAAAACTCAGATTAAAAGCATGTGACATGAAAGCACAAAGGGGACTATTCACTGTGAGGCCAGGGACAAAGAGGAAGGAGGAAGAACAATCACATGTATAAATGTATACATACACACACATATAGTTAATATGTAGTCAATCATCCTCTAAGTCAACCTTAACATGATTTTATTACAACAATAGAGTGGTGAGGCACCTGCACCCTCTCTTTAAGGCATTCTAAGCAAACACTTATTTTCTGTATTTTAGAGAGAATAATGGGCTTCAAATGAAGATATTTTAAGTGGTCAAACTGGTTCAAAGTTGTACTTTTGAAGAAAATGTCTTATCCTTGCATTCTAAGAACCATTATACAATGTGTGGAGTGTGAGTGGCCCTCACCTAAAATTGGACACTTGGCCATCTCTGCCATGACTTCAGCATGGAGCATTCATTTGCAGAGTTGGTCTCAGATGCATTCTGCAATCTAAGTCCTTCACTGTAAGATCTGCCACATGCTGGGGACTCTTCCCAGCTTTGGAAAGAGTGTATCTGAGGAGAGTTAAAGCCATCTAGAGCTATATCATGTCAAATGGTGACTTCTGTATGAATTTCCAGATTGCTTTATTTTGTCCACAAAATATCTAACATGTTTTATCACCATATATTTTGTTACTGTCCACTACTTTATCTTTTCAGCATATATTTGTCTTTAAAATACAGATTAAAATTCAAAAACTAGTACCATCATTTTTAGAAATAAACTCTAGTTAAATATAGTTTGGTGAGCTCATTGAGTAAAACAAGAAAAAATTACATAAAGTTTTTTCCTGGTAGAGAAAAAATGATTTTAAAAGACTGACAATTTGACATCCTCAAATATTACAATGGATATTTTCACAACACAGAAACCTTTCTTTATTAGGAGGGAGGGTGACATTAAAACTGATGCAAGCTAGTTTTATAAAAATCTCTTCCTTTGTGCTCTCTGGGGTGGAATTAAATGCTTCTAACTGTAAACCAGATTTACTGATGCTAACGTCGTCTTCTTCCTCCGACTTGTGCAAAACAACGCAGCTAATTTAATCTTCTAAACCACCCACTGCTCATGTTGCTCTAAACCCTCTCCAATTGTTTGCCTTTACCCACGCTGAGATGTGGGTGTGAAAATATCCTGAGGAACGCTCACTTCCTTTGAGAAACACTGGTTCCATGTGGTGTTCACAGGCCTAGCTACAGTGGTAAGGAATCGCAATACACAGTTGCACTGAGCAACACTTTGCTTTTAAGGGCTGAAACCTCATTGACTCCTAAACAAACACAAGGGGATAAAATCAAAGGGAATGGTTATCACTCAGGAAAGGTGGAATTCCGAAGACCATGAAGGACAGCCACTTGAACTCTGGTCAGGACAGAGGCACCAGTAACGAAAGAACTGAAATGTGCTCCAGGAAGCAGCATAGCAGGGTTAAGAACAGAAAAAGAAAACAAACAAACAAAACCCAGTATGACCTGGGCGGACAGAGGGCTTAGCGAGGAAGCTGGGTAACAAGGGAAGAATTCTGCCAACAAGAGGAAGATTTAGCTCTTGGATGGCAGGAGACAAAAGACAAGTTATACCCAAGAGTAGGAGACAATGAAAGAACAGGTAATTCAGTAGTTCACAAGAGGGAGGAACGCAGTCTGGACACAGCTGGTGACATAAGGGCAGTGGCCGATCTGAGTCGCCATCAGAAGGTGCAATCAGTAACTAAGTGGATACAGAAAAAGTCAAGGATGATACTCGATGCTTGTGATTTGCCAGCTGTATAAACGAGAATACTGAGGATGAGATTTGATTGAGGAAGAAGGGATGCAGCGAAGATTCACATTGGAAATAACAAGTTTGGAGAGGCTGCAGGCATCCATATAATGTCCAGTAAGGCTACTAGAGTTCAGGAGAGACGTATAGACAGCATTTAGGATGAAAAATTGAAGCCAACTTAAAGAAAGGAATGTAAAGAAACGCAGCAAATGTAGAAAAGATGGGTGAAGACCGGTGGTGGGGTGGTGAAAAGAGAAATGGGGGAGCCAGAAAGGGAAGAGCTTGTGAGGAGCAGAGTGCTCAGAAGCTTCAGACCAGCTAAGAGCCAAGAAAATAAAAACTGGAGCCCACACTAATGTAAATGTAGAGTAAGAGATTTTGAGTAAATGTGGTAATATTATAGGCTTGAGATGGTAGAAAATTAAACAGGAGGCAAGAATCCTACAGTCACTGGTAGCTCCATACTCCTTTCTGAGCTCTGCAGTCTTATCTCACCTGTCTTCTACAGTGTTCACCAACTCATCTGAAATTCATTGATTAAAATTGCTCTTTAGCAATTCCATATGTATGTAGTATGTTATATTTATTCCCACTCCTTCCCTTTTCTTACTTCCCTCCTACCCAAGTAATCCCCCACTCCCGACAGATCTCTCTTCCACATTCCTGTCTCTGTTTTGGTTTTTTTTTTTTTTGGTTTTGGGACCCACTGGTTTTAACAAGGACTTCCAAAGTGTGTGTGTGTGTGTGTGTGTGTGTGTGTGTGTGTGTGTGTGTGTGCATGGGTGTGTCTCAAGTTTAGCCCTTTCTTTACTATGACTGTGCAGGCTACCCCACTATTTCTACCAAGTAGGCAACTCACATGAAGGAAAGGGCTCATCCTTGAGAGCTTATTTGAAAGTTAATGCTCACCTATGTAATGATTTAATACCAAAAATTAATATAGGACCATTAGAATTCTACATTTGCCAATACTGCAGAAACTTTCCGTTAATTCTTCAACATTAGAAAGAAAAATAGGAGGCCTAGAACTTAGAACAGTCCAGTCTGGCCAATAATTCCTACTTGAATTTTAGGGATGTGATTTCCAGTTTTTCCAGATCTTAGTCTCCTTACTTACCAAACTGAGGACACAGCCTGGATTGTTGAGTTTTAAAGTTCCCTTATCTTTGGATGCACAGTGGCCAAACTTTCCTAACAGTAGGCTCTTGGTCTCCCCTGTAATAGTGTAGTCAGCATACAAATAAAAGAGTCTCCTGGGGAGCGTGCAGCCTTCCAGTTTATTTCCTGCGACATTCTGGCCAAATACCTCATGCCTTCCTCAACTTGCCATCTGTTGCTTATACACAGTGCCAAATCATTTTCAAAAGGCTTATATAAATTTAAATCAAGTTAGTTTTATCATAATCCTATTCATGCACACAGGCTTTCTTATTATAAAGAGGGCATTGCTATTTGGGCATCATGCCCAATTAAAAAACATTTTTAATTTGCATAGCTTGGAAGCATTTGTAAATATTTGTTTAAAAATTCTTTTCTTCCATGTACAAACCCAATTCACAAACATTTTTTTTACTGATTAACACAATACTCCTTTTCATATTTGAAGACATTCTTCCAGGTTTGAGATTTCCTTAAAGTATGGATTCCTTCGTGGAGGTCTTCTCTTACATAGTATCTTGCTGCCCAGCAGGAAGGCCTGGCTGGCTCCCTGGAGATTTAGGCATAAGTGTTCACATCTATTCTACAAAAGCAGGGCATCTCTGCTTTAACTTGATACTCTGGGGACTGGAATGCCAGTGTTTGCTGTAAAAGAGGAACTATGGACTCCTGAAGGCTTCTGTATTCAGGGAGGATGGAAGCCCACATTCCTGCTCATTTCTGGTCTGAGTGAGGTAAAAGACTACTCACTAAGCAGAACACAGTGACGACTTGAGGAAGCTCTTGTCAGAAGGACAATGACACTGGGCTGTGTCCACAGTCCTGGGATCTCTGCTAGATCCTAAATCTGTTTGCTAAGATGAGACATGGGATGAACTGAAGAATTTTATGTAAAATCCTTAGCAAGACTTTCTGAAATCAGGGAACACAGAGGGGCATGGTTATTGGTAATTGTATTGTAGTTGTGGCTAACATGGGGCTTAGATTACAAGAACATAATATACCACTTTCCTAAACCATGCTTGAGTCTGGGGCCTCAAAATAATCATATCATCGATAATGAAGCAGGTTCTAGACAGCAATTGACACAGAGGTAACCTTGAGCATCAAGACTCTCAAAATCAACTTAACCATATGCAAAAACATCATCCAAACAGATGGTGACCAAGCTCCCGAGGAAGACCTAAAGAAAGAGGGCAGGAGCTGTGAACTATAATTCATAGGAAGAAACATCATCGCTCTGTTGGTTCTGCCCACAGAGATGAAGATGATACTGGACAGAAGAATCATATTAGGTTTTTGGACATGTTTCTGCTTAAATTTAACATTGTTCTGTGGAGTGAGTTTGATTAAATTACAGTAATAGTATTGCATCTGATTTCAGGGATAGGCCAGCAAAACCTACCAATGATAAAAATTATCCAGAAATTTTCTCAATAGTGATCAAATTATCTCCTGGGACAGCCAGATACGGGCCACCATCGGGCATGGACACTGTCAGTTATCTCCATGGCACTGGACAAAATACCTAACGCAATCAACTTGGTAAAGGAAAAGGTTAATTTGACTCATAAGGTGTTTCCACCTACAAGCTTTGGTCCTGTTGTTTTATACCTGTAGCAGCCCGTGTGGTAGAACCATGTGATGGTAGAGACCTATTTACCTAAAGGTGACTGGGACACAGAGAAGAAAGACGATAGGACCAGAGACTACGATCCCCATCAAGAAGACATTCCCAGTGTCCCAGTTGTCTTCTACTAGACTCTTCCTCAGACTGACAACCAAACCAAGTCTTCAGTATGTGGCCCTCCAAGGGGCACTTCATCCAAATTACAGCAGGAACCAATTTTTCCATTAAATTTGATTTTGATATTCATTCTTTCCCCCACCCTCTTTTCTTAATGCTTTAAACAGGGGTTAGTAAATTCTTCCTTTAAAGAGCCAGATGGAAGACATCTCAGGCTTCCTCAACACTTACTCCCTTTAACAGCTGCTCTCGCTGCCTCCATCACAGCAGTTAATGGCGAAGATCACCAACACCACTGGGGCAGGGAAAGGCTCCAGAGAGCCACCTTTCAAGTGAGTTTATGTTCTCGTGTCTCCAACAGTAGCCAGGTACAAACTCCACGCCTAATGCCTCTGGATGGATACCTACTCTTCTCGAGCCTAACCCCACTGTTTGTAGTCATACGTGTCTTGGGCACAAGCACAGATTACAGGAGCAGATGGACATATGAGTGCCACCAGGTCATGAGTGAATCGTTTCTGAGAAGAAAAAAAAAAAAAAACTCACGGACAAGTGTCCGGTTCGCTCTGTTAGGAAAGCAGAAAACCTGGGTGAAGAGGCAGCTGGGGAAAGAACCTGGAGGCTTCTCACACTGAGAACTTTTCTCTGACTTCGAAAGACCTTTCACTGTTGAATCTGACAGAAGCCCCTCACAGCTCGGCATTACATGAAGGACTCAAGCTCTTCCATAAGGTGTGTGAGGGGGAAGGCTGTCTGGATTCACGCTCTATGGCTGTCTGGATTCACGCTCTATGGCTGTCTGGATTCACGCTCTATGGCTGTCTGGATTCACGCTCTATGGCTGTCTGGATTCATGCTCTATGGCCAGACTGCCAAAATCAAAACCCGAAGTTTCCATCACTCTTAAGACCCCCACTCTTAAGAAATGTCATCAGTGGCCTACAGTCCATACTTGAATTCTCTTGTGACCCAGTACCATCGAAGCCAACTGCTCACATAGAGCACAAACGCTCATACACCCACCACCAGGTCCCCTCCTTTTTTAATTAATGAAAGTAGAACAACGTTGAAATACTTCTTTGAAAGGGCCTTAATATAAAATTCTTTTATCAAAATGATACTGGAAAGCCGACAGTGTGAAGCAGCTGTCCTAACTGCAGCTCTTGGAATTTGGGGACTGGAAAGAAATGGTTTCCCGTGTCGTTCTTGTGCCTGGGAGTGCTTGCTGGGGACTGAACTCAGAGCCTCATGTTTGCCAAAAACATGCTTTCCCACTGAGAAAAATCCTCATCTGTTTTTTCTAAATGGTTGTTAGTGTCGCCTTTGTGCTGACAATGGACCACAGCGCCTGACACTGCCCAGTTTACTGCGTCTCTTCTATCCTCCTACTTAGCATTCTGACTTAAGGGAACAACTGACTGATGCTTTGGCGCTAAGGGTTTTACATATTGTTGATGGGTTTCCTCTCGCTCTTCAGATTAGTCCATGCCTCCGTCTGTGCTCCTCTGTGAAGATGACAACTTCTCCCAACTTTTCTCCTGCAAAACCCATTTTAATGAACCCTCCACCTCCCTATCCTCACCCCTACTACTCTATAACGAACCCTCCACCTCCCTATCCTCACCCCTACAACTCTATAATGAACCCTCCACCTCCCTATCCTCACCCCTACTACTCTCACCCTTCACCCTGGCCTTCCACGCACTTTTGGAATCCACACATGCAGTCCTCCTCCCGGGCCTCGGTCCATGCTGTTGCCTTTCCCCAGAACACTCTTCTGCAGGTGCTGAGGTGTTTTCTCCTTCTCCAGCTTGGCTGAAGTCACCTCGTCAGGTAGTCTTCCTAGATAGGGTGCCTGCCCTGAATCTATGCTCCTTACCCTCCTGCTCATCTTTCCAGGTCCTTATAACTACAGCTCATTGTAAACTCCTGCTTCCTGCGCCAAAATAAGCTCCTGAGAGCCACTACTCTGTTTTGTATACTGCCAAGTCTCTCATGCCTAGAATTATGCCTGGAAGCTTTTGAGATTCAAAACACATTATTTTACAACCTGGTAGGGAAACGCTCCATAGTTCATACAGTAGAATACACCTGGTCACTGATAACCCCCTAAACACACACACACACACACACACACACACTCACACACACACTCACACACACACTCACGAGATCTATTTAACCCTTTTCTTGAGAAGTATGTCCCAGGTAAACACTACTTGATGTATCTTCATTCTGTTTGAGGAGGATCTGACAGGAGACATCAAACACATTAGGTTAGGTTCATTTCCACCTTCTTGCTTCGGCAGACTCCAACAGTATAGTGCTACATGAAAACCTTGAGGTTGTACTGGAGTTGGGACTGGAGGAGTGGAGGAAACAGGACTCTCTCTGGACTTCAGGATTACTTCCACTCTAGACTGGTCAGGGGTAAATTAGTATCCTCATAGATTCTGGTTAGTAAAAGGTAAAGGTGCCAGCTAGCATGAACCACAGCCAGGACACAAACCCAGGGCAGAACATGGACAATGGATTAGTTCAAGTTCTTTTATAGTTAGTGCACAACATAACCTACGAAACAGATGTCACAGTCTGTATAAATTCCAGAGTAGGCTTGCTCACTTGTAATTTATATGAATATCTGGATGTTGTCCGTTCCTCAGCTCCCTCAACAGCCAAATGGAGACCATACTATTGTGACTATGTCACCTAGTTGATGCAGAGAAGAAAGCATTTTGCTCAAGCACATTAGTGTTCTGTCGTGCTAACCAATCAAAGCCATCGATTTGGGCTCAGCTATGTTGTTTGTAATGATGGTCTTATGTGATCTCTTAGTTCAAACTACTTTCGCCCTTTAATGAAACTCAAATTCAAGTAAGTGCTGATGACCAAAATGCCCCGTCAGGAGCCCACTTATAAATGCTCTATTTTGCTGCTTTGAAACCGACCTCCCTCTCTCCCTTCTGTCTCTCTCCCATTCAGACATCACTCAATGCTGAGAACAACCTTCATCTTTTCTGTCATTTTCTCTCCAGATACTCGAAATCTCTGTTCGGGTGCTCTTCACAACCAACCATGCTTCTCTTTCCAGAGTTGCATTCTAACGTTTCAACTTCTTTTGGGTTCATCAGATACATGGCTGTCTTCTGTATTGATAAAATGCTTTCTACGGTCAGGGAATGACCCCTTAGGTCTTTAATCTCCACAAAACCCAACTGAATATTCAAAGTAAAGAGAGCTTTACCTCATGAGATCTTGCAGCACAACTTCATATATATATATATGTACACATATACATACACACACATATATATATGAAGACATATATATGTATATATATATATAGTGTGTGTGTGTGTCTCCTTTTTATTTGGTGAAGAGGGTACTAGGGGTTAAACTTCAGAGCTCATACATGCAAGGCTAGTGTTCTATCTCTGAACTGCACCCTCAGCCCCCTTGAAGTACATCTTCAAATCCTCCAATTTCTCCATAGAGGAAATAGTGCTTTCGATGTTCTCTCTGGCTAGGGAACAGAGCAATGCAATGTAATAGCACAATTAAATGTACCTCAAGGTAAATACAGTCTTTTATTAACAGTTATCAATCTCAGAAGCTGAATTCAGGGAGATCATTATTTAAACAACTTATGAAATGGGTGCTGTTGGGAAAACCCTAAAGGAGGCTGGGGAAAAAAGCAGCCCATGCACATCTGCAGTTCTCACAATGAACTGAGGGAGGAAGGGTAGTGTAGGGTAACACATAAAACAAATACATATCAGAAATCCTTCAATTTTTACTATTTTGCCATAGACAATATACTTTTAAAAATAAAGTATTTGAATTAAGGAGGCATGGGGCTCTGACTGTAAGGTGAAAAGATGGAAGAACATCTGTTCTTAGGAGGCTCCAACTAAATGATGCTCTGGTTTAAATACTGAGTGTCTTCTGAGTCCCATTTGCTAAAGACTTGGTCCCTAGAGTAGCACTACTGGGAAGTAGTGAAAACTATATTGCTTTCTCTTACTTTGCAGTGCTAGGGAGCAACTCCAGGGCCTAATGCATGTTAGACAAATGCTCTACACTGAGCCACATCTGCAGCATCACTGAAATGGTCCACTTGATGGGTCACTTGAACTTGCCCTCAAAGAAGACTATGGGACTGCATCCCTATTTTCCTTTCTTTATGTCCTGATAGAGTGTTTCTCCCTGCCACACATCCCACCCATGATGTGCCACCTCCACACAGACCCAAAGCAATGACGCCAACACATCATAGACAACAGCGACTGAAACTGGGCCCAAATCAATCTTTCTCTTCATACACTGATTTTCCCCCTCAGGTAGCCTGTTACCACAACAGCAAGCTGACTAACATATCTCAATGCTCAAAGTGGTCTGCGTGCATATTATTCAAAGAGGTGACATTCTCCGGTCCCCCAGCGGTAACTTGGTATGCAAATTCCAGAGAATGCAGTGACTATTGAATACACATTTACAGATTTTCATTTTATTTTCCGAATGATTTACACCCTGCTTTTCCAAGAAAGGCTGAGAACACCCTACCTACTAAATCTCAGCTCACACATGAATGTGTCTGTGTAAGAGAGTCCGAGGTCAAACTTGGGCTTTAATCCTCAGAGCTTTCCACCTGTAAAAAGCCACAGGCATCGTCCTGGAGCGAGGGCCTGAGGGCTGGGATGCATGCATCATCACCACACTCAGCTTCTTGTCTTCAAAAGATCAAATCCAAGTCCTCAAACTTAGATGCTAAGCCCTTTACTGACAGCGCTATCTCCACCCCGTGCCCCCTTTTCAGGAAAGGTTAACAAGGGATATGGCGCACACAAGTTTCTGTGCCCCAGAGTTTGTGATCAAAACTGTACAGAGACACATGGGAGGCCGGAGGACAACTTGAAGGAGTTAGTCTTCTCTTTCCACAGTGCGGGTCTTAGGTATTGAACTCAGTTTAGCAGCAGGTACCTTTACCCACTGAGTTATCTCACTGGCTCTAAATAGTTACTTTCTAGGTAGTTATTAGTTTCTGGGTTGAAAAAGACATTAAAGTTAGCCATGCTGAGAGAGAAATTATATTCTCTTAGGAAAGTCACAAGACACTGCCAGGAAGAGGCCCAGGAAGAAGGCCAGAAACCTAAGAGAGCCTGTGATATTCTTCAAAAGGCACTTGGGATTCACCTATGACAGTGTTCCCAGGAAAATATATACATGGAGCCATCAGCCTTTCTCTCTCTTTTATCAGATCCTGGCAAATAGGAAGGAAGAAAAAAGCAAGTAAAAGAAAAAAAAAAAAGGACTTCAATAAAGCCTTGATTCCATTGAATAATTTTCTTTTTGGTTTTTGTATTCTCAGTGAATATTACCTTATCAAAAAACGTAAGACTTGGAACCGGAGAGCTGAATAAGTGGTAAGAGTGTTTATTGTCTAAGCATAAGGACCTGATTTCAGATCCTACCATCCTTATAAGAAGCTTGGCCCTGATGCTGCGGGAGGGGAGGGATGAGGACCAGTGGGCACGATTCCAGCTCCAGGTTGACTGTGGCGGACACTGTTTCAAGGGAACAAAATGGATAGCACAGAACAGAACACTCAACGTCTTCCTCTAGTCTCCACACATGTACTCATGCATACATTCACACATATACCCCATACGCATGCATGCGCTGCCACCCCCACACAAAATGAAAAGATAGAAGACTTTAGCAGCCTTGAGAAGCTGGGTGGTTAGAAGCAGCGTCTTCACATAGGATCTTGTATGAAATCAACTAAAGGCATGTCAACTTCTTGACTGGTATTAGATAATAAACCAGCACTCCAGGATCAACCAATGCTGGCTGAATTTATTGTGGAGAACTGCTTTGGCTTTTCTGTTTGTATTCTGTGGCCATGATGCCTTCTTCACACAGGCACTAGCTGAGGGTTTCTAGGTAAATGAATGTCCTGTCACACCCAAGGAATAAACAAAGCATCATGTTCTCTGTAGCATGTTCATTAACTACTACCTAATGCTCTGTGGACAATTCAAAATGTTCATCATTATCCTTACACCGCTCAGATGCTGACTCAAGTCCCCACTGTTATTCTATGTGTAGGAAACAGGGAAGTAACATTTTGTGGGTTTCCTTGACACAACTGCAGAGTATAATGCGCAGTAATAATGAACTTCAAGCAGGGAGAGCCTACTGGTGCTCTGAGTTTGGAATCTCTTTTTCTTGTCACATCTTTAGTCCCAGCATTGATCATGGTGTCTCTCACACAAGCATTTACAAATCCCCATTGGATATATGAATGAAAGGGAATACCTGGGGGTCTAGAACATGCCAGATACTTTGATAGTCAGTCCATTTCATCTGTGCAGTAACCTTTCATCACAAACAAAAACACTCAAGTTGAGAACTTTAATTCAAAATATTAAAAATGTTCCAAATAACTAAGATATTTTAATTGTTAACATAATCCTCAAATGGAAAATACCACCTATAACCTCATGCAATGGATTTCAGGCACAGCAAAGCATTATTAAAACCATTTGCAGACTCTGTATACAAAGAATGTATTAAACCAACTTAGACATGTTCTACTTCCATGATTTCTCATTATGTAATTGCAGGTATTTCAACATTTTGAAAAGTCAAGTCTATAATACTCCTGGCTTCTATAATTTCAGGTAAGGGATGCTTATACTACACTAGTCTTAACTCAAAGAGGTCTACTGCTCATGGCTTGCCAAGAGGAAATGGCAGAATCAGAATTCAAATCCAAGGATAGCTAGACCAACTCCAAGTCCCCGTCTACCATCTCAGTTTCTCTACATTGAACTCCAAGGGAGAGTGGTGCCCAAGAAGCATTTGAAGATATTCCCTGGCTGAGGTGTTGGGTAGGTAGAAAGAGTGATACTCAGATAATTACAGCCAGGAAAGTAAGGGATATTATATTCACTCTCAGGAGCATCAACATGCCAGAGGGCAAGAAGGAAACCTGAAAAGTAGAAAGATCTCCATCATAAGACCTTACAACCAGTGTCCCTAAATTGTTCTACCTCGGGATTTTTCAAGAAGAAGGTTGAGCTGTGTGGGAAAGGTCATGCCATGTCACTCTGTTTCCCGAGGCAGCCACTTGAGCACGTGTCGGGAGACTCCACTGAGGACAGGCTGAAACACTTGGAAAATTTAATCTTTCTAGATTCCTTTTCTGTATTCAACAAGGTGATGGATGACCTTCAACAAAGGAGTTTATAAAGGCAGTCCCGAGTTTATAGCTAATAGCTGCCCATTTACTTCAGGTGAAATACGTGAGTTTATAGATGACAAGACAGTTGCTGATTTACAATATAACTGTATTCTAGGGAGTTTTCAGTCAGTCTGAAACTCAGAGTCTTTTTTTTTCTCATGAAACAATGGCAGATATGATTTCCAAATCAATCTATGATCACAAAGTCAACCAGGTGAAGAACTACACACACAATATAAGAGAGTAGAAAAGTGCGCCCCTAAATAGCAGCAGTGGTATGAACTGAGAAGCAGGAAAATTTCTATAAAGGTCCTAAAGAAACTTGACTTTAAGTTTAGAAGAAGATACTTGAGAAAGTTTCAGAAGACATCATTAAAACTGTTAGAAAGTGATTTAGGATGCTAAGATTTCCACTTTCATTCTTAAATGGATGGCTTCCATTTTACTTGATACAATTCTTTGCTATACCTGCATTCAGTGCTTATCAACCATGACCTGGAGAAGTAAAATTTTAAAAAGTAAAAATGCAGTTGGGCAAGTCAGAGAATGGGACTCTTGGGGATGAAGGGAAAGGGAAGAAAATAAAAGAGAGATGACAAATTGTTCCCCAAGCAAAACATGGTGGGCAGCATAGGAAGTAGGGAGTGGGGCACACTTGAGAACATGGAAGAAGCCTCAAGTAATCTGCACACTAATCTTAGAACTCTGAGACTCTAAAATACACAGAAACTTAAAGTCTGCCTTATCCTGTGGGTGTCAGTGCTCGTTCAAACCTCTGCCATCTATTTAACAGAATACCCCATTGTAGATGTCTCTGCTGAGTGCCGTGATGACTTAAGAAACGGTAACATAGCTGCGGTGTTTTAGGGCTCTTCATGTGCATTTTCACTCTTCTATCCATGTGAGTGCTCAGACCAAGCTACTCTCTGCAGCAGCGCACTTTACTGCTTAGGAGCCCACGCTTGAAGCCAAGGGTCCAGAGCTGGTGGATTCCCTGATGTTGACTTCATCTTAGCTTTCTCATCTCTGAAACGTGGGTAAGTGTCCACACTGTCCATATTTCTGGGTAGCTGGGTGATAATTAATTAAGTTAATACGTTCAGGAAAAAAGAAAAAAATTGAATGTGGAAGGGTGGTAGCCAAAGACCATCCTTATTAGGCGAGGGCAACTTAGGGCCTGGTCACAGACGATAAGGAGAGACTCATTCTTCTCTGTGAACACTGTTGTCCCTTTCTTATTTTGTACTATGTTAATGCATCATTACTGCTCAGTAATAAAAAATATTCACCAAACTGAGTTTACAAGTTTAGATATCAACCTACCAATCATACCTTTAACACTTAATCCAAAACTCACTTACTGGGATGAGGGTTAATTTGATAGTAGAACATTTGCTTAGCATGGGAGAAGTCCTTGGTTTGATTGTGAGCCCTTCAAAAACCAAACAAACAAATCCACTCTCAAACTATCTGATTCTAGTTAAATGAAGCAGAAGGATGTTGGACACAAATAACCATATGTCCTCTGACCAACCAACCCCACTTTACATGGATCTGTGTTGGTCTAACAGGATGTTTATCATTTTATGATATTCCAAATAAAGAATCCACTGTGAAGGAAGGTAAATAATGAGTGTTTTGGATGGTTAAGTTAATTAGATTAATAACATATGTATGATTTGATTTTGATTACTGATGTATAAGACATATATTCCACGTAAAAATGCTGAAGACTCCAGTGTCCTAAAGTGGCTTAGTAAGCTGTCCCGACTCTTGGTGAACTCATCAAAAACCTTAGACAAATCAAAGTGAGTCATGAAATGAATAATTTCTCTAAGTCTGAATCTGAACTTCTTACATTACACACCTAACGCAGGTGGTCGCTGGCCACCTCCCTTCCACATTTAGTTAGAAAATTAGTGAAATTTTTCCAAATGCTAAAATTCATTTTTATTATATTTTAACATCATAAAACATAAAATGGACTTTACTTCCATGTAGTTTATAGTCTCGTTAGGGTAACACTGCATGTCCTCTGGGGAACCAAAAAGGAAGAAAACAAATGCCATCAAGACACACAAATCCAAGAGCCCCTAACAAACATCTGTTTCCTTTTCTCACATCTTAATAGCCTGGCTATTTTAGATACAAACATTTGTTTTGCTGACAAATGTTTCCAAAAAAGTTATTGGAGATTATTTCACTGAAATGGTTTATTCTTAAGCTGAACAAATTGCAAACTTCTCCCACATCTACAGGCATCTGTGAAAATGAGCAAGTATGGCCTGCAGATTTCCCAACCATTCAGGGCATGGCCGGCATGCAGGGAGTGGGGTGCATGCTATAGACCACGGCCAGCATGCAGGGAGCAGGCTGCATGCTATTGCAAACCTTAGAATCATTTCTGCAGTGAGCAATCCCAGGCATGTGCAGTCCTAGATACCAGACATGCATCTCCTGTGTTTATGGGGAGATGTCTGGTGGTTTAGCTTTCCATCCTGTTACACCGAGTTCCTGCAAGAGCACAGAGTTCTCGGCTTTGCACAGGATCTGTCCCGTTTTTCATGTCCTTTGCTCTACTTTCTTGTGCCTTGGCAGGGATCAAAGAGGCAGAGGGAACAAATGGTTTCCCATGCATATTGAATTCCCTCTTACACTGATTTTTCCTCTGTCACTTGAAATTCAATATTGGCAAGGCTCCTGCACATCACCTTAGCTACCAACTCGTCTGCATGCGGTCAGTGAGCGCTAAAGGGAGCGTTCAACCCATTCTTTTCGAAAAAAATTACATTTCTATGGCATTCATAAGAAAATTCTCTCCTAAGTAATAAACAATTGGCTTTTATTTCACATCAGCTGCAAAGGTGTTTTCCACCAAACACTCTTTTCTGTTACTCTGATTTGCTTTCTAGCAGTAAAAAAAAAAAAAAAAAAAAAAAGAAAGAAAGAAAAGAAAAATAACAAGACTTGTAAGCAAAGATTTCTTTCCTAAGAATTCAACCACAACATTCTTAGCTTCCTACCTGACGTTTACTGGACATTGAACAGCTAGGTGCCTTTAGGATCCATTGTACTAAAACTGACTCTCTAACACTTTCTGACTCCTGGTCAACTCATCTCAAACAGTAGGCAAACCTGTAAGAAGTGGACAAATAGAACGGACCTCATGGGCTTGGTGTGTAATAATGAACTTATAACTCTAAACTCTTGAATTACATTTGAGTATATTTGATTATGTATTATTATGAAAATGATAGTTGCCATAATTAGTAGGAACTGTTCTGAGAGATTTAGGACAAGAAGTACATTTTCAAAGCAAATTATTTAACAATAAATAGTAGCTGTGTTTCAAGCGAACATCCATATTGCGCTTGTATGCATGATTCATGTGGTAAAATATGCTATAGACTATATTATATATTATAAAATATACATATTATAATATATAATAAATATGTATTATATTTAATATATATTAAAGAATGGCTTAGTTTCTTCTTTGAGAAAAGACGGTTTATTTTAAAAGTTCCTTTGTAATAATACTTTCAAGTCACTAAATTCTTTATACATCCTTTTGAAAACACACATTTGGTTACATTAATTTAAGGGTTTAGTACAAGATTATACAATTTATACTCCAGAACCTAAGAGATGGTATGTTAATTTGCCTATTAGCAAAAGATGAAACACACCAAAATTTTCTTTCCTGTCTTTCTACATTTTAAACACTGAAGAAAAAATGTGAGTTACTAAAACAGTCTTTTAAGGAAGAAATTGAAAGCAAGTGCAGTCCATCATTTTAAAGGTAACAAAAATCGTGATTTGATCTGACACTGCTTGCGTCTGGGATCTCACAGGAAACTACACAGCTGATTTTGCTCCAATTTTTTTTAATAGACAGTGAAATTATAATTTTTATGAATACCCTCCTTTATAGGAGCAACATTCTTTCTCAAATGCTAGAAAGCCATTTAATTGATAAAAGAGGAAGAATTGAGTAATTGTAGCTGGTGAAAATATTATATACCATCAAAGTTCTCAGATTTTCCTTTCCTATAAATTCACTGAAAGAAAGGGTTTCAATGGGAATGAAAATTATGTAAACATATTTTGGAGTAAATTAAAAAAAAAAGGACCTGTTACATTTTGTGGTACACCCCAAAACAGTACTTACATGGAAACCTAACAGTGAAAGAAGACCTGAGATCAGTCACCCAATCACCCATCAGATCAAAAGTACGTTAAAAAAAAGGAAGTAACAAAATTAAAATAAAGTCTATGAAATTAAAAAAGGGAAGAAAAAGAAACAAAGAGCTCCTCCTTTTCTAAAATAAGGACAGTTAACAATTCGGCTACGTAACCTGGCTAACCCTTTTGAAAATGGTAAGATGTACAGATTGCTAATACCACAAATGGAAGAAAATCATCACTAGATATTTAAAAACTATTAAAGTAACAATAAAATTATCATGAGTCAGGAACACTTATGTCTATGGTTACTGCCCTTGAGGCTGAGGCAAGGGTCAAGAGTTTGGAGTCAGCCAGGGCTACATGTCTCAAACAAACAAACAAAACTAAACAAAACACATTTTTAATAAACAATATTATGCTCACAGATTAGGCAGACTAGGTGACATGGACCAATTCTTTGAGAGAAACAACCTGCTGAAGGAGATAATTTAAACAGATCTACTTTTGTGAGTTAATTACAGATCCAAAGAGAAACAACTAGACCCAGGTGAGTTCACTAGTAAAGTTTATCAAATATTTAATGAACAAACTATTTGAATTCTCTGTAGTCATCTAGAAAACACACACAAACCGAATGCTTCCCAGTTTAGGCAATAAAGCTAGCATTATGCTAATGGTAAAACCAGATGAGGACATCACGGGATATGAACACTATAGACAAGGATCTCTCACGAATATACATGTGAAGATTCTCAAGAAAGTATCATCAACTGAGTCCAAGAACATATATAAAGAATTATACAATATGACTAAGTGGGAATATCATAGGTATGCAAGATTGGTTTAATATTGGAAAATGAAATAATTGCAATCCATCAAATTAATATGTTAAAGAAGAAAAGTTACAAACATTTCAACAGGTGTGGAAAGAGCGCTTGACCAAACCCAATAGCCCCACTCATGACAAAGTAGGATCAAAGGGAAGGCTCTGCTCTTGCTAAAGGCTATCTAAAGATACTGACAGTGCCTACGTTCCACTGGACACCCTCATAGACAGGAATGCACGTACAGCACAGACTGGAGCTGATGAGGTATTTTTCAAAGGAACAAAGAAGACACGTAGTTGGGGCAGGGAGAGTTGGAAGTGACTATGGTTGGAGTTTTGGGAGGAGTTAGTAATATTAAAGAATTAATACAAATGTATTTTTGAATGATACAATTAATCTTCCACCTAATGAGTGAGAAACTAGATGCTTTCTTCCTACAATAAGAACAGGAAAAAGTCAACTCCTTTCCCATCCCTATTCAACACTCCCCTGGAAAGCCCAGCTAATAAAGAGCAAACCCAGAAATACACAGGTTGTGGTGGAAGAAAGAAACTCTGTGTTCACAAATGACAGCTGTCCCCCTAGTCAATGCTGAAGATTGACCCTCTTCCCTAAAGAGGGGAAAGAGAAACGTCTGAAATAAGTGATCATAACAGGGTTAAAACATGAAAAGTAACAGAAATTACACTATTGCTCTCCTATACGCCATCATTTAGATCAGCAGGGGAATGGTAGCAGGAAAAAAGGAAGAGAGAAAGAAGACATTTACAAGAACAGCAAGAAGGAAAGTACAACATTCAGATGAAATTCCATTCAGATGGAATATCCAAGATAGTCCAGGCCCATGGATAGAAAAACTCAGTATTGTCAAGATACTAGTTTGTACTAAGTTGATCTAGAAATTCAACATAATTCCAAGTGAAATTCTAGACCAGTGGTTCTCAACCTGTGGGTTGCCTAAAACCATCAGAAAACCTAGATATTGACATCATGATTCATAACAGTAATAAAATTACAGTTATAGAGTATCAACAGAAATAATTTTATGGTTGGGGGTCATTACAACATGAGAAACTATACTTTAGTTTTCCAGGATATTGCCTTTAACCCGATGGACTACATAATTGAGGAAAAAACACACCTGAAACGATTTTTGATAAGGGTATACATTTGTTAATTCAATACTCAAAAAGCTAGCAGATAATATTTCATAAATCATTCCAATTCTTTCAGTTAATGTTTATGAATTTTTTACCATTAATGTTTCTTTTTTCCTTCAGAGTAAGAAGAAAGGCAAGTGACTGTCCCAAAAGGAAGGGATTCTTTGAATTCCTTATGTAGGCAACAGGAAAAACTCTTACTTTGTGAAAACAACAGGTGGGCTCATAATCCATGAGAGGAAGGGCTACAGTTTTTAAAGTTAAGACAATGGAGTGAGAGGTTGAGAGAAAATGCAAGAAGATTAATTGAGGAACGTAAGCATACAATGCTTGATGGTTACTTGTCCCCAAAAGAACAAACCCAGTGGAGGGAAAGAAAGAAAAAAAGACAATGAAGCTAAGATCCACAGCTGGAGAAATGCTTGCTGGCAAGGCCTTGGGCAGAAGTATAAAAGATGTCCACAACCATTCACACTGCTGTACAAGCCACAGTATGTCGGAGGAGAAGGATGGGCCGGGGTATGCTCACACCAGAGACACTGTCACACAATCCACAGTGTGTCATGGGAGGGGAGGGCTGGGCCCGGCTGCTTGGTCTGCACAATTCCCCTTTGGAATTTTTTGAAACTTTTTAGTTTTTTTAAACTTTCAGCAATGTACTGCTATCATGAAAATCACTATGTAATGATAAAAAACTCTGAATTCTAAATATCAAAATTTATTTGGATATTCCATGTATAGTATCAAATTAGTCTCATATCTAGTTATCAATAATAGTAAGTAGTTATTTCTAAGTATATTCCTAAAGGCTATGTTCTATGTATACTATACAATGAAAACTGAGAGTATTCTCCAATAAATCAATAAATCCTCTCATGCGTTTGAGAAGTTTACATACATTATATTAACATTTTCAAACAAATAAGCAATAATAAACGTAGTGCCACAATTGTGTAGTCCAAAGCAGTTAAGTATTTATGAAAATTTGCCAAAAGGGTACAACCTACTA
The DNA here is from genome assembly GCA_004026605.1 of Ondatra zibethicus. NCBI lineage: Eukaryota > Metazoa > Chordata > Mammalia > Rodentia > Cricetidae > Ondatra > Ondatra zibethicus. The sequence continues at coordinate 19,968 of PVIU01002037.1, forward strand.
CGTGAGTTGACGACTTCAGAAAAACGCAGGTAAGCTTAAGAATCAAGCCAGGACTAAGTAAAGCACGTGGTTACCTGCCGTGGGGTCCGTGACTGCCTGACTCGTGATGCCAGAAGGTGGCTCCTGGAGTTGGTAAGTGGCGTTGGTCGATGGTGTCGCTGGGCTGGTGTTACTGCTTGTCATGTAGTGCGCTGGATATGGGGAGCTGTTATAATACTGGGCATACTGACCCTGGCCAAAGCCAGGATAAGACGGATAGTCCTACCAAATCAAAGCACAGGGGAGTCGAGGGTCAAAGCACTGCCGCTCATTTCCTACACTACACATTCAAATCATAAATGCTGTGTTTATATGTCTTTCGTGAAGTCATATAAGCACGTACGTATTCACTCATGAGCTCAGACTTGCAAGCAAACTTCAGGCAAGGACGTAGAAATCCTTCAGAACTTCCATTCTATGCCACAGTACAAACAAAATGAAACCCATCTGCAAACCATAAGACTCACCATAAATGATGGCTACAGAGATTGCATAAAGAAAATAATTAAAAAGCTTAAGAAAGCTCTCACGGTTTAATACAAACAATTCTTCCTTTATGTAAAATTGTACATTTTGAAATGTTTCAGAAGATGAATTTCCTAATTAAATTACCTGCTGTGAACTGTTAAATCCAGAGGAATTGGTGAGCGAATTATTTCCTGCATATAATCCTGATGACGTGGTAAAACTGCTACCTGAAACAGAGCGGAAAGACAGTTTGCTCAGTGGCGTGCTCAGTGACGTAGAAGAACGTCATTCCCAGAAGGGAGGGGGGTGGAGTCGGCTCCATCTTCTGCACTGGAATCCACGGTCATGAATAGCATTTTATTTGACCATTTTAGGGGATGGAGAAAGGGCCCAGTAGTAAAGAATGTGCTGCACTTTCTGAGTACCTAAATTCGGTTCCCAGCTCCCACATCAGTTAACAGCAGCTGCAGGGGATCCAGCGCCTCTGGTCTCCTCTGGAAGCCACGCGCGTGCGCGCACGTTGCACTCACACTTAAAATTAAATATTCCAAAAATGGTTGATCATTTCAATTGTACCATATTATAGTAAAGAAGTTTAAATTTCAGAGTGCATGCATAATTCAGAAAAAAACTAAGATCAAAGGTATGTATTTGTGTGAAAATACTAGCCAATGAGTTTTCCATTTTAGTCTACAAAACACACTGTTTTTCACGTCTTTTCATGAAATATGCAATATATAATTGGAGCACTTTGTTCCCTGGTGCCCTTTCCACTCTCACGAGTCCCTTTTTTACTTTCTCTTGGTGAATTTTTACAAATATTTGCTTTCCCTCCTTACAGTAAAATAAAGTGATCATATTGGCTCAACCTTAAGGTTCTTGATAGCTCAGAAGCTGTGCTCCTACTTCCAAGGACTTAAAATGCTCCCTGATGTCCTTATTTATGGGGCTATTATAACAGGCCTTTGAGCAGGCCCTCATTATTTTATTTCATAGGAGAATACGTGGCACCACTTGAAATTCTTCCTACAAAGATTAAAGAGGAAGATTTATGTGCCACAGGTGTGGTTGAGCACAGCACTGTCTCTGTTGGCTATCCGCATTGTTCAGCAATGAACAGTAGGCACTGTGCACACACATCACAGAGTTCTTCCCTTACGTAATTTATAATGCTACTGCTGAGCTGTGCCAAACAAAAACATGACTTTCGATGGTCTAACTAGCAGGCATTTCTAAATTTCTAAAATGATTAAGCTCAGAAATGAACAACTCGTGTGTGTGTGTGTGTGTGTTATACACTGCAATACATAGAATTTTCTTGCCAAGTATTTACTCCAGGGAAAAAATAAGGAGTTTACTTAGGGAGCTCATTAGCAAGGACGCTCTTCAGTGGAGCATCTAACAGCAAAGCAGAGCAGCCCCACCCTGCAAGGGAGCCTCTCTGCTGCAGAATAAAGACGGTTAGTGGTGGTGTTGACACAAGGTGTTTTTCATATTCTAATGAAACAACAAAACTACTTTTAACTATTTCATCTGTAAATACTCTAGAAAGCATTAAAATGTTAAGGAGTACAAAACCTGGGCTGGAGAGGTGATTCGGCAGGTAAAGGCACTGCCAAGACTGATGACCAGAGATTGGTCCCCAGCACCACATGGTAGAAGAAAGACATGACTTAGGTGATTTGCCTTTTGCTTCCTCATGTGTGCTGTGCTTTACCCTTACCCACCCACTTGTACATATAATAACTGATCCACCTGTTTCTGCCTCTCACGTGCTGGGATTACAGTATACACCATCATATCCAGATTATTTTGCTTTTTAAACACAGAATTTCATGAGTAGATTCCTTCTATATTTGTACATCAGAGAGTAATTAATAATGATAGTGATATACAAGGAAAGATAAAAATACTAAGCACTTAAAAGTTCCTTCTGAAATAAATCTAAATTTCTCCTGTATAAAAGCACACTTTTCTCAACTTCAGTTATTATATACAGTCAATAAGAAAAATACTTCGGGTTATGACCTGTAACTTTAATTTAAACTGTACATTTTTAGGTTATGACTTGCTACTTTCAGCTAAATGACACATTTTGGGCAATAAATACTGACCTCCATAATCCCCACTCACCAAGAAAATGAATAAGATATAGAAAATATATTTTTAAATGGATATTTTCATTCCATAAGTTATTCCCTAGAACAACGTAGAAAAGACCATGGAAGCTATATTGGCACATACAGGCCACTAGGGTAGGGCCAAGTAAATCACAGTTCACTACTCCAAATGGTACCCAAGTGACTTTCCAGACGTATGCTGTTTCTAGGACTGTGCACTAGCTAGAAGCCAACATCGGTTATACTCATTTACAGGCTGAGATTCCATTCCACTCAGTGTGCTGAAGCAGGAGTTTAATGGCACCCCAGTGGCCTCAGAGACTTAATGCAACTTCCAAAAGGCTCTCACTTGGTTCAGGGAAAGGTGTACCTCCTAGAGGCTGGTGCTCGGGCCATATTCGCTTTATCAGGAGCAAGGTCTCAGTGCTGGCTTCCCACAGAACTGGGGCAAATAGGGATGCTGACAGTCCAGGCTGCTAATACTCGCTGTCAGTCACCGTCTTCTCCGCCAGCCTCACCTTATTGGTCCAGTGCTCTCCTGCTGTCCTGTGCAAGTGGCAGACTCTTCCTCTAATGAGCATGCCAGATCTCGTCACCACCCCCCACTTGGAAAGTAACTCTTCGTGGCTCCCTGTTGCCCTCAGTATAAAGTCGAGCTCCTTATGCGGCTTATTTATTAGACCTTAGCTGGTCTGATCCCCATTTATCTTCTGCACTTGTTTGATCTCTTCCTAGCGGCCCCAGTCCCACACCCCAGATGCCCATTCCAGCCTAACTAGTGAGCCAGCATGTTGTTTCTTGAATACCTTTCACACCACTCCTCTTTTCTGTGATCAAATACTGGCCAACTTCTACCAAACTTAATTCCACACGGTCTAGAAACCAACTTCCTCAGAAAGCCCCTTATCTCCTCCCTCCCCTGTATAAGCCTGGGTCATTCTTCTTTCACTTATCTACCTACCTTATTTTTTATCTATTAATGAGTCTGTCTTTGGAACATGTATATATGTATATGTGTATTGATCTCACCCGTGACTTACTATCAGTATTTTAATAATGTCTATTGTCTACTAGTTCACCTATTAACAAACAAGAACTAATTACACTTGTTAGTCCTTTGTAATATGAGGGTATGTGAAAGGTTATGCCCAAGGATATTTTCATTACATTTAGAATGTGTGTGTGTTTTGTATATGCTTGTGTATGTATGTGTATACACTTGTATGTATGCATGTGTGTGTGTGCATGTGTGTGTGTGTGTGGATGGTGGAGATCAGAGAACAATTTGTGAGAGTCTGTTCTCTTCTTCCATTATGTGGGACCCAGGAACTGAACTCAGGTTGTCAGGCTTGGTACATTTACTGCTCAGCTATCTTTCTAGCCCATAACTTGATATCATAGGTAGGGTTAATATTTTAATTTTTCAGATAAAATAATAATCACTAGGATAAGATACTACAGTTTGTGTGGGGTCAAGGTAATTTTCAAATAGAGGCCTGCCTGGCTTTAAAGTCTGGTCACTGTTCCCCTGCCACCTTTTGGTCTGATTGATGGGGAGCTGGAAATTCACTGAAAATCAGCCATGGTGAGCTGCCGAAGTGACAAAAGCAAATGCGGAGCTCCAACTCCTCAGAGCACTCATCCCGCACCTGCTCCTACGCACCCCTTCCAGACACGCACACAAGCGAGCAGGAACATTTCATGTTACACGTGCAAAAAACACCTCGCGTTCTAAGAGGTGTGACTCCACCTCATCAAGTCATTCAGTTCTAAACATGTCCACATGTCCTTCATGTCCACAGTGCAATATAGAGTGGTGCTTATATATTTGAATCAAGATACAGTTGATGACGACCTCTGAGTGATCAGGAGGCCCTGATGAAAGGTGCCTGTCTGAGATCCTCCCCAGACCCAAGAATCCCAGCAGTTGGGGTAACTAATGTGTTTAACGTCAAAGCTTGTATGTTTCCGTAACCCCACAGAGTCTCAGTCTTACTACCGTGTTTCAGCACCAAATTCAGTAGATGGTCTAGGAACTCCTTCAAAAATGTGTAACCAAGAAAAGCTGTCTTATGTGCAAAGCAAGCAATCATACTCTTCAAGCATTGGCAGAACCTGTGCGTGCATTGGTGAGTTCTTTCAAATTTTTAATATTTATGTATATATATATTCATCATGTGTGCATATGTGCACACCTGGGTGCCACAGTGCATATGTGGAGATCCAACGTGCTGGGACTGGTTATCTTCTGCCAGGTGGATCCAAAGATGTAATGCAGATCAAGGTTGGTGGCAAGCACCTGTGCCCGCTGAGCCATCAGAGCAGCCTGTACCAAGTCCAGCTCTTTCTGAACTGAGCAATGGATCACAAAGAGCAGGAAGTCCCATGATGACAGCTGCTCTGCAGACTTCAGTATCAATCCTACCCACTAGAGTTCACATAACATCTGCATAAGTGAAATGCATCAGAAATGTCCTATGCTGACATGTTCTAGGTTTTTATTTCACAAGTCACCCAAGGAGGAAAGAGTCCTTCCTTAGAACCTATTGTAGTTGAGCAGTTTGGCTGAAGGTAGCTTGAGTGACTGCAGTGACTTCTAGTGAAGTTATACTTCAGGAGAGTAGGGGCCACCTTCTACTGAATAGTTTAAGAAAATTGTGTCTACTAAAAGAGTTTGTTACTGTGAGAAGCCATACTTTCTTCGTCAGGGGAGAGAAGACTCCATCCTAGCTCGGAATCACTGGAAAATGAATTTTCTTTCAGAAAATTTGTAAAGAACACACATTTTCCTGTCCATTGGCAAAGTTGAGAGTGTTTATGGAACAGGTAGATTACACCTCTTATCACAAAACAAAATTTTATTCCATCAACACTTCTTTACAAATTCCACAAACTCATGAGGACAATGGAGGAAAGTATGGGTTAGCATTGCCAGAGGCTGGAGGAGACACCAGAAGCCTTGACGGGGGGCTCCTAGCCTTGAACTTGAAGCCCCCAAGAAGGCTGGAACAGAATCACAGCACTTCGCAGAAAGAGCAGGGGGCACATTTTCCCATCCATAGAGGTATGACAGTGAAAAAAATCTTAGTAGAGAAGTGAGAAGTCAGGTTGAAGGTGTATGGTGAAAGTTCCTTGATCATTTCTTAGAAAAGAAAAACACAGGAAAAGAAATGGCACTGGGAAAATCCTAGAATCTTAAGGATCAACATGTCAACATTAGTTAAGCAAGACCAACAAAATGCTATGATTCTCCTTCCAAAGATGGGGATGAGTGAGGGAGCTGTTTAATAAATGTAAGGGTGTACATGTGTATCTTGGCCTTGAGATGAAGACTGGACTTTAGGGTGTAGAGTTGAGATGAGGTGCTAGGATATATTTCATCTAAGATATTTTTCAAGGCCTCCATGCTTGGCCCACTATGTTAATTATCCATAATGTGGTCAAAACTGTTCTGAAATCTTATTGTGGCCCTGTTTCCTTCAATTAATGCTTTTCCCCATCATTCATTTTCCCTATTCTTAAAGGCCTAGACAATCCTCATCTTTCCAAAAACCTTCCTTGACTCTGTGTGTGCTGAATGTTCTGGGAATCCTGGCTTACTAATATCACAGTTTATCTCTTCCCTAGACCAGCTTTGAGCAAGTTCTTTCGAGTCTTTGCACCATGAGGCTGAGTCCTTAAATTCATTTGCTATATTTTCTATGCTTTATTATATCTGCGTGTAATGTGAATGCATGCTCAAAATGTATGTGGAGGCTTGTAGAATGCATGAGCATGCAAAGGCCAGAATTTGCAGTATCAGCTATTGGCAGCATAGCAGAATACCAACCTTATGGTGCAGACAAATGCCTAAGAGTTTATTCACTCTGTTAAGTTACATGCTGATGGCATATCACGAGTGTATTGATGAAAATATGTTCTGCTTGCATATGAAAGGCTTGAGATCCAGAATGCAATAGTAACTTATTTATCTCTTTTTGTTTATTGTATATAGTGAGAGAGAAGGGAACATAGTTTTATTCTTTTACATGTGAATGGACGTCTCCCATAGCACTTACTGTGGGAAACGGTTATCCTTTTCTAACATGTATTCTTATCACCTTTGCTGAAAATTAATTGACTGTGTACTTCTGTTCTGTTTAACTGGTGTTTGTCTTGATGCCAATACCATGCGGTTCTGGTCATTATAGCTCTGTGGTATATTCTGAAGTCAGATGGTGTGATGTCTTTTAGCCTTGTTTGATTTTTCTTAAGGCTACCCTTCCCTACATCCTATATTTTTATAGTACACTTAAATTTTTGTGTTTATATTTTTTGTCCTACGTTATTTCCAAAGTTGCCTCCCACAGCACCTCCCTCTTACCAAATGCACAGGATATCCATCTCACACAGCAAATGCAGAGGATGGAGAATAGCCCTTATCACTATGTACTAGTTTAGTGTTTTCTAATTTACCAGGCAAATTCTTTCAGATTTTCTGAATCAATAAAGGTGACAGGGTCAGAGATACTCAAAATATTGGGATTAATTCTGGTTTATACAAAAAAGTCATACGTACACCAAGAGTAGAGAAAATGACATGTATGATATTTAATAGATAAATTTTGAATCAAACTGATTCATTACTAAAAGACTTCACTGTTACTGTTTTATTAGGCTGGCAAATGACATAAGTCACCTAGGGATAGTATATCCCAAGGATCTGATTTTCTCTCTGTTGTAAGAGGTTCCTACAGAGAATGGGTGGAGCTTTGTCACCATAGCAAACAAGAAACAGTCCTGGGAGACCCTGTCTGGGTCCCCTGGTCTCATAGGTACAAAGCAACTGTACCTTAAAACATACCATCCCTCAAAAAGACTTGCATTAAAATGTCTCTGTTACTTTCTCTTAGTTAACAAGAACACAGCCTATGTTTACTTCTGTTTTGTGTGTGATTTCACCTAGAGAATTTTGTCTATCTCTAACTTTAAAAGGCTTAAAAAATAAAAAGAAAAAAAAAGCAACATATAGGTCAAAGGCCTGCTTCGCAGAGAACAAGGGCTCACATTAAATCTGGAATCCCAGGCGACATGAGAATGCTGGAACCTGCTGGGGCCTGTCTGTCCTGCCCATGTTTTAGTGTTTTCTAGCATCTATTCAGCAAGCAAGACACCGTCTGTCCCTCGTGGATTTCCACAGACCTCCATTTACTTTCCTTCTCTGGCCTTTTTGCCATGGGCTATGTCCATCATCAAGTATGATTTCTATGGTATAAGTTAGAGCGGGTCCTGGGGGAAACCTCAGAAAGCCAGATGGGCTATTGAAAAGAAAGGCCTCCTCCTTCACAGAAGACGGATCTTAATGGGCCAAGTTTCCCTTTTTCTTCCAGTTTATTTTCAAAGAAAAGTTTTTACTTTGGTAATAAAGGCTGTAATCCATTCATCTTTCCTGATATAGTTCTATATATTTTAACTAAAAACAACTCATACAGACAATAAAATTGGTAAAGGTCACAAATTATTGCTAAACCTAGATTTCAAGGGATTTCCGTATAATTTTCAACACTTGAAATAACACAAAATGCCAAAAGAGCTGAAATGGAATGTTACTTTTTAAAAAAGAAAAAAATATGTTAAAAAAATCAAGAACTTAGAAATAAGTTTGAGGTGACAGGCAAAGAAATTAAAGCAGTTAAGGGGAAAATTAAAAATAAGGCTGTGTTCCAACCATAACCTAACTGTGTTATTGAGTCAGGAAGCACAGTGCTCAAAAACTTTAATAAATTTTCTTTTTTAGGATTTAGTATGTATTTTCCTCAAAACTGTATCTTTGATAAGAATTCCTCTTGGAAAATGCCATTTCTAGAGCAAATACCTTGCCATGGAAAGGTTTAGCAGACCATCTCCAGTTTCTAAGTGACTAGGTGTTAGTATTTAGGCATCTGTACTGGCCTGCCCTTGAGGGACAGGTCATCAGAAGCAGCCACCAAGAGTGCTTTCTATGAATGTTCACTAGGTCCCCCTTTAAAAGAAAAGCCCACCTCCCGTCTCTTCCTTTCTCTCTCTCTCTTTCTGCTTCTCTGCCTGTCTCTCTTGCCTTTCTCTCCCTCTCTGTCTCTCTCTTTTCTCTTCTACCTCTCCTGTCCCAGAGACTGATCTATGTGTGACCATTAAAGTTTTTCAGGTAGCAGAGCATCTTATACCCCCACTTTCTTCCTGAACTGCTTTTCCCTTTGTTTATTTCACAGTGAGTCTCGATATGATATATGATATGATATGATATGATATGATATGACATGACACAATGAGCTTTGGTACTTCGTAGCCTAGAACACAAGGCAATCCTCCTGCCTCAGCATCCCGAGTTTTAGGATTATAAACACACCCACCCATTGTCCCACAAGCTTCTGAACTATGAATCATCTGATGTTTAAATGACTGCCACCTTCTCTTTGTTTCCTCTTACTTATTCCTTGCTCTCCAAGTGGAAATGAGAGCCAAGTGCACCTGGAAATCTGGTTATTTCTTTGCCAACAGCTCTTCTGCTTCCTGCTGGTCTCACTCACCAACACCCACTACCATTGTCATCAGTCCAACCTTTCATCTATTCCAAGTTGCTCTCAGTCACTTTACCTACCCACTCCCTGCACCCTTTTGTATTATGTACAAAAAACCCTGATTCTTCATAGCAGTAGTTTTCCCTTCTGTTAAAACATTACTTAGATTTATGTCTGTTTTTTCTTAATCTCCTTCCTTTTCTGTGCTTTTTAGTTATTGGGTTATTGGAACTTTGGGGGGTTAAAATATTGAAATATACTTTATTATATACAGGAAACATTCATCATAATTCATATACATATGCACATATATAGAAATATATTACATATATATTTACATTACATATAAAACACACATAAACACTCTACCCCTTTGGAAAATGAGATAGGTGATGCTTCCTAAACTGGAATTATCACAAAATTTGGAACATCATCATAATAATAATTAAAATATTGATCACTTGATCACCACCATAGAGGGCACACTAAGTTAAATCACCACAAGACATTTCACAATAGATTCCATGTGGGTCAAAATAGTAGGTACATAAAACCTTAACGCTACCTCTCTTTGTGCCCATGAGAGGTGCCACCTCCTATGTGCCTGAGATAGGGAATGGAGGTAGCTGGCAGGGCCAGACCAGGTGGAAGCTTCCTAGCTCCAGAACTATATTCTGTACCCAGGGTCAAACCTCTACCTCCATCCTTGTGCTATCCCCCCGAGTCTGAAAGTGCTGGGAGGAGTGATGGGCACCTGCTCTCTTCAAGCTCCTCAGCATGTACTACATGTACTACACTTCAGCTGACATGAGTTTTCCTGGTGACAGTGACACCCTAGCAGCTAACTCTGAGTACCCCTCCTATATTTTAAAGATTGAAAAGCTCCTCCTCTTTGATGGAGAGAACTAGAAAAAAAAATACCCTAGATTGCTAAACTATACTCTGACCTGTCTTCTAGCTAGTAGATACATTTTTTGTTCCATTTGGGAACTAAACCTGATGTCTTGCACACACTGGGCAATATCCAGTCTATACCACAGCCCAAAAAGAAATTAAACAAAGAAATAATGTTATTTATTATAAATTAATACAAGTTGAGAAATTTTGAAAGTTATTTTATAGATGGTTAACACACACACACACACACACACACACACACACACACACACACACACTGTAAGACATGTACTTACACTGGGGACTGCAGAGGAGACTCAGGGGTTGAGAGCAATCACTGTTGTTGCAGACGGCCAGAGTTCAGTTCCCAGCACCCATGTTAGGAAGCTCCCAACCACCTGTAACTCCAGCTCCAGGGTTCCTGGTGCCTTCTTCTGGACTCCTCGGGTACTCTCCCCCATATCTACATACCCTTATACAAACACCCCCCTTTCTCTCTCTCTCTCTCTCTCTCTCTCTCTCTCTCTCTCTCTCTCACACACACACACACACACACACACTCCCTTGCACACATATACTTACATACCCTCACACAGATATTATTCTACACATACATACATACCCTCACACAGGCATTCCCCCCACATACATATCCTCACATAGACATTACTCCACACATACATACATACCCTTACACAGACATTGCCCCCACACTTACATACATACCCTCACACAGACATTACCCCAGACATACAAGCATACCACCACACAGACATACACCTAGACAGATAAATAATTTTTTAATCTTAAAAAAGTTGTATTGAGAAGATACTTTGGCTTGTTCTGCTGGCACATGCCCATAAGCCCAGCACTTGGCAGACTGAGACAGGAGGATTAGGAATTCAGGACTAGCCTGGCTAAATGTCAAGTCTGAGGCCAGCCAGGGCTACATAGTAAGGCTGTATGTCAAAGATCATCAACAAAAAAGAAAAAAGAAAGAAAGAAAGAAAGAAAGAAAGAAAGAAAGAAAGAAAGAAAGAAAGAAACCATAAAAGGCATTTCAAAGTCAACAGAGTACACAAGTAGCCTTCCAAAAGTTCCCGGATAATGGCAGTTTTCACACTCCATTGGCCGGGACTCTTGGAAGTGGTTGAGAGGGCTCAGTAGCTAAAGAGTGCTGCACGAGCATACAGACCTGAGTTATGATCCCTGACACCTGTGTGCAAGCAGCCAGACACGGAATAATCCCAGTGCTCATGGCCACAGGGACAGGCAGATCCCTGGACCTCAAGTTCCACATGCATGTAAACATCTCAATTTCAGGTCTAAGCACGTGTGGTTTCTCATCCCTAAGATCAGTTCTCTCTCTATATCTGTGTGTGTGAATGAAAATGTCCTAAAATCCAAGACCATCTGCAAGGACAAATATTTTGTTCCTCAAGCATGTAGGTAAAAACAAATGTTCAATCTCTAGTTCTTCAAATACCTAGGTCCACAGCCAGGTTTCCTTGACTGAGCCCTTGAGATTGACAGTGAAGAAAATTGCAGTTAAGGACATTTGACTAGAAGAGTGACATAGAAAGATTATAAAGACTCATGTTCTAGGACCATTTGTCCTGGGCTGAAGAGATGGCTCAGCAGTTGAGAGCACTTGTTACTCTGCCAGAGGACCCAGGCCCACATGGTGACTCACAGTTCCAGGAGGACCTAATGCTCTTTGCTGACTCCTACGGGCACTGGGCAGGCATTTAGTGCAGGCAAAACACCCACCCATATGCAATAAAGTATATTTTTAAAAAGAATCATTTGTCTTAACACAGAATTTGCTAGGAGCTTGCATTGGCTTTCTCCACTCAGAAGGCAGTCCATTTGTCTCTTCTCTTTTGACATTGCATCTGCTCCATCAGGCGCAGACGCCTGGTGGGCAATGGAACCCCCACAGTACCTGCTTATTTCCCTCATAGTCTGGAGGCATCCACAGTGGCTCAATGTATGTGGTTGTCCCTCTGACAAGAGCCTGTGGGGGAATAGATCTTTGCTGTATGACGTCTTCCATTGCTCCAGGCCTGTGAAACTCATCAAGGAAGAGTCTCCATCACCTCTTGTTTCTCCTATGTCTCTTCTCAATTGAAATTCAGCATGTGCAAAACCTCTTCCAAGACAGCTTAAAAGTTTTGGAATCTAGCATATAAATAGCTTCCTTCTACCAATAAATCCTGTCTCCTATAAGACTGTTTTATTCTATACCCATTAAACATAGCAAAACTTTTCAATTCAAGCCTTTTTTTATACCAAATGCAAAAACAAATGTGAAAAAAAATCAGTGGATCTTGACAGATAGAATTTTAACTTGATATGTGGTAAAAACTAAACAGAAAAGTCATAAACTAAAAACATGTTTATGAAATAGTATACAAAGTTTAAGAACCTCAATATAATAAATCATTGAAGGAAGATGAATACCAGTGAGTAGAAGAAAACAATTTTATCTCCTTAGTTTTAAAAAACATACCAAAAATATCAAAGTTAATATCAAACACCAACATGTGCTCTGTGTTCTCCCTATAATGCATCCTTACACATGTAAATACATAAGAAATTCTTAGAAAGTATAAAAGAATTTGTCTAGAAATCCCACACTTTTACTCATCAGGAGAAACAATTAAATATACAGATTAAGATATGCATGACATTATAAATGTCCAATAACAAACAAGGAAGTAGCTAAATACCCCTGAATACCATATAGCCACTACAATGATATTTTAGAAAATAACATATTGAGGTAGAAAAATGTTTAAAATATATTCCTTACTTAAAATAGGCACATGGCCAAACAATATTGTGCAATATAATTGTCTATGGTGTATGTACATAGAAAAGAATATAATTGAAGTTATTTTGCATTTCTCTATATTTTCTAACTTATCTTCAATAAATAGCAGAAAAACCACATAATAATCATAAAAAATGAAAATATAAATAATGTTCCTTCAGCCAAGAAGACCGAGGAGTCAATGTAATTGTTTTTGCATCTTAGAAAATCAAAAATCATTTGTGAAGCTGATCTTTAGCTAACAAAAAAATAAAATCAAACCAAACAAAAATTAGTCTCAGAAAAATATTTAATCATGTGAAACTTACTCTCCAGAAATTTACAGATGTATTTGCCTGGTAACAATCTGCTAATTACAGGTAGTATCTGTGTAGTCTAGAAAAGGCTTTGATGACACCCCCGCGCTGTCTGAATCGCACCTATGCCATGTTTTGTCTGCAGTTTCAAACAGAGACCCACTGGTTCTTGGAAACATTATCTTGAGGCTCCGTGGGGTAGCTACAACTGGCTCCTGTGTAAATTTGATTTGGTCTTTGCTAGATCATTGAACAATAGACATCACATACTCTATTTGGGGAGCAGAAAGTACTGTCTCCCAATACCACCCATCACTAAAATGAAGAAAGCAAAGATCCCTCTTAGGAAAGTGAGCTGGGTTACACCATACCCAGGAGCTCCTACACACCACATTACAGCCTCTTAGGGCTGACTTCACTTCCTTTTCATTCTCTTTTTCTAACTGGTAGCAGACAACAAAGGCAGAAATATGAGCGTTAAAAACAAAACTAGAGCATTTGAAATATCACCTTTATAGACCGTTCCATCTAATTCCTTCACATAAATATAGAAATCCTGATCCAGAGGGCAGGAGGTGAATAATCTAATTTGAAATGTGTTGTTGACCTGCCTCCGAGCCCAGTCCACTTGCCTCATCAACTTGCAGCTAAGAGAACACCACGTTTGCTTTAGAAATTAACAGCCAACTGTCATAGGAAAGCAGCAAAGAGAGGCTGTATACAGACCTTGCATCTGGTAGCTGTATGGCGCCTGTCCAGGTTGAGGGGTACCAAAGCTTGTGCCATAGCTGAGAAATCCCGTCTGTCCAGGTGACTGAGACTGTGACAATCCACCTTCCGTCTTGATGCCTGCCCACAATGCACCTAAATCAGTTAGTGACAGCTGATCTATCTGTTCATTTTCAGAAGCTGGTAAATATAGACAACCACACACATCCACAATTGCCTGGTCACAAAGATGCCCCATCTCTTCTGCAGGAATACAGGGTGTGGATGCTTATAGTTGAATACCATAAACCACAAGCTCAAATTTTCTTTTAAAAGTCTAGATTTGAAAGTTTATTCACATGATTTGCTCTCATTTTCCGGCATTCAACTTTCTAGAAAGTAGAACTCTAGAGGTATCATTTCTATAATTCATTTTGTTCTTTTACTAGAGTAGGTCATTCTGTCATAGTCAGAAATAATCATAATAAAAGATAAGACATTGTTCCCAAGCCACTATGTCTCCTTTTCTGCTGAGATCTGATTACTCTGAGACTCTAACATTTTCATCTTTTTCCCCAACTTTAATGCTACTGCACAGGGTACTCTGAAGTCAAAGGAAACAATACAGAATTCAAACAATGGGGAGCCTTCTCCCGAGGATCTAGATCTTTCTCTAAGGGCAGTATTAAGAAAGTAGAATGTCAAAGAATTGAACCTCTAAAACAGCAGAGTGATTTATACACCTGTGGAAGTGGCCAGTAGCACCCTGCTCGTCATTACTTATTTTCAAGTATTCAAGTGTGATTCTCCTAAATTCAGACTAAAGTACATTTGAAGTTACATTATCATGTAAATGCAAGTTTATGCTTTATAGGATTACAGAAAAATTATTTGTGGTCCTTAAGTATTTCTGAAAGCACCAGACTGGTATACTAATTCCAGACTGGAACTTGACAAAAACTGAGGTAGGCCACTGTTCTCAATTGTAATTAAAGACAGTCATAAAAATAGACATAGGGGGAACACAGAAACAGTCCTGCAAAGAGAATTCACATTTTTCAATCTTGGTTTTCAGTGAAGATAAATTGTATCTTTAAGATCTAGGATACACAGTAGTCTTGTGTTTATTTCCATTTTAGGGGAATTTCGTGGGTAGAATGAGGTTAGGTAATTGTCCTAAGGCAGTGGAAGAATCTGATTTGGCTGAGGATGCCTACTTTAATTTCTTGAGTATTTCTGAATACCTCACAATGACCTTAATGTTGAAAAATTAGCACAGTCTTAACATGTAAAAACAATGTGATGTGTTATGCCCAGGCAATTTCGCCAATGAACACTTCAAACCTGTGAATGATCCCAGGGAACTCACCTGCCCTAGGCAGGTGGCTGGAGAGTTCTAGAAACTCCCTTGATTTCCATGTGTCACCAGTAGGGACTCTCCTCCCTGCTTCCGCCATCCCCCCCCTCCCTGTCTTCCTCCACCCAGGGGCATCCTGACCTCCCTGCAGCCTTCACTGGACCACCTTAGAGGTGCAGGATGGGAACTGCTGTGATAGGGAGAAGCACAAAGAGATGGAAAGCACCCAGAGCCATCCCTTCTCCTAAACCTCTACCCCCAGTCAGAAAACTCGCTTTCCCAGAAACCTGCGAGCAGATGAGTGATGGGTCTAATCTAAGCTCCAACAAATTTGCTTTTTATTCTCTCTGCTATTCTCACTATAAAAATCTATGCCTATTTTTCCCTCCTTTTTCCTTATTTTCACAGTACAATGTGGAAATCTGGGGTAACACATCCTTAGAAAAAGCGGCATTTAGTTCTGATAGTTTTGAAATAAAACTTCAGAAGCTGGAGTTATATGTAAATTAGACTTTATTTCTATGTGTTTTAAAATAAACTAATAGAGAATCAAATTCCTTGAGGTCAAGAGACAGCAGGAAATAAGAAAGTTATCTAGCTTCTAATGGGCGGTGAAAAACTTCAACAAAACAGCAATGTTTCCAGTGTTTACTGGAAAGTATACAACACAAAAATTATACCAACAAAAGACTAATATAACAGCTGGCAAAGTGATATCACCTACAGAAGGACCTATTCTAGTCCTTTCCTACAAATATTCATATACTTTTTGTGATTGTTCTCTGTTTTTTTTCTTAATAAAATGCCCCATATTTGTATACTTCAATTTAATTGGTTGAAAAATTGCAATCACAGCTCAATTGAAGAAAACGTATTTTGAAATTTGCAGTCTTTTGTAAATAGAACTTTGGGATTTGGCTGGATTTATTTTTAATTTACAGGTATTGACCCCATCACAATTAGGTTAAATTACACCAAGATAAAGATAATCTCCAGGTGGGAAGGAACAAATAGCATGTGAGCTTCGAATGCTTCCTGATCCGCGTCTTCAAAGGGCGGTCCAGAAGACGATATATAGATCATTTTTCCAAATGGGTGATAATGCTGAAATTTGATCAGGTAACCACCCCTAGTTTCAGGGCAAGAGTTTGTTGAATTCTGCATGTACTTCCCTAATCATAGCTAGGCATCTGATAAACAGGAAATGGATCTTTACCCCAAAAGACTTCATTCATAGAAGTTTTATCACAAATATGCACAGAAATACTTTGGATTCCAGAGTCAAGTGCTCCAATGCCAAATTCAGATATAAGCAGAGAGAAAGAAGAACAAGGGGCCTTATGACCCAGGCAATCTGTTCACCACCTCTGACCTCAAGGTAAGAGTTCACTGCCCTTATAAAACTCACTAGCAAGAATTACACAGAATTGAAAGCAAGAGGATAATGACAATTTCTGAAGTAGACCAACAGCAAACACACAACACAGGCCCACCAGAAGACACCATAAGAGGAATGGTCCAGCGACTCACCATAGGAGGAAATTCCATAGGGCTGTCCTGGCTGTGGGTACGTGGCGTAGGCTGTGGCTTGTTGCATTCCTGGGGTGAACTGTGTTTGCCCATATGCAGCCATAGTTTGTGAGGAAGGGGTAGGGAGAATATGTGGGTATGGTCTGCTATTTGTCAGGAATGACAGAAAATAGAAAGCCCATGCATTAGATGGAAACATGCAAGATCAAATGAACAACTACATCACAAATTCCAGCTAAAGAGTGAAGTTTACAGTGAGACTTTTCACTAGCACTGATAAAGCACTTCAGTGTACTTCAGTGCTGCTAGGAGGTGCTAAAAATCAATTTGTATATATATGTGTGTGTGTGTGTGTGTGTGTGTGTGTGTGTGTGTGTGTGAGTGTGTGTGTGTGTGTGTTTAATTAACCCTCTACAAAATTCACGTTTGCTTAAATTAAGACATAACATGGGCACAGACATGACTTGGAACAAGTTAAAGTCTACTTAGAAAAGTCATGTATTGATTAAGAGAAAATACATCTTACTTGGAAGGATAAATCTGTGGTGGAGAGAATGGGTGAGCTGGTCTTGGGCTAAAGCTGCTGCTCCCGAGAGCTGAGGAAAAAGAAAACACAGTGATGCTAGGAACCCAAGGAGAATACCAAACGTGCAAAAAACACTGGCATGTCGCAAACTACAGTATTACCACAGAAAGATGTAGGTATTTGACTTCTGTGATCTACAGACATGGTGATTTCCTATGGTCTTCCTAATAGGAAGTCAAAGAGGGCTGGAGAGATGGCTTATCAGATCGGAGCACTGACCACTCTTCCAGAGGACCCGGCTTTGATCCCCAGCACCCACTGACATGTTGGTTAACAACCATCTGTAACCTCAGTTTCTAAAGAATCCAATGCCTCATTATGACCTCCTCAAACAATTTACACATGTGGTGTAGACATGTGCAGGCAATACAACCATACATGTAAAATAAAATATGCCCTTTTTTTTTTAAAAAAAAGGGGGGGACACACAGGCACTGATTGAGTGGTTCTAATTTTAAATAGACTCTTAAAAATACAGTCATAAATACTTATAAATACAGCCATAAGTACTTGTCAAGGGGCTTTGGTTGTGAGGAGTGTTCTTCCCTCAGGAGAGCCAGGCTGAACTGGAGGAAGGAAGCCAAAAGGTTCTCTGGCCTATTGTCTGTATGCATCAGGAACACAAACCTCAACCCGAATTAACAAGAAACGTGGTCCGATCTCTCTTGTGAGGGGAATGGGAGCCATCCTCATTTGCCTGTGTCGATTTAATAGTGTTGTTTAGTAAAACTGCATTCCTACAACTATCTTGAGTGTCTCAGGTTGCAAGCTGAGCCCGTTTGTTCTCGGGCTGCTCTGTGTGTTCCTGTTCTCTCAGATGCATGTATTCGACTTGGACGCTCAAGCAAGCGCTTTTGTTTTGTTTTCTGAAAGAAGCAATCAAGTGAAACTTAATTTCTTTTAATCAGATTTTCTTGACTCTGGATGTTCCAGAAATTCACCAGGCTTCTATCAAATGTTCTTTGACTCTCATTCAAATTTAAAAAAAAAAAAGAAGCAAAATCTAATTTTAAATAGTATAAAGGTTTAAAACGTTGACTTTTGTTATAAGTAGGACAATTTACCTACATATAACAATATATTTGTGAACACATATTTGCCCCGAAACTTTCCAGTCTTCCCCTGCTTTGGCGTGGCTATTACAGACTGGAACATGGTTGTTTTCGTCCTCCACCCCTCCTCAGTGTCTTCTGAGACTGTCACATAGGAGCTGTATTTCTCTCACTCCTCTGTCAAGCCCCATGCACTCAGAGAGTCATATGCTTTCTCATTTGTCACACAATGCATTTATGCGTGTCACACTTCATTTCCCAGTGGGTACTTGGGAGAAGAGTGGGGGATTTGATTAGAATCTCAGAAGAGATAGGTTATCTTTCTCATTCAAACAAATGAGACCTAACCCAGGGACTACAAAGAGTTCTGGATGAATCCTAGCTTTTCACTCTGCCAGATTTCCACCATGGGTGTCACCTTAGGAGGGACAGAATCCACATGAAAGAAAGAGCAGGACAACCTGGTTCATGTCCTCCTAGCTTTGGGTACTTACTGAATGCCTGCTTGGTCCCCATCCCCTTGCCCGATGCAGGAGCAGTCATGGAAAGCCAATCCCTAGCTTCCCTGTGGGGAGATTTGTTAAAAGCTTCCATTGCTAAAAGGGAGGCATTGGTGAGACTACACTTAGACTATAAGGGCTGACTGACACTTGTCCAGGCCATATATTGGGACAAGCTCTTCCACTCCCCTTCCCTAAGAATGAAAAGAGGCCAAGAGCAAAGTAGACAATATCTGCAGAATTATCTCCCTTGGGCAATCATAATTAAAAGCAACTGTTTGTCGAGCAAATGCCACCTGAGGACAGAATCCACGAGACCCCCCTTAATTCTTTTCTAGTTCTAGATCTGCTTCTCAACTTCTGGGTCATGATTCTTGAAAACATTATCATCCCAAGAAGGGGCATCCTACATTGTTTTTACATAGAGAACAATGGGAAATATTAGGATTGTCTGTCACACTGTAAGCCAGTGGAACTTGGGCTCAAAGTACATGTCTTGTATGGGTTTATACACAGGAAAGCAGCAAGAACTGGGGGCTACAGGATGTGGAAAGTCACATCATGGGGTTTCAATTCATTTACTCCAGCTTTCATATCATTTCAGCAGCAATGCTTGCTTCTGGGCCTCATATGAGCCTTGTGAAGACAAAGAAAGATAATTCACATGAAGGGATTCATATGGTGTTTGCATAAATAAATGATTTTCTCTGATTCTCACCATGTTTTTGTTTTTTGCTTTTTTTTTTTTTGCTAACCTTGCCCTTCTTTCTGTATTTCTGTGGTATGTTTGTACACATGTGTGCATGATCATGCGTATACAGGTGCATATATGTGTTCAGGTGTGTGTGTGGAGGCAAAGGCTAACCTTGGGCATCCTTTTTCAGGCACTGACCACCTTGTTTGTGAGACAGGCTCTTTGATTTGCTCAGAACTCACTGATTCGATTAGGCAGGCTGGCCAGCAAAGCCAGAGTTCATCTTAGCTCCGTTTCTCCAAGATTAAGATTACAAGCACAGGCCATGATGCCTGGAGTTTTTCGTGGGTTGTAGGATCACACTCAAGTCTTCGTTCTTGCATATAAGGACTTTACTGAATGGACTATCTCCCTGGCCTCTCTTCTGTTTGTTTGTTTTTAATTCTACTCAGTAAACAACATCACCATCTGTCCAGGTAAAATTTTGACCCATGTTTTACACATGAGGTGTTCAGGATACACAGAAGTAACGTCTTTGACGACAGAGTGGAGCACAAACACGCTGGCCTCTACACCTACATCCCATTGTCTTTTCCCATCTAAACATACATTACTCTGACATCCTCTACAGAAGCTACACCCCCAGCCACTGTCAGTTCCCCCTTCCACTCACTCATCCCACACCCTAAGCAGCCTTCAGATCTGGCCCTCACCCTCATATACACCCCTCATCTAGGACTCCAGCACTGCTTCAAGTCCCCATCATGTCACACTGAGGCGACTGAAGCAGCCATGAGGACACCTGCCTTATGTCCCACCCTCTACCCTCCCTTCCTAATGCCACCACAGAGAAGTCACTTCATATCCATCCCATAGCTCACAGTTTTGTAGCCATTCACACGATTCAGGGAATGGCTGCTAAATTACTTGGGAGAAGACACGGAAGACTGCGGCTTCCACACCCTCCCTTTTCTGATGCAGTGCATCCTGCTTTTATTTCAGGACTCCTGCACATGTTGTCTGTCTACAGTCATCTTGGATCTTCTTCAAGATCGAACCCCTGCCTTATCATGCTCTTCTATGCTCTGTTTGACAAACTTACCATCACAGAGACTCAACTTTCACCTTTTCCTCACTTTACCTTCTTTCTCTGAACTTTCTTGGAGCATTGCATATGTCCACAAAGCCCCATTTGGTGCAATGCATTCTGGTTAGCACAGCTTCGTGTCTAGCTATGACTTTTCTCGGCAAACTATGAACTTCAGGTGCTGGAGATTTCTTATGTCTGTTTCCTCAGCACCTGATGGGATCTCTCTAGCGCATGGCAAGCAATTGACAAGTAATGCTCAGGTAATAAGAATGAGATCACAGGCCTATGAAATAAACAGCTCAGTGGGTGAACTGAGTGTGCCAAACCCAGTGATATAAGTTCAATTCCTGGGACCCACATGGGTGGAAGAAGATTGACTCTTCATATGCACATATGGCACATGTGGCCACATACGTATATATGTCAATACATACCCATACACACAAAGTATAAAAAAATAAAATGAAATTGCATTCATAAGCAAGGTGGGTTTACAAACATGATATGAAGAGTAAATCTGATATTTCAGGCTATACATAATCAGCCTGATATGGCTTTTTTGTTGCTGTTGTTGTAAATTGGAGAAACCAGTATCATCTATAAACTAGTAAAAGCCATGAAAATCACTACATATTTCAAACTATATAACATACAACATGCCATATACGAGTCCTCTAATCCAAACCCTTGAGACCTCTGGTGGCCTAGAGCCAAATGTCTGCTGTGCTATGCCTCAAGAACCCTTCCCTTATTTTAATTGCCTAAACTGCTTTTACAACAGTAATCCAGGAATCCCAATAGATCTTAGTGTCCTGGATCAGAATAACCCAGAGCAAGTGGTATTACTGAAGATTATTTTATCAGGGCAGATATAGTAATCACCTTATCAATTCATCAACTCCAAATAAACAGGAATCAGAGAGCCCTGGAAATACACAGACAATCCATACCTCCTTACCAGTTAACACACCAGTGATTATTCTTGACTTTCTCTTCCTTCTACCATATAATTTAAAGAAGCTTCCATAAGTCTTGCTATGGGAGAGAATTCAGAGTAAGTAGCTAGGTCAAGTATGAGAATCCACTAAGCAGATCAAGAGGACTCTCAGAAGTTTCTTGTTCTCAGTTCACGCCTCCATGAGGCAGGTCTGTTATCACTGGCAGCATCCCTCCACCGGTCAGGTGAAAAGTACTGACACGAGCTTTCACTCTTCTCTGCCCTTCAAATGCCGTCAGCTCCCTCTCCAGAATACCTCAAAACACTCCACTCTCACAGCTTCTCAGTTCCACTCATTGATTGCTCTGCTTCGTTCCTGACATGGCAATGAGAGAAGGCACCTTCCATGTCTCCACTGAAGAGGCATAATCTAGCAAGGGAGATGCAGCAAGTTTCCGAAATCCATCTGCATAGATACAGGGTTGCCTCTGTTTCAATGGTTCCTCGTCCTCCGGCCAGTGACAAGGATGGCAGGTCTGGGAGACCTGAGTAACGCAGTGGCCTTGCTGAAATGCATTAGACTGGAAGACAGCCTAGATCAGCTCCACCGAGCCTACCTTCATTCCTCCTCTTCTAAATTTCTCCTAAAAAGATCTTGGCACATGACTCCCAACCCATCAGTTCTTCTGGGAGATTTGAGAAACCAGTCTACTTTCTTCTGAGTCAGGAAAATGCTGGATATCCTGATTCTACCCTGTCCTCATAAAGCCCTTTCTTACAATGGCGTGTGTGTGTGTGTGTGTGTGTGTGTGTGTGTGTGTGTGTGTGTGTGTCTATATATGAGTGTATATACTTATGAAGGGAGGTTAGAGGCCAACAACATGTCTTCCTCTGTCACTTCTCCATGTTATGTTTTCAGATTGAAGTTTTTATGAGTGCAGAAAATCTAATTCATGTTCTCCAGCTTGTGGAATAAAGACTTTACCACCAGGCTTTCTCCTCAGCCCCAAAGAATCCCTTTAATAAAATCTCTTTAATGACAAGTAGGTCACGTAAAAACCCAAAGTATCAACCGAAGTACCAAGTTCCCCAACCAGAACTCATTTCTTTATTCACCACAAGCTAAGTTCAGATGCCCCCACTCCAAAAGAGTCCCTCTCTAAAAACGAAGCTCACAGACTCTGTGATCTCCTTTTTTTTTTTTGCTTTAGTGTGATGTCTTTTCATAATCAGTTAAGAAGTAAACCATACTGATCATTCATGATGCTTTCTGCTTCTACTGAGTAGTTTCTACTTGCTGATACACTGTGTATGATTGATGCCATCAACAGGGGCTTGACTAACCAGTAGTAACAAATTTAGATGGACCAGCAGGTTAGTTAGAGGCCTTCCAAACACATTGTTTACAATCCCTATGGTCCTTAAAAGTTTAAAATAACTGAAATAATTGTGCCAGGGCTAGGAAGAGAGCTGGCAGATAAAGGTGATGACGCAGCTTGCTGCCAAGCCTAAAGACTTGAGTTTGTCCCTGGGACCATCACGGTGGAAGGAAAGAACTGACTCTTGATAGCTGTCTTCTGAGCTTCATCCATACCATGGCATGTGTATGTACACGTGTATGAGCACACACAACTATCTGGATGTGCGTGCTCATACGAATTAATCACCCTGTACTGGTAAGGAGTAAATGAGCAAAACATCACAATGGTTCCAAACCACGGCAAACAGCCTTGCCATTTTCACGCCCCCCATGTGCCTCGGCAAACTGAGCACTTTCCTCTAGTGTTCCCACACTGAGGGCAGGAGGGAAGATATGAAGGAACCCCCATCATGAGACAGAGATGACACCGCCACCACCACCAGAGTGGCCCCAAGCTGCCTTCTCTTTGTTGACTGTTTTCTAAGAAAATGAAAGAGCTTTTTCTCCACAGGGCTCTGCTTCTTAGACCTGCACCCCACACCCTGGCTCACCACTTCTTCTCGCTTTCTCCTCACATAGAGACTCTGTAGAAAATAGCATCTTTTCTAAATTCAACAAGGTGTCCTCCATCTTCACCTCAGCCCTTTTCTAGGGACTTATTCTTCCTTGGAATCTTTCCAGACAGCAGCTGCCAAGCATCTGAGATTCAAGGTATTACAAAGACCCCAGAAAACTGCTTCGTCAAAGCATGTGCTTTCTGCTGTTCTGTAACACCTCTCATTTTCTATGAAAGCTCTCTAACATTCCTGTGATGACGGCCTCCTAGACACCACCTTTATTGAGCTGAAGCTTTAGAATTTCACAGTGTCTCCCAATAGGTCCCAAAAGAATTATTCCAGAATTCTCTTTCTGTCTGGATCTCCACTCTGGCTCAAGACCACAGTCCAAGCTTTTTATTTCCCCATTTCACATCTCAATCCACAAGAACATTGGCCATTTTATTCTTTCATTTAGGCAACATATATTGAGCAACTCTAATGTACTCAGTATTATCATGGCTACTGGCATGTGAGTGTGGACAATACCAATACACTGTGTTCTCACAGAGCTACACAGAAAACAAGAAGACAGATAATGAGAAATAACTTTAAAGCACTGGTGAAAGTTAAGCAGGGGAGTATGGAGAACAAACTATAGAACTGTGTGGTGGTATCCCACTGGCTTGAAGATTAGGGGAGACTCTTTTTTTTGCAGGATTTTCATTCACTTGTTCTCATTTCACATCTTTTCCAATGTCATCATGAGATTCAGGACTCCCCTCCATCTTTGTCTCCTGTCAATGTTTGGCTGTATCTTCTCCACTGAGACAGTTGGAGACATGAATAATTACTCTATACTATTCCTTTTAAAAACTCTCAATTCTCTTACCTCTACATTTCCTTGCATCCTATCTGCCAATCAAGTATCTCTTTGCCTGGGTTGCTAAGCCTTTAAAACCATGTTCTCAGCCTTCCTGATGCTGCAACCCTTTAATACTGTTCTTCATGCTGTCATGACCCCCAACCATAAGATTATTTCATTGTCACTTCTTAACTATAATTTGCTACTGTTATGAATGGCAGTGTAAATATCTGATATGCAAGCAGCCCTGTGGAGGTTGTGACCCATGGGTTGAGAACCACCACTTTAAAGGGAAAACTCACTCTACAAATATATTCCAAGTTGAAGAGCTCTGGCTTTGTTGGGATCTGTGACTGCCCTGTCTGTCCACTTTTGATTTGGAAGCCACCTTGTCACACTTTCCTATTCTGCACCACGTCTCCTTCCGTCTCCTACAACTCCACACACTCACAAGCCTGTCACTAATCTCCTCTGCACTCACTACTCACTTGCTCATGTGATACTTTACTGAGCAAGGATGAACGGCCAGCCACAGTTGTCAAGAATACAAGGCTAACAAGGGACAGAATCCCTTCCAATTTTCTTATCTCCTTGTACCACGTGCTGTATAACTTGTGTTTAAAAACACTGCTTTTCAAATCTATAAGTGCCATGCATGTGCCCAATAAGCAAATGTTGGAAAATAGACAACAACAGAAAAAGAAAAAATAAAGTTCAAAATTCACCCTGCTACCTAGACACAAACACCATTTTTGTTCCCATATATTTGAAATACATTCATACAAAGAAACAGCCTTTCTTCAAGAACAGAACTGATTATACTAAAGACATTACTTTCAAATTTAATTTTATTTTGGTTGTTCAAGGCAGGGTTTCCCTGTGTAGCCTTGGCTTACCTGGAACTCACGTTGGCCTCGAACTCAGAGACTTACCCACCTCTGTCTCTAGTGTTGGGACTAAAGCTGTGCATTGCCACAGGTTTCCAAGAGATTCTTCTTATATAAACTACTCCTTCACTTTATCTTAGAACTAAGATGTATGTGTCTACATATATACTGCATATAGGTATTTATGCATATATGCACACAAACACATAAATATTGGCTGTGTGTGAGTAAATCTGTCATATAAAAGTGCTTCTTTTAAATTCACTGCTTTCACTTCCAATTCAATATTACCACTTCATCTCTAATTATCTGTGTCATCATGGGATCGCTTATTCAGCTCTCTCTCTCTCTCTCTCTCTCTCACACACACACACACACACACACACACACACACACACACACGGGGGTTGTTCTGACTTCTGGTTTCAGCATCAATAAACCCGGCTAACTTTACCACGTAGACTTCCAAACTTCCCGTCTGCAAACTTTCTGAGCTCTGATGCTGACATTTTCAGGCAGCTCATACCTCTCACTTAACGTGCCCCACCTTGATGTGTCAGACAAACTCCACATATGCCTACTCTACTTCTCTCTGTCTTGCTTGACTGACCCAATGCCCACTGGTCACAGATGACTTAAGTTCCATAAATGCATCAAATCCCTAATTTTCTCATTCCCATTGCCATAATTTTACCATAATTGTTCAATATCTCTTTTTAAAAATAATTTATTTTTATTTTATGTGCATTGGTGTTTTGCCTGCATGTACATCTGTGTAAGGGTATCAGATCCCCTAGAAGTGACAGTTACACTGACACAACTGTTACAGACAGTTGTGAGCTGCCATGTGGGTGCCAGGAATTGAACCCTGGTCCTCTGGATGAGTAGCCAGTGCTCTTTAACAGCCGAGCCTTCTCTCCAACTGCCTCCTCAATAGTTCTTAACCAAATGAATGCAAAACTTTTAAACTAGTATCTCACTCTAACCCAGGTGTCTCCAAATACATTGCCCCAGCACCTATGACTGAATAAGGGACCTAAGTGTCAGCCTGTCCTTTGATGTCTCCCGTTGCACAGAGGCTAAAGCAAACCCCAGGCAGGATTTGTTGGCCTCCTTAGACTCTGAACCCAGCCCTCTATAGCACATCCATATAGCTCACACAGTGCCCATTAAGAATGGCAGATTTTTGTCAGTGTCCACAGTTCCATGCCCTCTGGGCTACGGTCTCCTTACATAGAGCAGCCAATCTGTCAGTGCCCTCCTCCATGGTTTCATGTGAACTTTTTGCTACCTGTTTCCTAATTCTGAGTGTTAGTCTGGGACATCTTCCCTAATAGTCTAGCTTTGTCGGATCTCTACTAGAGCCCTGCCTGGGTGCTCTTGCAATCTTAGGTCTTCCCTCTGCTATTGCCAGACTGTACTGGGATAATTTTTCATTTATTCATCCCATTAAGTCCTGTACTGAGATCATTTTCATACATCTATGAATTCATAATAGCACAAAGCACATTGCCTGGAATGAGCTAAATTCCACTTAACATTTTGAGAAAGAAGAAACTGACATAAGATGCTCTGTTGTTTTCTTATCACTTCCATCTAATATCATTAGTGCCAAAATTCTGCATGTATACTTAATTTTGTATCTGTATACAACCTCATTCCATTGTGGTTAATTGTAAATATGTGATTCTAAGAACTAGATCATCAACAATAAATCTATGAAGGCACAGCACTTCTAAAACATAGGCCTTAAAAAACAGCAGAAAACATGACAAGGGTATGCAATTTAAGAATTGTGTCTGATTGAAATCATTTTTCAACAAAATAATATACCCTGGGTAGCTTGGCAAGTGCATGGCAAGGGTCCCACTGTAAGCCACTGCCACCACTAAGTTCTTCTAAGTGTTTTTATTGTGACAGACATGTGATGTGTGCTGTTTACTAGAGGCTTTACTAATGTGAGAGAGATGAAGACTTATGAATATAACACTGCTGGGCAGAGTCACCCCCGCGTAGGCACTGCTCAGACACGCGTCAGGTTTGAGGCTACTAAGTCTATTTACGATGTCTTGAAGAGTCAAATTTTTGCCCATGCAAAGTTGCATAATTGGAAAAATGATACAAATAATAAAAAAGAGAAGCATCATTCACAATCAGAGGTAATTTGGCTGAAGAATGGAGAACAAAAGTCCTTTTATCTTCTTTGGACACCAACATTATTTGTAAATACTTCCTAGGGACTACAAACACATGAATTAGTCGTTTGGATTTACATTTGTATCTGTGAATATCCATACACTTATATAAACATATATAATCTAAGTTTTGTTCCTTACCTGAACCTGAGAAACTGTCTACAGACCCGTCTGCTGCTGTTGAAGCTATTTCACTGCTGCTCATTGGCTCTGTTTTAACTACAAAAGTAAACACACATCACGCACTGAATTAGTAGTCGTCTGTGAAGGTGTGGGAGAGAAAATATAACCTCCTAAATAGTGCTAAGAAATTACTTTATGAGACAATATCTTTCCATTTAAATATGTCAGATTTTCTTAGTAGACACTATTTTGAAAAATTCTCAATTAACAATTAAAAAGAAATTGTTAGATTTCTTTTCTATAAGAAAGCCCTTCTTCTGTTACATATTACCCTTAAGAGCCATGGATCTCAACATTCCTAATGCTGTGGCCCTTTAATACAACTCCTTATGTTGTGACTTCCAACCGTAAAATTATGAAGTCTCATACATGCAATTTCATAACTGCAATTTTGCTACTGTTATGAATTGTATTGTAAATATCTGATATGCAAGATATCTGATATGGGAACCAGACCCACAGGCTGAGAACTGCTGTCTTAAGGGAAGAATTTAAATACTAATTAAATTCATTTTTGGTATATAACTACTAATTTGATTATTAGTAGAACCTTTACTTACAATATACAATGTGAAATTACTTTGTGGTGTTTGTCAAATACCTGTTATTTAGCCCAGCAATCAGAAGGAAAATTTCAAAGGCTTTCAAGAAGTAGCGAATAAGTGACCATGCTTAAGTCCAGCTGATTCCATGGTGATTGAGAACAAGTATATGCATATGCACATACTCCACAAACCCACACACATGCGCGAGTATGCGCATGCACCCCCCCACGCACATACTTCCTTATCTGTCTAGAAGTTGCAGACACAACCTCAAGTTAACAGACTCTTATCACCAAACCATTTCATATTGTCAATTCATCAATATTTTTGCACAATGAAAACAGGAATTTTCCCATTTCAAAACAATATTGATAGAAGACAGTGTGAGAAAAATATATATAAACATAATATATATGCATATGTGTATGTATATATAATCTTTGACAAAGTTCCTTAGGCTGAGAAGTAACGTTCTGATTTAAATCATAGGACGTCTACTAAACCTATTCCAAGAGAATGACAGAATTACAGTATGCTACCAAAGAGTGCCGCGCCGCTTCAGAACTCAGAGCAGCTGCCTTTTCTCCTCCTAGCTTTAGAATCCCTTTTCTGGAGTGTCATTGCTAGCATGTTCCTAACCCATGAGTGAAGGTGACTTATTCTCTATTTTTTGGGGGGAAATGCATTAATATTCCAAAGTCAACCTGAAACTCTGTGTTCCCTGAAGTGAAAGTTCTGACCACAGAGTTCAGGGAGAGAGGCTCCTCCTTCAAAGGAAGAAAATTTCTGGAATGGGAGATGATGGGGAAAAGAGCTCTTCTGTCTCAGTGTCACCAATCTTTCCAAAATACACACAGAGGACTCATCCAGCTCAAGTCTTGGTCCTGATCATTTATTTTACACACGCATGATGAGTTGTTTCACATGAGCATTATAAGAAGATGAATCAGGCAGTCATTTAAAAATTAATTACTTAGATAGTTTCTAAATAAAGTTAGGCAGAAAAACAGAAAAAAAAACCCAAAAAAAACAAAAGAACCCAAACCAAACCAAAAAAACAAAACAAAACAAAACAAAAAACACCGAGACTAATGGAAATCATTCTGCCTGATTGTTTTCATGTAGACCACACAACAGTGAGACTCAAGTTCTGACTCAGATTTTCACTTTTCTGCCAGTTGTTTTGGGTTAGAAATCTCAGCTGATGCTAATACATTCCGACAGAAGCCTGCCGTTCCCTTCTCTCCCTGCGCCACCAGCCACCTAATGTTCCTGCTCATCATAACCACCACATTGCCACAGCTGTAGAGAAGCTAACAGTAACTACAGGGGGCTCTCATGCTCAAGATATCCACATTATACTTCATGTTCCTTTAAAGACCTGACACAACGCCTTCATTAAATCACCCAGTTGTTCTAGTCCACTTTTGGACTGACCACTAATGGGATGCTGAACTCCAAATCAAACACCACAGGCTGAGGCCATGGGTAGAACAAGGTGAAATGAAAACTGACCATGTAAAATGATTACGATGGGCCAGCTTCTTCATGGATGCTATCATCACGTGGGAAACTCTGTGAGGTCTTGGAAACTCCTTAGCCAGGCATTACCTTGTTGTCTCTCTCAGTAAAAGCTGAAACCAAAGAGATCAAGAAGCATCCAAAATGGGATATAATTGGGGAGCTCCTTTATTCCCAGGCCCGTGACCAAAGCTTGATGAAATGGTAATAAGTAAGTAGTGCTTTGCAGAAGTCAGAGCTGGAAGAAGGCGGCGATGCACGGTGCCACTAGCTGCGGTTTGATTAGAAAGCATGACTCTGCCTGTTCTGCCCATGGAGCTTCCTGACCACTGAGCTTACTGGATGATCTCAAGTAGAAATTCCCTGCCCTGATGTCAAGAAAAGAAGAAGAAAGAACCCTTCTCCTTCCTAGGCTGTTGGTCCAAATTGCTTCCAAGTCTGCCAAATCTAAGATCAATGATTCCATAGCTTGAACTATACAGTTACTCTGAGAAAGTTTACCCACAACAAAACCCTCTCTATCTCCATTCCCCTGAAATCTACATCTCCGCATGATCACACTCAATCAAATGCAACTCTCACTCCTAACCAGGAACTTCAATTGTTCTCGAAATCCATTAGAACTAGGCAAAAAAGAAAGGAAGGGAAGATGATACTCTCTTTTAGATCCCAAGATCATTGTCTTTTGCCATTGTTCAAGCACAGCCATCTATACACTAAGAACTAAAGAGTCCCAGTTTCTAAAAAGGCTCTCTGTTAAAGGAGAGGTGATGTCCACAAAGTAACTACCAGGATGTGCATGATTAGATCGGTCCTGTAATCGAATACTTTGATCTTCAGAGGTCTAATGATTATTGTGATGTAAGATATTCTCCGGGGGGTTTGGGAGATGGCTCACTGGATAAGGGGCTCGCTGTGTAGGTGTGACTACCTGAGTTCATATCTCCAGGACTCATAAACTGGGCATTGTGGCATCCACCTGTAACCTCTGTGCTGGAGAAGAGGGAAGTCGGGTGGATCCCAAGGGATCTCTAGCCAGGCAGTCTAGCCTAAACAGGGAGCTTCTGGCCTAGCGAGAGACCCTGCCTCAAAAAGCAAGATGGAGAATGATAGAGGAAGACAACCTATGTTCTCTCTCTCTCTCTCTCTCTCTCTCTCTCTCTCTCTCTCTCTCTCTCACACACACACACACACACTCATGAAGGAAAACTTCCTCTCCAAAAAAAAAATCAAAATATTTCTGGCTTTGTTATGACTAACTATACACTGACAGAAAGATTAAAAAGACAAAAGCAATATGTGCCCACCAGAATCTGACCCACTCCGTGCTACCTGGATGATCACACATAGCAACAGGCTCCAAACAATATAACAAAACATCTCTCCCAGGCTTTGAATTTTGATGTACCACATCCTGAATTTTTTTCTAAAAGGTACTGTGACATTTGAAAACAGCTCTCCTATCTAAGCTTTCTGACTTGAGGGCAAAAACCTATAAATAACATTTTCTAACTAAAGGATTACTCCCCCATAGCATTCTGCTTGTTATATGACCTCAATTTACTACAAAGTAGGTTTTTTGGGTTTTTTGTTTTTTGACAACCCTGCATCTCTTCTTTCTTCCTGCTTCAGGTTCTGGTCTGCCCTCTGACTCTGGGTAACTGTCTCTCATAGATGTCTTTTAAGACATTCAGAAATTCCTTCATGTGACCATGCACTCCAGACCTTAGCCGTCCTGGGCCATTGCTGCTCTTCAGCTGCTCCACAAACTTCCATCTACCAATGCCTTCAAGTGCCAGGGTGGAGGTCAGAATACCTAATCACCTGTTGCTGGATTTTCTATAGTTTAATTCCTTGACCCTAATCACCTTTGTACATGATGGTTTTAAATCATCTGTGTTACAGAGATGTAATAGAGATTCACAGAATGTTATGAGAAAGAAAGATCTGGTAACAAAAAGGAGTGCAACAGCGTCCATCGCCATCACCGACAGCATCAGCAGCAGTGTTCAGAGGTAAGAGCCACGGCTGATTACTAATGCTGCTCCAATCCCACTTTACTGCCAAGAGCGTAAACCTCAAATAAGGTGCTCAGTTTTGGTTATCTCAGCTTTCGTATCTGTTACTGGGTATTATATACTCAGATGAGAACAAAAAAATATAGAAATTATCATCACTTCAGCCGTGCAAGGTCCAGAGCCCATGCTTTCATATTCACTCATCCTCGTCTTACAATATCTCTGGAAGCATGAGAATGTCCCCTCCCCCCACCACCACTGGTTGAGTTTCATTCTGGGAAAATACTCTGCCACTGAACTACATCCCTGGCTCCAAAAGCACTTCTTAAGGTACAGATAACAGTGTTAAAAATCTATCTGAAGCCCCACATTAGAGTCAAGCTTACCCTTCCAAAAGAAACGAGAGGATCTAAAGGGAAAATCAACCATGGAGGCCTTACCTAAGGGAAGCCAAAATCAAATCAAGCAAGGTATCTTGGGAATAACTCAAGAAGGTGGGGCTAAACCATGATTACATTAAGACAACGAGTGCCTTGGCTATTCCATTATCAGTGTGTGCTTTTTTTCCCTGAAGGAACAGGTCAACAGGAGAAAAATGGTGCACGAGGCAGCCAGTGACCAGAAATTTCAGACTACAAGTGGAAATTCTAGCATTCTTTACAGTAAGCTGATCCATGAAAACAAGAAAGCCTCTTTCTATAGTGTAAGTGAAGAGCTGCCTATCAGACCACTGTAGCCTGGGGACCGGCTGTGATGAGCAGCCAACTAGCCCCCTGCACTGCAATTCCACGTTCATCAACTTCTGGATGAACTTGAAATGTTATGGTCATGAAAACACATCTCCAAACTTATAGGGCAATCAGAGAAGTGCTCGATCCATTTGATGAGTGATAGTCTCCCATGTATTAATAAAACCGCAAAAACAAATTCAGTCCTAAATGGTAGCTCTGTTTGCTGGACTGAGAACCAGTCTGCACTATGATGGATCTGCCCAGAAAGGTACAGCACATGGAACGGCAGCAGGCTGGGTGAGCAGCAGTCAGCCCCCTGCCCCAAAATGCATAACCTCCCAGAATCATCACGTTTTTCTCATTTACTCTCTTCTGCCAGACTCACTCTTAATGCTCATTAGAACCTTTGTCTTTTCAAACCCCTGTCTGTTCTCCCACTCCAACTTCATCAGCCTCGTGTGGCTTGTGTGTTATGCCTGCCAGGTCTGGTCTCCACTCTGTGTACTGTGAGGTCTCATGTTCTCAAGTGTCTCTGTCCATCTCTAATCACAGGATAAGTACCTGCTCGTTGCCCACTCTTCAGCAGCTGCTCCACACAGTGAGCGTGACAGAGCGGAGCCACTTCACGTGCTGATGAATTCCACTTCAGCAGAACCTTCTCTCTTTTTCATTCCCTTGAGTCATCCCACCATGGAACAGTCTCTGTTTTCTGTTTCTTGTCAAATGTCTGAAATATCGTCACTGAATCTTCACCACTTTCCCCAGTTCCCAAGCCATAGCTCATTCCCACCTGATTATTTTATAGAGAATATTGAAGGAGCATGAACTTTTTTCTCTTCCTGCAACATGAATCCCAGCTAAGGCCCCTTCCTCTGTTGGGCTCACTTTCCCCTCATTTCTCACATCTCTTCCAGGCTTCTTTCGTAATGATAGCCTGATGCATGATCGTCCCTTCTCACAAAGCTGCTTCTTTTGGGGACACAGACAGAAGCCCCTGAACATTTTGTTTGTAGGGCTCAGGACTGAGCCCAGGACCCTGAACTACCACATGGGTCCACACTGTTCCTGTCCCCTCTCCTAACTGTTCAAATGTTCATGAACTGACTCTCAGTGATGGCTCTTCTCAAGCTGTTTTCTTTAACCTTCAAGTTTCTTGGGCATTTGCTTTCATACTCTCACCACAGACTCCCTCTCTTGCCCACTCTATCATTCTGTTGTATCTGCTCTTCCCCTAAATGGCCTTTTCCAATTTCCTAGCTCGAACTTCTCTCAGTTTTAATTTTCTTTATTTCTTCTAAATAAACCCTTTTCCTTGACAGTTTTTTTAAATCCTTGATTACCCCACTATAACAACAGCCCCTTGTTCTCTGCTGGATTATCTTTCCTTTTCCCCCAGACCATTTGTCTTTGTCTATCATGTGGTTCCATAATTCCACCTTCTTCCCACCTGTCTGCAATTTCCTTCACAATAATTTTCCTTACCATGACATTTAAATATGATTTTTATATAGACAGCCCCTCAATCTCCATCCATATATCTACAAAATGTTGTCACAGAAAACAATCACCTGATTAAAGTCACACTCAACCTAACCAAACATATCATCACCACTTCCCTCTGAAGGGCTCAAGTTTTACAAAAAAAGTTTTAGTCACAAAGACTGGGTATTTCCCTTCTGCCTCCTCATTTCTTAGATCCTACTACCAGGCACCGAAGCTTGGATCTTAAGCATCCCTCAGAGGCTGGTGTACAGACATGGTCCCGCCCATGTGATATTCTTGGAGGTTGTGAAAGATTTAATTTTGTTATTTTTCATCTCTTTTCATGTTCCAGTCATGAGATGAATGATTTTTCTGTGTTATTATTCTAACCATGATGAAATGTTTTTCCTCTGACCAGAATCTAAAAAGCTATGACATAGCCCACTGATATACTGATAGAGAAAAGCCATAATGTAGCTCAACTGGTACACTGGTAGAGAAAGCCATGACAGAGCCCACTGGTACACTGGTAGAGGAAGCCATGACGTAGCCCACTGGTACACTGGTAGAGGAAGCCATGACGTAGCCCACTGGTACACTGGCTGAGCACTTCCCTAGCATGCATAATGACTTGGCTTCTACCTCCAATAATGATGCTGGGGCATTACTGAGTCTACCTGTTCCTAGACTGAAAAAACATAGCCAGCATACCTTTGTTCTTTATAATCTAGTACCTCCAATCTTTGTCACAGTGACAGAAAACTAGCAAATATCATGAGTATTAATGTCTCCCTCTGCCATCTTTTACATTTACCTTCTAAATTTCACAGTCACTCTCCTTCCAAATTACCTTCTACCTCTTATAAAACTGGGGAGATTGGACCATCAGCTTCACTCTCCCAGCTGTAGGCAATTTTATATTCTGGCCACCTAGATTTGTATAATACTTCTGTCACTGGGGTCTTCAGCAGATGCTCAATAGGCATGAATTAAGTTTCTAGTTCATAATCATCATGCATTAGACTTTTATAAAACATATGACCTCATTTAATTGACTGACTCTGTGAGACACTATAATCTATGTGCTCTAAAAGAGATACCACGTGCTCCTATACACAGACACCTAAATAGAGGAGCCAGTGCTTCCTCCCAGCTCTAGCTTTGCCAGGCTCTTACTCAATCACATTAAGTATTGCATAAGTTATTCAAGCTGAATTATATACCTCAAGTTTTGTTTAAAAATCCTACTGTGTCATCCTTAATCTACTACTCAAGTATAATAGTTTCCCCTTAAACTTCAAAACCTGTGTCTGTGCCTTCTTTAGAATATGTATATGTATACATGATACATATAGAGAATATATTCTACATGCAATATATATAATATCAAATAATAGAGTATATGACATATAAAATATATACTCAATATGATATGTAGAATATATAATATTTAGAATATGTATGTTTATTTCTCTCCATATGTATCCTCTTCTATCCCACTTCATATTTCATAGTCTTAAACATTTTGGTGTACGATAACTATTTTCACGGCAGGAGAAGCTTTTTGTTTGTTTGTTTTTCTGAGACAGGTTTCTCTGTAGCTTTGGAGCCTGTCCTGAAACTAGTTCTTGTAACAGGCTGGCCTCGAACTCAGAGATCCGCCTGCTTCTGCCTCCCGAGGGCTGGGATTAAAGGTGTGCGCCACCACCGACCAGCTAGGAGAAGCATTTTTAAGTTGTTCTATCTTTACACAACTTTGGTCAGTACTTGGCTCACAGAACCCAGGAGTTGTAGAAGAAACAGATGAAGGTAAGAATACACGCTACCTGAAGACAGGTTTCAATGAACTTAAGCCATTAGGCACACTGCTCAGGTAATTATCAATACCACTAAAATCTCAGACAGCTTTTAGCCCTCCCAAATTATCACTCCAGGAACTTAGACACAGCTTCTTTCACCAAAGTGGTCCATGGGCGGGACACACATAAAACACTTGAGTCATTTGAATTTATTTGTCAAATGAATAATGTTTCATTATCATCAAATGATATCTTTGGGCTTTTGTTTGGTTAGAGAGTGCCCTTCTTGACTTAGTAAGGAGACAGGCAAATAAATTATTGTAGCTTTGGTAGTAATTATGTCGTAGAGATCAAAATTGGACAAGCACAACTGTGTATTGGTTTTGATTCAATGACAGGATCACTTATCCATATAAGGAGTCTTTTTCTTAAACCATAGGGTGAAGTGAAAATACATGTTGTTTTAAAATCTATACCAAATTGTTCCAAAAGAAACAACTTGACACCAAATGAAAAATGGTGAAAAATGAACAAAATTGGTACATAGTAGATGAAAGTGGAAAATATTCCTAAATATATACATTTTTATATGCCTGACTTTAAAAACACATTTTTGAATTACATTAACCTGCCATGTTATTTTTCTTTATCCAAAGCTTTATATACCTACAAAGTCAATACTTTCTTTTTGGTTAATTTTCACTTAGAAAATATGGCATTTCAGCCGTTAAAGGCTAGGCTCACAACCAAAAATATAAGAGTTCGGTTCTCAGCACCCACGGCTGTCCCTCCAGGTATAAAAAAAAAAAAAAGAAAAAAAAAGAAAATTTGGCATTTCTTTGGATTGGGACTACAACTTGATATCCTTGAATAAAGTCACCTTCTCTGTCTCCCAAGAGGGGAGAAATATAGTAACTCTTCAAAAGTACCATGTATAACCTTATGAAAAGCAAACACAGTTACCAAACTTGAACATAGGAGTCTACACGCCATATAATGTGTACCATTGGCTCATGGATTGAGTATTTAGATGCCAGAAGATGGACTTCTGGGAAAGGACAATATTCTGAGGACTCAGACCAATCAACACATGAGTCAGTCCCTTGGTAGGCTTATAATACTGCAACATTATTGGGGTGGTGGGAAATAGGAAGTGGGGTCTAGATGGATGAAGAAGGAAGGTGGGGGTCTGCTCTGGAAAGATGTTTCTTGTCACTTGATCCTTCCCTCTGCCTCCTGACCACCAGGGCCTAAATAACTTTGCTCTTCCACAATGATGCTTTCTTTCACCTCGGGTTCAGGTACATGTAGCTAGATGACCACAAAAATGAAACCTTTGAAATTATAAGTCAAAATATAATCTCCCTTCCTTTCAGCTACTTGTGTCAGGTATTTAGTAATGAAATAATGATTAATGGTAATAATAATTGCAATGAAAATCTAACCAACACACCTGGTCAAGGAAAACGGTAGGAAATTTCAAAACCTATTATTCACAGGAAAGCGAGCATATTAGAGTTATTATGCAGAGGGAGGCTAGTGGCCCTCTTTTAATAACAAATAGTCAATGTAGCCTCCCTTGCAAAGTTGTTTACAACTCTAATTGGCTGTTTTTGCAGTTGTCATTCCTGTCCCACTGGCTCAGGTTCCCGACACATCCATTTTGAACAGATTGACACTATACTGGGAGCTCACTCCCTCTCAATCCAAGCACTCCCGGGACATGGTGCCAGACTAACACCTGAAGCACTTTCACAGTGTCGGTCCCCTTCTCCAAATATTCCCTGGCTTCTCCTACCAGCCCAGGAAGTTCAAATTCCTCAGCCTGATGCTCAGGGTCCTCCACAGTTTGGCTCCAGTAGACTCCCCTGACCTTATCTCATCAATTCCTTTTTCAGCTCACCCAGTCTCCTCGCATCCAAACTGTCCCACCTTTGTTCCCTCATTCCAGCCCCTCTCCACCTATGCGGACTCTACTGGGTTCCTGACTCAGCTCAGATTCCACCTCCTCCTTGAAGCCCGGCCAGAGACTAGCAGGCTGAAGAGCCCTTTCTTCTGAACTCTGAGAGCACTTTTGTTTGCACCCGTGGCTTCTAACCTTCTTGAGAATGAAGCCCTTTTTTTTCTGACACCAAAATATTTCAGAACTCAGTGATAGTTTTTTTTTTGCTAATCTGTGGATGGAGAAGAAAGGGCCTTGGTGACCAAACCTACTGTGACATCAATGACAAAAGCTTTGTATCGGAATAAATGCTGTGGAAATTCACATATGAAAACATTGTGCATGTGACTCACAAATGTTCTTGCCAAATATACAAATACACAAAGCATTATGCACAAAGTAATTTTCTCACTTTCAGCGCTTATTCTCCTTCTCCTAGGGAACCCTGAGTTATGGGCTGAGGCTCCTAGTCCCCAAAACTTATTTTGCAGTATCATTGTCTTTTAGATTTCTTTGCCAAAAAGTTGGAATTTGTATCTCTCTCAATCAGACCTTGAGTTACTTAAGGCATGGGGTCAGCTGATCTTGGTAGTCTAACTTCTATACTCCTTCAGGGTGCTTTATGCACAGTAGGAATGAAAAATATGTTTGTTACCCTTCTGTCTCAATACAGTAAGATGACATTTAGCAGAGTGCAGAAAAACTGGGAGGACCATCAGATAAATCACCAGAAACCTACTATTTGCGATCATTAACTAATATTTTGTTCCTGTGCTATTGTGACTGAGTTAGAAGACTTTTCTATATCTGTTCTAAAAAACCAAGCCAAACAAACAAAATGCTCATTTTGCTATTCCCAAATAAATGAATGTGTGACCAATTCCTTCTAAACATTCCATTATTCACAGCATCCACGTTTGTTTACACCTCTGTCTTCTTTTCAGTACAATTATCCATATCGAAGGGTGCGGCTCTTAAATGTGCTTTCCAAAGATTTCTAACAGATACTAGCATTTAGAAACCACAGTAGGAGCTAAATATTTTTAGCTTTCTCTAAGGGAAACGTGGCACAATGGTAAAAAGGAAAAAATAATCTAAGAATTTAGTAATATAGCAGTCTCCATTTCTGACATAAACAATGCATCATGTAGCTTTTAGAATGGAGGACTAATAGTTTATTATGCAGTTTTGATGTGTTAAGCACCCCTTGTGTGGCCAGTACGTACTGAACATTTTACAAGCAAGCCACAGCTCCTTTACTCTCCATGGCAAGCATTAAGGGCATAGATTTTACCTGTTTCCTTTCAAAGACACGAAATTTGCAGCCTAAAGATGTTAAGTAACAGCCAAGATCACAAAGCTAATTTCTCACTATGGCAATTAATTTCTCTTATAAACCTGCCAAAGAGCCAAATGTTCCCCCGTAGAGTTTGCTCATCTTGGAGCATTCCTCTGCATAGACTGCGATAATCGGAGAGGGGTATTGACAGGCTGGTCTGCGGATACCAGGGCACCAAGGAGAAGCCTATCAGTATATGTTACAAATTAGCAGATGGTAAAATCAACCAGTGTTTGAAGATTGGAAGCAGATGAGCTGGCACAGACTCAGAACCTCAATCATATCAATATGGAAAAATGTTTTATTTGCTCAAAATGCAATCAACCCACCGAATGATTAGTATCCTTTTCCTGTCTTCTGCTGAGCCCCAGGAGCACCCAGACATTCACCTCTCCCACACTCAGTCTGAACTAAGTGCTACTGAGCTCACCAAGCACTCTGAGTACCTCCAAAAGCTGTTCAGTGACGTCAAGAGCCCAGCGTAGGAGCAAATATGCCTACCGCCTATGGAGACACTGCTCTACTGGCTCCACGGGACATGCCTCCTTAAACTACAACATTCAGCATTATTTCATAGGAGTTGTCCTGTCTTGAGCATGTAGCACATGCCAGTAATTGTTCTCAGTACTTTGGATAGACTAACTGTCCGATCACCAAGGCTAATCTCCCTTGCACAATGAAGGCTTGAAGGCAACAAGAATAGCCAATGTACAGAAGCACTGCCTACGAGGCAGACTGGCTTCAATCTACTGACCCATCCCAGAGGCACCGTTATCATCTCCACTGCCCAGGCCTGAATCAAAGGCCAGGAGGTACTGCACTAGTTTGCTGGAGACTGACTGAGCCCACAGTGGAGGCAGCCTGGCCCCAAGAAAATCTGCCTTTGATACATGGAACACAAACAAACTGAGACTCTGAGCCCCATTGAGTCTGACTGTAAAAGATATGCTCTTGCATCATATAACACCAGTTTCCTGCATTTTTAGTATTAATCTTGTCCCATTTATCTCTCAAATATGAGATTGGTGATGAGACAGTACCACATAAACAAGTGTCATGGCTTCAAATAATTACCATCACCACTTCTGCCCCAGAGTCCTCTCTCACTGCCCACACTACTTAGGTGTTTGACTTAAAACACAAACCTAACCACAACACTCTTCTACTTTCCTGCCTGAGTTACCCAGAGCCTATGTCACCCTCTCAACCTGTCACTTTGGTCTCATCTCTCTATGCTCTGTGTTCTGTACTCAACACACACAAATGCAGACACACAGATACACAGACACACACAACTGCACACAAGAGACAGAAGCACACAGAGCACTCTTTACACTGACTGAACTGTGGCTGTATTAGGTCTCCTTCAGTTGTTCCCTGCTTTAAAATTTTTGAAAAAATAAAATTTAAGAAAAAGTTAAAAAAAGATAAAAATTCACCACTTATTAGTTTTCTGTTTAAAGTACACATAGAGGACATGTAAATCACATGCATGTAAATGATTTGGACAGGTGTCTTATTATATGTATTCTATGTAAGTAGTTTTAAACACAAATGGGAACATATAAATAATGTATAATATAAAATTTTACACGTTCTATACCTTGGAATCTGAAAAGTATTGTATATTGGTCACAGATTGAGCTAGCTTTCCTAAATGCAAACACAAGTTCACAACGTTAATATTTTCTACTTAATGTGACTGCAGCGATTGTTAGGTTTGCTTGTTCATTTCAGTTTCCAACACGACTGAACACCTTAAGAAGGAGTTTAGGACAAACAAGATCAATAAAAATGTAATTTCTTTTCAGTACAATTAGCCTCCAATTACTTTTGCCATATTTTAAGGATGCTAAACCTATGCTCACCAACAGCCTCATCGTACTGCCACTCAATCTTGTCACACCAGTGGGAGCTGCTTCCTCGCTGCTCAGACTCAAAGTCCAATTATAGCTCTATTGTGAAATTTTAGGTTCTTTTAGGTCAAGTGCAGGTCGGCTAGGGTAGCTCAAAGCAAAAGCTACCAGAGACGCTCACTGTTGCTGCTCACTGGATGCAGAGCATATAGCCACGCTGTGAACTGGTCCGTGAAGAGTGCTTTCCAAAGAACTAAAAATGAAGCTTTAAATAATTCCTTGAATAGTTAATGTGTTATAAGTAATATGAATGGGTGCCCTGCTTCTGTAATTAATATGAATGGATGCCCTGCTCCTGTAATGCCTCATTTACAAGATTTACTTAGTAGCAAGGGCATTCATTCAACAAATACCTGTTGCCAAAGCTGCCAGATGCCAAGGACAGTGAACAAGTCTGTCCTGCCTTCGAGGAGATCAGGGTCTCCAATGGGCAAAAGAAAAATGCTGATATTATAACCCTTTCATCTGGGCCATAATCTTCAATAAGGTGATATAAAAAAAATTCTCCAAGCAGGTAAAGAATTTCAGCAAGAATGAGGTTTTCTGTCCAGTAACTGGAGCTGTGCTGTGGCAAAGCCCACAGCTGGGAAACGAGAATGCAGCGTCTGGGGCGATCGTGGCTTGCTTCTGCATATCCTGACTAACACAGTCCGTGTGCTGTGGGAAGGGCATGTAACTGCTTTCCATCCAGGTGCATAAACCTCATCTTCAGAATCATCTGGAGAATGAGATGACTGAATATTTAGCGGGTATCATAATGGTCTCATGGTGTTAAGAACTCAGCCAATTCAGTTCATAATTTTTCCTCTCAAAATTTCCCTTATTATTGATAGGCACAATGGTAAGATTGGGGAACAGTTCAAATTTTGTTTCATTTTACAGGAAAAAAAATGTTTCCAATGTCTATTGTGGAGAGTATTTACTTACTCTTCTGTGGAATGTTGATTACTAAGCTCACTGTGTGTGTGTGTGTGTGTGTGTGTGTGTGTAAGAGACAGAGGGGGAGAGAGAGAGAAAGAAGATGAGAAGACTTATACAATAAAACTACAAAAGAAAATACGCAAATATAGCCAATTGTCACAAGCATAATCATACTAACTTTTCACTAATAAGCATTTGAGGTCCTGAAAATAGCATATAAATCCTTGGTTAGCTTTTCCCAGTTTAGAGTCTCTCTTCATAAAGGTGGTATCTGCCAGTCACCAAGCAGAATTAGAAGAGAGGTAACTGTTATCCCTTCGCAAACTAAAAACAGCAAAATGAAATTTTTTTTGTATAGGTTGTTTTCTTTTGTATTATATTTGTGTAGTCAACTAGAGGAGAATTAATTATTTTAGGCTATTTATACAATATTCACACATGTACACATACTTCATACATGCTGTTCATCAAGGCATCCTTGGACAATATAAGAAATCAGGAATTACTTAAAACAGACGTGGATTTGCTTAAAAGTTCACCTGTGTCCCTTGAAGGAACCATTTTCTCCCAAAAGGCAAGATATTTGGGGGCAGATGCACTTTTGCTCATACAGGAAAACCAGGATAGAGGTGTCACAGTGTTCTGATTCTCTATTAGCAACTGAATAACTGAATGCAATCTGAATCTACTGATTAACTACCTGGCAACCTGGGCCTATTCCCAGCAACAAGCATCCAAATCCCTGGCGTACTAGAAGAGAGCTGGTTTATTAACAGGTGATGGGTGAAAACAGACTGGGCCCCGGTGGTCCACACATGCCACCCATTTAGTTCTCTAAACTAGGCCATTTTTCTCTCCTCCAAGCACATATAACTTCTAGCTGCTTCTGTGGCATCCTTAACAAATATGTCCACATCTGATTCTCAAAGCCAAAAGACATGGAACCATCCACTTCACTATTCACTGAAAAATACTTCCTGAAGTAGAAGATACTTACTCCAAGCAGTAGCAAAAAATGTTTGTTGAATTTCACAAATGAGCATATAATCACGGCTATTGGAATGAGAAGCAGGGATGACTTCCCATCACCTTTTCATCTCAAAGAGGCTTAAAGTGAGCAGAGGCCAGCTGACAGAATTATAATTACGTTGAAAGCTTTGAACCCTAGTTAGAGATCATTCTCCCAAAGGTAAGCAACTGAAGCGACGTGCTAAGCATGTGTTGACAGAGAAGAAGTCTCCCACGATCACACACGAGGTCGCAGACACAACTATCCTGGGCATCCTTATCATAAAGTTCATTTTCTATCAAAAGTCTCTACCCTCAACTTGTGTGCATTCTGTTGTTGCCATGATCCACGCTGAAAGTACTAGTATGGTTAAGGGCTCCGACACTTCAGATGGAAACATTAGTAAATGAGAAAGAGCACACGTTCTCTCCAGAGAAAAGCACAGTGATTCCAAACGTGGGCATTGGATTCTGCCCGCAGTTCTTGAAGGACGAGTACAGATTCCAGTGGTACTCATTACAAGTTATGTGCCCTGAAACTTGGCGCTTAACTTTTTACAGCTTTCTTTGTAAAACGGGAATCATACCATAGAAGTGACTATTGTTTACATATGGCCTAGCAGTTAATATTAATAGATATACTAAGTTCTTGCTTAGTAAGTTCCAAATATGACACAAGGTTTGCATTACATGCTCATGGCAAGCCTGATGTGCGATCTGCTCTTTCCCTCATTTGACTGATGAGGAAACTGAGTCACAGGATAGCTCATCTGTCCCAGTTCCTGCAGCTGGCACACTCTGCAGCTGGGTTTCAAACCCACACTCTTAACCATCCTCCTGGCCAGCTCCAGGAATTTTCTGAAGATTTAATAAAACAAAATGTGGTGAACAGTCAGTGCAATGGCCAGCAAAATATTCTTAAAGAGCTATTTTTATTATTAACAGACATGTGACAATTATTTCCATGTATATAACATACAGCAAGTATTAAATTCTAACTCATTATTTTATTCCTTTATAGCTTTTACTTTAGAGTCATTTCTAAGAAGCCAATGCTGTAACTGTTTTTAGGAATGCCTTTCCTCATAGTGTCCCTTAATCTCACAGAAACTGAATTAAGTCTAGAATGTAAACAATGGTGAAATTAGATTAACATGTTTCTATTGACATCAGAATATTCAAACACAAATACACAAATATTGCCTGTGAGGAGCCAATTCAAACCCTAACTGTACACGCTCACTTGGTTTAGAAGACTTCCTGTAAACTAGATATTCTCATCAGCCAGAACTATATTTCACTGAAACAAAATATAGAAGAAAACTAATTCCAATAATTTGCTAGTGTTCTAAGCTTTGTAGAAATGACAAAACTGCTTCAGAATAGATTCTGGTAAATCTACCACCCTAAAATATGCAAATCACAACTGAATAAATTTTAAATGCAGGCAATTTAGCCACCTAATTCAAGATCACAATCTTGGAAATCTGATACACCAATTGGAAATTACTATTTGAATTACTGTAGGAATTCTCGAGATGAATGGTAGTGAGAATTCCAGCTCCATCTGCTTTTACATCACTTAAAAAAACATTCGTCTGTTTCAGGGGACGTTCCCAGTGCTGGCATCTGAATGGACAGTACAAAGGAGAAAACTGAGAATTTCAGGTCTGAGCTCCACTTTGAGCCTTTTCCCCCCTTCCCCAGCCCCATACAACCAAAAGTAAACACTCAAACTGGCAGTATAGAACTCATCAATCTCAAGCCCTTGTGAATTTAAGACAATCAGAAAAAACAAAGATGGGGAAAAAAATCCCTGCCTTTGCAAACAATGCCCTAATTAGGTGTGTAAATAAAAATCCTTTGACTGCAATGGCTCCGGGTCCAGAAGAAAAGCAGATTGTAATGACTCCTCACACCAGAAACACAACTCAAGGCTT
Organism: Ondatra zibethicus; assembly: GCA_004026605.1. Taxonomy (NCBI): domain Eukaryota; kingdom Metazoa; phylum Chordata; class Mammalia; order Rodentia; family Cricetidae; genus Ondatra; species Ondatra zibethicus. The sequence goes on from PVIU01002037.1 coordinate 64,862, forward strand.
TCACAGCATAAGCCTGCACACACGCCCACACCAGCAAGCCTCCCTTTCTTTCACACTGGACACTTTGATATTCAGCTAACCTTACCCAAAAGCCTATTTCTTCAACATTATCCTCTAACATAACAACAGACAAGCCTCGTAAACTCAGCCACAGCCAACAGCAAACTGCATGGAAGTTTCGCGGATCATTTAATTAATTTCAGTTGAGCTGGGACTACTTTCACTTAGGATGCTGCATTGAAATATCTATCATGGTGTGTGTTTACATGTGTGTGTGCATACAGAGAACTGAGTATTTGCTATGGAGTAAAGGGAGGTGATATTTTAATGTCTCCGATAGAAATTTCTATTCCATTGTACCACAGAAGACCGTTCAAGAGACTGGGGGAGAATGTAGAATGTTCAGGATCATTCATGCTTTTAACCATTCATTAGTGTCTCCTGAGTGAACCTGTTCAACACTAACTGAAATATTCATTGACTCCGCTGGAAACCTGTCTTTCCCAACAATGCTTTCCCGCTGTCAGTCAAGCATGCACTGGCCGCTAATTAGCTGTGTTTCCCTACTTGTGTCCTACATTTCAAAGGCTTAGAAGCTGGATAACAGCAGCAGTGACTGGCAAGAAGAACCAGGGATGCTGGCGTTAAGAAAATACAAAGAGCTAAACATTTTCAAACGTGCAGCATTCAACTGTTATAACTCAAGAACAAATGTTTGGAAAACGAAAACGTGCAGCTCTTGAAGCTGGGGCTTGGTGGGCTTCTGTCTGCATCCCTAAGATGAACCATGGAGACTGGCACTGGCCCCTGAGTGGAGAATCCATGAGCATGGAATCCTAGAAGAAGTTGGCAGCAGACTTCAGAAGAAAGTTAATATCCTCTGCTTCTCCTTTATATTCTCTCCTTGTTTGTTCTTAAGATAGAACTATGGGTTTATATATATATATATATAGGAAAATTTCTGTCTTCTTAGCCTCGTCATATAGACAAGTGGTGGCAGCAAGTTTAATAATTGGCTCTGAGTGAGAGAAGACATCCCAATTCAGCCAAAAACTGAATTCTGTAAATTCAGCCAAAGATCAACTTTACACTATATGAAAGTTTTGCTGGTCATTTAATCAATTTAAATTGAGCTGAGATTATTTTCAATTGGTTGCTGGGACGTCATTTAAACATTTATCACAGTGTGTATGTGTGTGTGTGTGTGTGTGTGTGTGTGTGTGTGTGTACAGAGAACTGAAGTATTTGCTATGGAGTCAAGGGGGGTGATATTTTAGTGGTTAGTTTTAATGAATTTCTTTCTTTTCTTCTTGATCCTCTAATTCATTGATAAACACTTCAGGTTTCAAACTAAATCATACCTCAAAGAAAAAATAGGAAAATTTATAATGACTTATATCGCAGGGAAGCTTGCCAGAAGTTAATAAGTTTACTAATTGTAAGCACAATTCCTGTGGCGAGAGAAATGAAACAAGAAAATGATGGAGCAGAAAAGGAACATGATAAATTAATTCACAAATAAATCTCGAACTTTTTTGATATGTCTGGATCTAAAATCATACAACATGAATCATGAGGAAAATTCAGGTCTATAATTTGAAGCTTTATGTTTAAAAATGCTCTAAGTTTTCCAGTGAACTGACAAAAATATTCCGTTAGTGCTCTGTATAACTTATGTGAGACCCTCTAGCTTTGCTTCTGATCCTACTGCATCCTAACCATCAAGATTTGTGTGTGTGTGTTTTTATCACTGAGACAGGATCTCCTGTAGTCCACGCTGGCCTTGAACTCATTTCCAGGGCTGAAACTTGCTGTCTCCAACTGCTGGGGTTGTACTGCATCATCAGAGTCTGCATAAGTAACTTTTTTTTTAAGGGTAGGAAATTACTTCTCAGAGTCAGGGGTAGTAATGCATGCCTTCAATTCAAGCACTCAAGAGGCAAGGAAGCAGAATGATCTGTGCGTTCAAGGCCAGCCTGGTCTACATAGTGACTTCCAGAACAGCTAGAGTTACATAATGAAACCCTGTTTCAGAAAACCAAAGAAGAAAAAAGAAAAGAAGGAGAGAAGGAAAGAAGGAAGGAGGGAGAGAAGAAGAAAGAAAAATTACTTTCTAAGTATCTCACAGACTGAATGTTTCACGTAATTATAAAGATTATCTAGGCTATTTCAAGCTAATTTTAATTGTATAAAAATATTACAAAATGCAATATATTTCTGACTATAGATGCAATAGCAAAGTATGAAATATAAATATTTAGAAACATGTTGGTGCTCCACATTTTCTAAAACCAAACCACATCTCATTCACATAAAGCCATCCAAGAAAACACCTCACACATATTGGCACTCTGTTTAAAAAGAAGGTGGCTCTTATTTGTAGAAGGTGGCTTGCAGTAACATATCGAAAAGATGAAGACGCCTTGCTCCTATTTCCCTGTATCATACACAAAATGCTATTATTTTATAATTCTTCCTCCTCATATGTATTGGTAAATTTTATGAATTAAAATGGTTTAGCAGGTTTAGCCTTCTGTGCTTAAGTGGCTATCTCTTTGAGCTTGACAGTGATAGGTTTATATGTATAGCCTTTTACTGGCTGCCCAGCACCCTGATAATTGACTGGGCCCAGCTGAGGAGGACCCTGTGGTGGGCTGTAGGACTGTCGCCAGACCTTGTCTGTGCAACCCGCTTCTGCCTGCAGGGAGATTCAAGCAAGAGGTGAAGCAGGACTGATCACTTGCTCTTACTACTCGGGCTCTATACACTCTACTTAGACGTTAAAATTGCTTTTGTGGAGATTTCCGTTTGATTAATAATCGACGTGACGAGAAGTTTCCAACGGAAAGCTGGGTTATCCAGAGATCAACCATGTTGCTGAATCAGCACAAAGTTTCTCCTCTTGACAGCAACCATTCTCCATGAACACGGCACAGGAATATATTTACTTGGGAAAAAAGCTACAGAACAGTTGGACAGAAAAATCATAACTACTGGTAGAAAAATCAAGATACCTTCTATCTGAAATAACTGATTTTGGGCTCTATCTGTGATGAAGTTTATACATTTTAAAAGGCTTTCCCAGAGACATACTCAAATACCACACTAATATGATAATAATTATATTCAACTTAATTATGCTTCTACTTTTTAAAATCTGAGATAAAAGATTATTATTATTGGGGAATTGATAGGTAAGGGTTTGTCTATGAATGGTATTCTAGCATGGATAATCCACTGAATTTCTAATAAAATTTATTTCATGAATCCATCCATCCCTATGGTTTAGTAACAAATAAATAAGCAACAATATCAGTAAACAATATCAGTAAAGCTTTTTCCATAGACTGCAGTTGAAATAAACGCAATGCAACATGCAATACATCCTTCCATACATCTGAGTTATAAAATATGCATAGCACCTAAGTAGCTGTGCATAACAGACAGTAATGTGTGCACACAACCTTCTATGTTTAGATTGAAATATACATGGATTGAAGTAGATGTTCCTATTTACATGCAATTCACATAAGCATCCATCTGTACTAATTCTGTTAAAATAGCTATGACACTATGTTTAAAGTATACTACGCAGTCTTCAAGAAAGCGACTAAATGCTAGGCATCCTTGGCAGATAGGCTTGCATACTTTACAGGTATTAAGTTTTAGGTTCTTCTTGTTTATACTGTAGTAGCCAAAGCCACAGGAATACTAGGCACAAAAGCTGCTTTCCTGATCCAAAGTCATCCAGTTCGATACTGACATTTTTCAAAATCTGGTTGTATTTGCTAACAAAATGGGAAATAAAATAAAATAATTGCAAATTTTCAGTAGTCATACATAAACATGATGCAAAATAATATTGGGATGGGGACATGCAGGTCAACACAAAGAAAGATATTCCAAGGGAAAAGCATTTTGTATCTACATATGTATACACTTGAATACATATGTATATATATATATATGCCTTAAAATAAAACCAGTCTATGGAAGGTGACAATCCAGTGATATGCAGCTCCCAATTAATGAGGAGCACAGATTAAGTCAAATCACTTCGAAGCAGAAGGAGCAGTTTGATGACTCTAAGGGCAGAGATCACAGCAGTCAAAAGGCACACGCTGACGAAGAACCGAGGGCAGAGCAACAAGAGAGCGACACTCACCTTCCGTGCCATTGGGAGTCATGGAAGTGCTATTTATATGAGAGCTATCGAGTTTGGGACCACTGGGGGATTCGCTACTATCACTCAGTCGGTTATGCGGGCTGGTTAGATCCTGCATTTCCATAGACCTAAAGACAAGAAGTCTTCCGTTTGACAGATGTACCAAATTCATAACACCACTATTTAATGTGCTAACAACTTGTCACCTTCTTTAAAACACAGGCACACAGAAGTCCCATTGTATCTCTTTTCTTAGACTGGAAACTGTTCACCTTGCCTCTGACTTTAGTCCTTTCCTCACATGGAATACGAAAAGGCATCACTCATCCTATGGAGCCAAAGCCTCATGTGCAGCTTTTAAAGCTTTCCCCTTCTTGTACAATTGAAATCATAAGCTAATGTCTGACAATGGCATCTATTTTAATATTCAGAAGAAAACATGCATCCATTTTTATATTAAAACAATCCCCCAGAGCATGATTTTCCTAAAAGAAAAGGCAAATACATAAACACGTGTAATAGAAATAAACACTGTTTTGTGCAATCTGCTTCATCTAATAAATTAGCACTGGATACTCCCTTATAACTTAACACCCAATTGTGATTTAATGGGTTCCAAACCAAACAAAGCACTTTAAACTTCTAGCCCAGTGACAGGGAATGAGACTGTCCTGGTGCATATGTTTACTCTGGCATGCTACTTAATTGTTCCTCTGTTTCCCTTGAAACAAGTGCAGCATTAAAACATTATGATGTTGGCCCACTTGTTTGCTTTGTGGATTACATACACCGGAGCCAATTGAAAAAGGATAAGGCCAGCACACAGAGGGTCTGTGGGACCATTAGCCCTTAGAGTACCTCAGCTGTCACTTAGAAGAAAAAATTCTAAGCAATGCTGTAATTTTGCATTTTCACCATAGAAAAAGGAGTTCAGTGCCTCCCATAGGGCCTCAAGTTCGCCAGTTACTTCTGCTGCAGAAGGCACAATAACCACGACTCATAGTGACAATTTCAAAACGAGACGCTTCTTACATATACCACTCTTGTTCCTGAACAGAGGAACTATTTAAAGTTGCTAGTTAAATGCTTAGATACAGCTTCGTCTTCTGACAGAACAAATTTTAAAACCCAATGTGCATTCACTATATTTTAAGAATTATATATTTTTTTCTAAAAAGTAATAACCCGGGGGGTCAGTTTTACATACATAGTGTTGATATATGCTCCTCACCTTACCTTTGGTTGCTTTAATTTATAGGCTACGCTTAAATTGACTGTTGGGTGTCAGCTGAAGAACAGCGCCACATGAGGCATTTTACTTCCTTAAGTATTTGAATTCAAACTAGAAATGATTTCAAATCCAGCTATTCCTAATGATCATTCTACCTACACTTTTCCTAACAACAGCCAGCAAACGCCTCAAACCAAGACTCTCAAGCCTTTCCCAGGTACTTAATTACTTTTATACAAGTACACTCATGTACACATGTGTACACACACACACACACACACACACACACACACTAAGTCATTTCCAACCCAGGCTGCTGCTATTAATAGAAATAATTAAGAAATACTAGACAAAAATAGATCCGGGTCACAGAAAGGTAAGCTACAAAAATGTTGAATATCAACGAAATCCTTACCTGCAACTTGAGGAAAGAGCAACATCGGAACTGGTGGGAGATGTTTGCACCTGTGGCCAGGGGTAGAAAATCAGAAGTGGTTGTTAACTGTGCTTCAGTGTCAGCTCTTAATTACATAGAGCACATGGCTGAGCCCCACAATGCCCACTTTTAACCAAAAGAGAAAAAGGAGGCTAGGGCAGCCGGCAGAGGCATAGTGTCTTTAAGTGGAGGGCTCAACTGTTGTTTCTTCCTGCAGGTCTGTCCTCCTCCTCCCCTTGTCAGGAGGGGAAGGCAGTCAAATGACGGGCTAGTGATTCATCACTGGCCTATGACAGCTGCAAACGGGATTACCCCTCCCCCAATCAACATGCAAAGCAGTCTCGCCCCAGAGCTTGGAAAAGGTGCTTGGGAAGGAAAAAAAAAATAGCTATTAAACGAGTATGTTTAACAGCAGCAGTAGTTGAGGTAATAATCCCTCAGCATCTTCAGCTCTTTCCTCTTCTGTTCTGAACTAGAGCACCCGCACACCCCCCCAGCCTCCTGACCATTTCCTTGCCTTATCGGGATGGTTTTCTCCAGGTTACTATCTGTCATTTAAGATGCAATGAAACAGCTTCAGGCAATGCTGTGCTCAAGAAGCAAGGCAAAGGCGGGTTTTCATACCCAAAGCCCAGCACTGAGCACTGTACTTGTTTAACTGTGTCAAATGAAAACCCACTGAGTATTTATACAGCTACTCTGGTCACATGAAAGAAATTGTGTGTGTGTGTGTGTGTGTGTGTGTGTGTGTGTGTGTGTGTGTGTGTGTGTGTGCGAGCGCGCCATCCTTTAGACTGAACTAGAATGCGCATTTGACTACTCTAATTCACCAGCCCAACCAGCCTGCACGTTCAGTTTGTTTCCAGATACATTTGAATTGGGGAGTTCACTGCACAGCTTCACTAACTCCAAGTTGTACTAGACATTGCCCTTCGGAGGCAGTTAGAGGGGCCAGCAGGTAATGAGGTTCAGGTGAGCCCGGCTGCTGCTGTCTTGCAAGCTCCCACCAACACTGGGGCAGGCAGGCAGGAACTTTCTGCCTAACTTTTAAACTGGCACAGAATTCCAAATCTTTGATGTGAATTTTCATTCAACCTGAACTGACATCAATTACGGCTGCGGAACCAAGATGAGAGCTGACGCGTCTCAGATGACATTACAGTTAGCCACCCAAACATCTTCTGCTGAGTCCTGCTAGTTTTTAATTATGATTTATGAAATTAAGAAACACGACCTTTCTAGCGAGAATAAAGCATCATTACGGTCGAAACGTCTTGGGATAATGTTACATGGAACTTCTAGGTATGCTTTTTTATGTTTTTTCACATGCAGGACAAAAACAATTTTTAAGACATTTGAGTAACTGAAGTTACTAACTTTAATGCCTGCAGATGTCCATTATTTGATAACAGGTTTCTGTAGTTTTTTAAATTAATGTTCCCAAGCAAGATTAAATGGTTTCCTTTAGAAACTGCAGCAATATATCTCAAGGATAAAATTCCCCTACTTTTATACACCTGGAATAAATTATAGGTGAGAACAAACTTCATTTTAAGAACTCTCTTGGCTTAATGACATAAGAGTACGTTAAAGCATACTTCTGAGCAATGCTAAAATACATTCCCATTGTAAAGTCAGCTAGGAAGCATAATCTCAGAAACAGAATTTTTATTTCATTGTTTACTTTGAAAGCTTCATTGTCTTTATATTTGAAGTTTAAAACCTGCCACTTCTCAGTTTTTTGTTTTTTAAAAATCAAACTTGGTAATAATAATAATAAAGAAAACCTACAAATAAGAATTATTCTAACACATGTCCTTACTGAAAAAAAATGCCACTTACTAATGTATTTCTCTTCTGCTGGCAGCCTAGGTTCTACTGTACTTTCAGAGAGCAGTTTCTGAAAGTCCATACCCACGATCTTCCTTTCATTAAGTGTACTTCAGATATATTCTTTTGTGTCTCAAGGATTATTTAAACCATGTGTTGTGTGTTACTGTATTTAAAAATGACTCTTTAATCAAAATAACTTTAAAACAACTAATCCCCACTTAGGCTGGTCAGCTGAACCCACATCGTGGTCCAGGAAAAATAAATCTACTCTCAAGAATGCGAATGCAGACAACAATTAGACACAGATGTGAGGGAAATTAGTTACAGTTTACAAAATGCTACACTTCACATGCTTTTAGTTTCTTATGTGCAGCGCAAGATTACAGTGCAGTCGGGAGGCATCTTCACTCCCTCGTGGCTTATCTGAAAAGGACACCTATTTCGGACGGACGGCGACTTCCTCCCATGTTAACAAAGTCTACAGAACTGTTTTTGTATTTAAAACTCTGAAACCACAGTGCGTTTCAAAAATAATTAATGAAGACTATTTTCACTCAATAGAAGGGGGAGTTCGTGGTTTCTAAAAAAGTTCTGCTAGGCACCAGTTTGTTTCTTATTTGCTTTATCTATAAAGTTAATATAATTCTTGTCATATTCTAATCTGCTATTTTAATTCCAATATTCTCAGGAGTACAAAATTAGTACTCATTGTATTATGAATGATCATCTCATAGTACAACAAAGTCATTCATTTTGATGATTTAAAAAAAAACCTCCGTGCGCACAGTTGTAGCATATTGCCAGACTTGTGAAAAGAAAAAGAAAAAAGATAACAGAGTTCCTTAGAATTTAAATTCAAGACTCCTACACTAGTAACTATGACTTCTGATTAGTTAATGAGGTCTTTTAACTTTGCCTTTTTTCTAATTAAATTTATAATTCTTCACAGATGTAACTTTTGTTGATGTTCAATTTGTCTCTCTCATTTTGTTAAACCCCACATAGTGCTTCGTCAATCCATTGAATAGCCACATTAAATCTGTTAATACCATGCTCTTCAACCCCAGAAATTATTTCCAGAAGGCAAACGTGCTTTGAGAGATCATCAAACAAGACTTAAGGTACACATTTTATCACATTTTCCCTACCACAGAGCTCAGGATACAGAACAAAATTCATGACTTTTGCACTGTTTATTATACTTTGCTAAATTACCAATCAAAAGCATCTGACAGAAGATCATGTATGAAGCCAAAAAGTTAATAATGTTCTGTGAAAAGTAAACTGTAAATGGAAGGGGATTCTAAATCTCAGCAGCACAGAGCAAATAAAATGTAGGTACTTGTCTAAATTATGGGGTTCCATGGATTTTGTCGCTTGCTAGAAGCAATTTTTATAAAATGACTATAATTTAAAACTTTTTTCTTTTCGGACTGAAAAGAAAATTTCAAAGTGAAAGCACTGAACTTCTATCTAAGCAGAGCTGGCAGGCAAGCTGGGCTTGTCTGACGCAGATCAACCTGTGTGCTCCCCAATTGGAAAGACAATGGCAATTTTCTAATCAGAATGTATTTTATAGGGGGAAAAAGTGCCTTCCCCATAAGTCTGCTTCCTAAACAGAATCCAGCCCTGCTGCTTTTCTCCTCCATCCGTGTTTCCAGCTCTTGGTGTTGAAATACAAACCTCAAGTCTTAAAAACAAAAACCTCACCCTGAAGTGGGAAAGGGCTTCTAGGGAGAAATAGCTGCCTGTCAAGTGTTAGCACTATTTCCTTATCAAAGCTTCCATAAACTAAATGCTCAAATGCCAGTGATGATTATCTTAATGTAATATCCTATATTGCTTTTTGCATTATCTCCTTTAAAGAAAATGAGAAAACATAATCCCTCTGAAACCAAAAACAAACAAGTATTTGAAACACATCATTCCTATCTTCAGCTTTAAAGAGAAAGGACTGTTTTCAAAATTAGCACTTATTGACAATGCTGCCTGAACTATGTATGTCTGGTTATCTGATAAAAGAGATTTTGTTCCCGCAGCCAGGATCTCTTTTCTTCCCATTGTATTCTTAGGAAATACATTTTTACACTCCAATGGAAATTTTCTTTTTCAAAAATCATTTATCATGCCTGTGAAACTCACAGAGCATTGACTTCATCTGGCACTTCCAAGCTGAACAGTGGCTCAATTAGAGTTCTGTGTCTGTCACCACAAAGCATTCTCAAAGGCTGAAAATCCACGGCTGCTTGCTTACTTACTAAACACTTTGGGCCTTAGGAGAACTCAAGCATCGAGAAAGTCAAATATCAAATGTTTGATCATATAAAGGCATGAGTATTCATGTGTGTGTGTTCCCAAGCCCTAAACAGTGAGGTGAAAGACTCACACAAACTAGAAATAAAACCTTCTCCGAAGGACACATTAGAAAACCAACTGCAAACCTATACAACTGCACCATGGTTCCCATACCACTGACCATTTTAAGAAATGAAACTTAAAAACACTTGTCTAAACTCAATGACAGTTCAGAATGTATTGAATTCTTGCAGATTCTGGGCTTAAATGTTCAAACCTCCTCCCAAGAAGTGCAAGCCTGTGACTCATTAGCAATTCAGACACTGACTTTGAAGGGCAATCCTTTTACACAGATATCCAGAAGTTTAAAAATCTGGAGTTGAACTCCCAAGTGCACTCAGATCACATAAAGGGCCAGAGAGGGACAAATCCATTAAGGGAGGTGGGGTGGCAAAGGTTGATTGCATCCCATGCTGGAGATGAGCCTGTGTAATATAGTGTTTGGTAAATTTGTTATGGAACAAAAAGGCTTCTTTCTAGAAAACATGGTTGTTAGTTTGTTGTTCATCTGCTGTGTTTTCCATCAGGACCCTATCCTCGTTTATTAACCTAGGGGGAGGAAAAGTCATCTATGTAATATACGCCACTATGTACACTTTAAGCATCTATACACATGTGTACGGATACAACACTCTGCTCAACACCACACAATAATGTTCGGAGGGAAGTGCAGCAAAGGAGAAAAGATAAGAAATCATCTCCCTCCGAGAACATTACCCAGTCTTCTACTTATTTATAAAGATCATAACAAAGTAGTTAATTTACAACGATCCTTTAATGATCCTAAAGGCTCCAATCATTTCAAAGGTAAGAATTTCACTTTTATGGCTAAACCCCGTGGCTACTAAAGTCCCGGGAACAAAGTGTCATCATTTCCCCAAGCCATAATGCTCTTTCTTTGGAAACAAATCAAAACACCAATAAAAACGCTCCTGTTATCTCGGGCTTTGCCCACCAGACAGCTGTTCTTGGTGACTACAATTTTTCAAACACCCAGCTTGTACTTACAGCGCTCACATCTGCTGCCTCCACCGGTTTAGTGTGCTCCTTGGAGTTTTCTGTGTTAGCAGACCTCCATTCCTGACATAGTTTGGCTGCTGGGCAGGAACGCGGGAACCCGGGCGCTCTCAGCAGCGCTGCGGCGCGGCTGGCAGCGGAGAGCGGAGGCCGGGGATTGCCCGGCTCCAGGGGACGGCACCCAGGCGCTGCTGCAGTCTCGGGCAGCCTAGCGACTGAGCGTGATCGCCTTCCCCAGGAAGGACCCCGCCACCGCGCACCGCCACAGGAAGGTTTCCAGTCGGAAGTGGCCCTGCACACTGGCTACCTCGCCGCAAGCTCGGAGCCATCAGCTCGCCGCGGTCTGTTTGGGAACGGCTTTGCGCCCCAGCGAACGGCAGCGGCAGATAGCATCTGAGACGCCTAGACAAAGAAACGGCACAATCTCATCCCCCGATTTGTTTGCGCAGCCTTGTAGGTCTGCCCACGAAGCCTCGGGGCTTTTTGTTTTGCTTTGTTTTTGCAACGCAAAACCACAGCTATTCTCTTGTCCTATCCTTACTGGTTTAAATGCAACAATTGAGGGGAGCAGAGCTTGAACTGACTCAACCTAGCTGCTTAAAAAAAATTTATTATGTAAATGACGCGCCCCATGCTATCTGAATAAACAGCTGTGGGGGAAGAACTTGTGGGAACCTCTGTCAACACACACACACATCCTCCCGCGCCAGTAGCTCCCAATTAAGATCTTTGGGGAGCAGTTGCATGTTATCTTTTACACTTCTCTAATACTTTTGTTGTTTTTTTGAAGTCCCGAAACTTAGGGAACCGGATACTTTTCACACTTCTTCCTAATGTACCTACCTACTAACAGGTCTGGAGAATATATATATATATATAAAAGTTGTTTCTATGATGTAGAGAGAGAATGGGCAAACGTGTTAGCTATTAGCAGCTTAACAATGAAAGCCCGGCTGTCGATTCTGCAAGGATTGCTAGGAGGGCAAAGGCTTCAGTTCTTTGGATAGGACCCAGATAATATTTCACCATTAACATTTTTCAATGAGTCGTGAGGAGAGATTCATCTAGTCTGGAACTGGATTTGCAACTTATCCTTTAAAAAAATTCTGACTTAATTCAGAATCTACGAGTGATAAGCTGTTACACTTACCTAGGAGTTGAGTATCAGTTAAGAAAGCATGTTTTATGCACATAAATCACTTCACTTCCAAATCAGGGCCTCAGACACTTATGCTGACTTGGAATCTTGAAAGAATGCACTCCCTTGTATGAATTAATACCTTGTCGGTCCTAAACCACAGTTTAAGTGCAAATGCATCCGCTCTGAAATAAAGTCTTTGTACTCATTATAAAAATGCAATTTGTCATCATCAACATTACAGTTCTATTTGCTCTTTTTATAAAAAAAAAGGTGTACTTCTTTTAAGTTCTTACCATAGTATGAAAAAAAATCACTATAAGTTCATATCAACTAATAGAGCAGATAGACAGGGTCTTACCTTAGCTATGCCAATTTGTAAATGAAAGCACCATCCCGATGATGCAAACAAAACCCAACTAAAGGCTTCTAAGGACCAAAATTCCATACAGGCGTTCTCTCTTCTCCCCGGTGCAAGGATGTCAGTCTAAATTGCTTGCAAAAGAGCACTTTGTCAAACCTAAGAGACAGCTTAAAGTGCTAACTCACCTAGGATTTCATCTTGTGTAGTACCAGCAAGGAATCATGGGCTAGGCATCTACCATATTTGGGAAGCCAGGTCAGAAAACAGTCGATTGCTATTGGATCTGTTCATATATGCGGCAGAAATAGAGTTACGTTACCACCTACAGCACTCTGCTCTTGTGGACCAGAAGTATCCGTTATTCAGCATACAGGAGGGCATGTTCAGACACCAAAACTGTCTACAATGAAGGTTTCTATTGTAGTTAGGTCAAATCTAACGCTACATTCATTCTGTTTATGACATCGGACAGTGACTTCTTTTGCACTCAGATTTATTACTGAGTTTCCTAAAACATAAAATTTAACCCCTGGTTGAAACTTTACATTCAGCTACTGCATTCATGCTTCCCATAGTTTAAAAATTATTTTAGACATGCATGGTTAAAATGCTATTTATCTGATCCATTAAAGAGTATACTGGAAAATCAAGAATATGCAAATTACATGAAGTCAAAGCAGCAGAAGTACTACTTCAATTTTACATACAAGTTACTTGCCTATGTTACAGTCAAATTTATCGCATTACATGCACTTTTATATTGAAATTCAATAATTTTTATTTAAATAGCCAAGCAAAATGCCTTCAAAGAAATGATGCATGTAATTATGAATAAAATTAGGAAATATATGGTGAATTTAATGTGACCACTAATGGGTATAATAGAGCTCATACCTCATAATTATGTGACACACAGCTTAGCCACTGGTTAGAAGAAATAGCCATGTGCATATTTACCACTTTAAAATTGTTTTCTTTTCTAAGGCAAAGCTAGATGTACAAAAAACAATCACATGTTTACCTATAAATTATGTCTGGTTACTAACTCCATATACTAAATATATAGTAATTACTCCATATACAACTTGAATCCAAAATAAGTTATTCTATGCTAAATAACCAAAAGGTAATGTTATGAAATTTTCATCAACTATAATTATATAACTTGATCACACACCACAAAGAGCTGAATTGTTTCCTAAGTCAACCATACAGCTTACAAGAAAGCTGAAGAAAGTTTGCTGAAGAGGTCAACCTGAATGGGATGTTTGAACATCCTAACAGAGATGCAAAAAATCACTCAAACCAAACAGGTTTTATCTGCCAGGGCAGTGCTTGCCTGGAGATGTGCCCAGTTAGACAGAAGTCTATCATTTTCATAAATGTTTCCAGCACTTTTAGATTAGAAGAGAATTTTAAATAAAGATGTGCTCACAAAAAATCAGCAAGTGACCTTAGACAAGGTCAAATGGAAAAGAGTCCTTGGAATCATGCAAAGGAAAACATTTCTCAACCTACAGCAGTAAACAGCTGATTAAATACAGCACTGTGAGAAATGCTGAGAAAATAAAGGCTGGGACATACTAAGGGGCTCTCTTTTCCATCCCAGGACTGACAGCGGAGTGCTTGAAGGGCTGTGGAGTTTCCAGGAAAAGATGGGTTTTCCTTATATTCCTGTTTGCTCAGAATGGATTGAGTATCCATGCCATTCAGGAATAGCCCTTTTATTAATTTCTCTGCACCAACAATTCTTGAGATGATTGTTTCTCAAGAATACTGCCAGCGAGTTTCACAGTATAGTTAGCGCTTTTTCCTAAAGCGAAGTCCCTGCCATGGCTCTCCTCACGTGATTAAGAGCAACAATATCTGAGAACGTTTCACAAGGAAGTAGAATGGGAAAGAAAATATTTCAAACTATCAACCTTCCAATCCTCCTGCTTTCTTATATATTTCTTTTTCTTCTGCTCCACGCCATAGCACGACAGTGGTAGCTTTTCTGTGGATCCCTTTGGGGTGATAGCTAAAGTGTGATGCTTGCTGCTCTGTGGACTGGTCCCTTCCATGACATGTGTGTTCTCCAGTGGGATGAAATCTACAATGAGGGTCCTGCTCCCAAGTACCCTTCAGTTGAAACACAACCAAGAAAAACATCCTCTATTTATTTTAAGAATGATATTAAATCCACTAAGCAAAATGTCTACCAACATTTGCTAAATGCTTTCCATTCAAACTCCAACATGAATAGCTTTTAACAGTAAATTTAAGGAGGCAATTACTAACTATTAACTGTACCATGGAAAATTATTTTCATAAATATTATAGTCCTCATACCAACACAATATGAAAATAGAACCCATTTCCTGACCTCATAATAAGCACATTGGTTTTTACGAATGAATCATAACCATTTATTTATTTAGAGAGGAAAACTTGTTATCCTATGTAGTAATGACTGCCTATAGGATGTTTTTTTAAAAAATTATTATTCTTAGTACAAACTTTGTATAGCACTTCTTGGTATTGATAAAGAAAGCATGGGCAGTGGTAATTATTATTATTATTTCTTCTTCAGGAAAGAGTATGGGTGTTACTTTAAGAAAAATATGACACAATAGATTTTTTTTCTTCCAAAATCAACTGATTTTCTAAAATGGCAAACAGAGTTAGCTTCTCTTCCTTCTGTCAAAAATATGTAAATACTTGTTCTTGGAAAGATGTTTAATCTCAGCACTTTCCGCACTGTGCTTTCCACTCTGTAGAATGGATCTCTGTTGACATGAAGCAACCTAGGAAGCCGGGGCTGTCTCCTCTTTAACATTTTTTTTTCTCTCTCTAAGCCATGGGCAAAACCAATCTTGTCAGCACCTCCCATAACATGTAAGAGGATCTGCAAATTTGCTTTGGGTTTTCTACGTTTCACTACAGCTGAGTTCCCAGTTTTTAAATTCTTCAGTAACAATGAGCAGCTCACAGAAGGAGAAGGGCAGGGCTGGTGACCAACCACTCTACTGGGGACCTCATGTCTGCCTGCCTCCTGATTTTTAATAAGATGGGTGTTTTTCTCCCCGGACTAGTTGTTTGGGAATTTGCTTCATTTTTGTAGCTGATCAAAGTCACCTCTTAACAGTAGATGGAGCACTGAGACATTGCTGGCTTCTTGTGTGTCATCATTCTGGAACAAGGTAAAATGCAATAAAGTTAATAGATCCAGAAAGTGGTATGTTATAGTAAAGTTGTGAGTGTGTGTGTGTGTGTGTGCGCGCGAGAGCGTGTGTGATCTCAGTTATACATATTTGACTAGACAGTAGCCATACATATCATACAACATTGCTTTATAGCATCAGATGATTCATAAAGACATATTCTAAATTAACTCACTGGTTCAAACACAAAAATATATTTAATGGTCAATGGAGAAAAATATGAGAACTTCTTAAACTTGAAATGAGCAAATCAGGAAGCATGGCTGTGTTTGGCATCATTTATTAAAAGAGGTGAATTATCCTCCTCAAGTAGGAATTATATATATATAATTATATATATATATATATCTCCTCAAAACTTTTCTAAACACTAAAGGAAGAGGCCTGCAGTTAACCCTATGGATCGCTTGCTGTACTACTGCGGGTCTCTTCCCCTTTTCCTATCTTAATTTCAGTTATCCAGTGGGGTGTGCTTTGACGCTAACAGCTACTACATGATAAACAGTTGATTTGTTCACTGTAGAAATAGTTACATTAAACTGTACTCTTGGCTTTCCGGGGGAATATGAAGGTTGGTTTTAAGTCTTCGAAATCAAAGAACTCTTATTGTTTTATAAAGAAGCTGCCAGGTATGGGAGAAAGTAACCCATAGAGCTCCTTTTCCCTTCTAGCTGCATTCATGCCCCCCACTCCCCCAGCCCCCAAGCCCCCACCCCCCGCCCAGGCTCCCAAATGCGAGGAAAGTAAAGGGCAACCTCTGAAGCTTTTTTAGACAGAAGGTCACAATTCAAAGGCCTGGTAACTCAATCCAGTGCAGCAATCACATAGCTATTGGAAACACAGCCAGAAGCACCATGATTCTAGCTATTTTTCATTAAGTAACGTCCATAGGTATACAACCTGGAGGTTTCTCTCAACTCTAAAGTTTAGCTCCATTCATACTGGCAGGAATCAAGTTGCCTTGGGATCTTGAGTTTTTATTTTAGCATGCTGGGACAGAAGGGGGAAGAGAAAGGTGGACTCCGCATTACTGCCTAAGGAAAACAATAGCTGGCATTTGCTCTAATGAGGAGAGAACCCTCCAGAACTAATGTGTAAATAAGATGAAAGGTTTGTCAGGCTTTCGGTCCCCACAACAAACAAGAAGGCTTATTTTCGGTGGTTTTGTAGTTGAAGTATTTTACCAATGATTTTAATTTGTGGTTAAGCTGTTTCTTTGGGAGAGTTTTAATTCTTTTGGAAAAGGGTATCAGTAGCCTGGTTTACCTGAATTGCAGAGATTAAACAAGATGGAGTACCTGGAATCATTTGAGTAGTGTATTTGGAAATGTGGAAGATTCTTAAAAATAGGCTCTGGCTGACAGGGAGTTAGCGCTGGTGGCTTGTTTTTTTAATCAATACAAGGAAAAACAAATAGTTTACCAAGAGGTCAGCGAGCGAGTGGAAGTGCCCTCTAGTGCCTGTTCCTCATTGACAAGTTCTGCTGAAAGATCCACACTCACCCCCATTAGGCCGGCCCCCTGGGAAGGCTGTTCACTTTCCTTCCTGTCCTTGCCTGAGAGGATGGTCTGCCCTGCCCGCCCAGGGAGGGAGGGGGTCAAGGCAGAGGAGAAGGGGGAAGGGAGGGAGCCGTGGAGGAGGTGAAGGGGAAGGGGGGGAACCACGGAGGAGGTGAAGTGGGGAAGGGAGGGAGCCATGGAGAAGGGGAAGGAGGAAGGGAAGGAGCCCGGAAGGAAGTGAAGGGAGGGAGCCACAGAGGAGGTGAAGGGGGAAGGAGGAAGCCATGGAGGAGGTGAAGGGGGAAGAGGGGAACCATGGAGGAAGTGAATTAGGGGAAGGACAAAAACAAAACAGACCCAGAAACAAAACTGCACAACCACCCAGTCCTTTAGGTTAGAAAGTCTAAGAAGAGACATAATGTACATAGATATGTGAATTTTATACATTTTATACATAGATATGTGAATTTTGTACATTTTATACATAGATATGTGAATTTTATACATTTTAAATTGAAAAAAACTCCATCACTGTTGTCTCTATCTTGTTTTTGAGGAATTATATCTGATAAATCTAAAAATGGAAAAAAATACGGATGACCTCACTCCCCAGAAATGAATTGATTCATAATTAATTAATGAAGACTCTTAAAGAGAGGAACTTAGAATCAGCATCTCAACCTCTAACAAGGACTGTTGCTTTGACTATTGTTCACGACTCTGAATGACCGACATATAAAAAAGGAAAACATATTCTCAGTGAGATATTGCATGCTCCCGTATCTCTGAGGTAGCATGCAAGAGCCCGGGTTTCCGCCTGTCTTTCCATGTTCTTGTTATGTCCACCACTATTCTAAACTCTTATTTTCCTAAACTGTATAGAATTGTCAATTTGTACCTATACTCAAGGGTCTCTTACTACACTAAAACGAATACTCTAAAGACTGAAGTGGGTTTTAATTTTGGCTCTAGGGTGCCTTTTGTTACCAGTTACCTATTACAATGCATAACCTCTAACCTAGCAAACTACAGGTTTGATGAACACAAGGTTAAATCCATCACCAAAACGGCAAGAGAATAAAGGCCTAGAGAGGACACGGTGCGTTTTCAGGACATAGCACAGCTTGATGCAGGTAGCAGGTGCTCAACAGTTGCTGCTAAAGTGAATTAAAGCAAGTAGACAGTGCTACTCAGTGGAACACAATCCTAGTCTGTAAAGGTGAACATCATGCCTCTGAATTTCTTTCACTTCAGTCCACCACCACCTTCCCCTACACTGTTACACTTGTCCCTACTGGAAACTCAAAAGCCGAATTGGGTAGGCCATTATCGACACTTAAGCTCATATTCAAAATGGAATTTAAACACTTCTAAGGAGCAAAACGACTCATTTGAACTATACTAGGAATCTGTCATCCAAACAGCAAGGAATGAATGACCAAGAGAGCTAAGAAACAGTATCAGGCCTGAAGTAGCTGCATTTGGTGTATTATCTGAGTGAGGCTGGAAAGCAAAATAAAAACAAAAGATTTAAGCGCATTTTCAAAAAGCTACTATACAGTGATGTTAATTCTAACTATCACTGCCTTCCTCAAGCCCTCTCTCGTATCCTAGTATAATTTCATTTCCATTTAAGTTCCTAATGAAAGCAATCCAGAAGAATTAACATCAAACTGAGAGGATGAAGAGGTGGCTCAGTGATTAGAAGTGCTTGCTACTCTTGCAGAGGACCTAGGTTCAGTTCCCAGAACACATATCAGGCAGCTCACAACTGTCTAACTCCAGTTTCAGGTGAGCTGATGACATCTGGCATGCACGTGGCACACAGACATACATTTAGGCACATATGTGCACATATAAAATAAATAATTTTTAAAAAATGAAATAGGTAGACAATGGAATGAAGATACAGTTAACAGAATTTCTTACTGTCTGAAACTCTTCTTTGTAGATATTTCTAAAATGATGTCATTGTAGTATCTGTGGCATCCAGAAGTCTCACCAATCAAGTCAGTTATCTGGCCTACCAAGAAGATTCAGTAAATATTTCTTATGTATCATCTAGTATTTGCCGGGTATTGGAGACACTAGATGAAACAGTGAGCACAGAAGGCAGAATCCTTGTTATTGAAAAATATCATCTCATGTACCCACAAAAGAGTATAAAGAAAGGGCAACTATCCAACTCAATGAAAGTATTTAGTTTTGCTTGCTATAGAAACAAAAGTAAAATACCAGTAGAGAGATTTTTTAGCATACTTTTAAAGGACATAGAAGGCAAGTAATAAGAAAAGAATAGCAAATTTTAGAAGTGGGGAGAAAATTAGACTTTTACAATTAGAAAATCAGAGCTCAGAAAGCTGGCTCTAAGGTTAACAGCAGAGTATGGGGGGGACACGAAAGTAGCTCAATACATAGCAAACCCACCTCATCCCACCTTACCCATCGCACATGGAGATGGTGGTACTGAGGACTTCTGTCAGTGAAAGTACAGTTTTAAAATGTGGATTGGCTACAAATCAGTACAAGAGGCAGTTAGATACACACACACACACACACACACACACACCCCAGCTAGTGGAATGAAGAGACTGAACTGTAAGGCAAGTTCTAGGGAATGTTGAAGGATGCATTCCCTGTTCACTGCAGGATAGGTAAAAGTCATTCATACATCAAGTGCTTTGATACCAACTTCTTTTAGCCCAAACCTTTCCATCAGGGCTCATAGAACTGTCAGCTGCATCTAGATTAGTAAGGCAAGAGCCTGGACTCACCTTCCTCAAGAGTTCTAACTAATCCAAAGGAAAACATCTGAGATTCTTAGACCTGGGGGCATTGCCTGGGAGGTATTCCACCTGATCACCCAAAATAAAACCATGGTCCTTACTTATGAATCAGCTTTAATATAAGCCTAAAATCAAACACAAGTAGGAGCTTAAAGAAAGTCTCTACTAAGACATACAGAAACCCAATTAAGAGTAACAGAGAGTAAACTAAGGCAAATACTGAAAAAACAAAAATAACTCCCATTACCATTTCTAAGATATCTAATAGAAAATACTGCTGTCATGAAACTAGAAGAAAGCAACAACAGTGCCCCCAATACACACACACACACACACACACACACACACACACACACACACACACACTAAAAAAGGAAGAATATCCAAAGAACTGGGGTGTGGCATGGTAGTAGAACACTGGTCTAGAATGTGAAAGACCCTAGGTCCCATCCCCATCACTCAGAAGGAAGAGAAAGAAGATGAGAAGAAAGGGCTGTAGGAAGGAGAAGGAGGCAGGGTAGAAAGGGGAATAGGAGGTAGAAGAAGAAAGACTTGGAAATATCCATGAGAAATAAAAAGTAAGGTAACAGAAAATGTTGAAGTCAATAAAGTTGACAAAATAAACTGAGGCAGTCTCCCATGAGAGCAAGAAGAGGTAAGAATTACATGAAACAGGATGATGAAATGCTATATGCTCTTGGCGGTCCAACATCCAAATAAATGGAGCTTTAGGAAGAAAGGAGAGAAACAAAGGACACCATTCAGCCAAAGATTCTAAAATGTTTCCTAGAACATGAGGTTTCAGAGGAGAGGAGATCCGTGAGTACCAGACAAAGCAGACAGATACAGACTCTCACCAGCAACTGGTGTTAAAATGTTTAGAACACCAAGGAGAGAGAGAGAGAGCTGACAGTATCCTGGGGAGAAAAAGCAAACCGCAGATGCAATGCAGACCACAGCAAGATTTCTTAATTGCAACATGTAGTTCCAGAAGGTTAAATCGACCAATGACCTCAGATTCCTTAAGAAAGTAAAATACAATCTAGAATTGTATAACCTACCAAACTTATAAAAACTAGTTATCTTTAAACATATGAATATCAAAAATAACCATAGCTTTTTCTTGGCAAGCCAATAAATAGAAGAAGAGAGCTTTCATGATAATTAGGAATCAATGACAGAGATCATCTAGATTGGAGAGAGGTGAAGCCCGAGTCCTCATAGAATAGAAATGGACCCTTACCTCACAAAAAATCAACCCAAAGTAGACGAAAGGTCTAACATCATATATATATACCATAAAACTTCTAGAATAAAATATATGGGGAAGTTCCTAACATTGGTCTTGACGCTGTAGCTCTGTATAGGATGTCTAAAGGAGAAGCAAAGGCAGAAATCTAGAGGGACCACAGTAAACTGACAGTTGCTGCAAAATAGACAAGATGAAAGTCAGCCTGTGCTTTGGGAAAAAATGTTCACAAATGATGTATCAGACTTCTTTTCCTTCTTTTATCCCTAAGAAAGCATCTTTAACAAATGGTGCTGTCATAACTGGATATCATCATGGAGAAGAATGAGAATAGATCCATATCTCACACCATTCACAAAACTAAAGTCGAAATGGATTGAAGACCTCAACATAAAACCAACCACATTGAACCTCATAGAAGAGAAAGTGGGAAGTACACTTGAACACATTGACACAGGAGACCACTCCCTAAAATAACCCCAGTAGCACAGACAATGAGAGAAACAATTAATAAATGGGACCTCTTGAACCTGAGAAGCTTCTGTAAAGCAAAGGACATGGGAAACAAGACAAAACAGCAGCCTACAGAATGGGAAAAGATCTTCACCAACCCCACATCGGACAGAAGGCTGATCCTCTAAAAAATACAAAGAACTCAAGAAACTCGACATCAAAAGAATAAATAATCCATTAAAAAAATAGGGAACAGACCTAAACAGAGAACTCTCAACAGACAAACCTCAAATGGCTAAAAGACACCTAAGGAAATGCTCAACATCCTTAGCCATCAGAGAAATGCAAATCAAAACAACTCTGAGATTCCATCTTACACCTGTAAGAATCAAGATAAAAAACACTGATGACAGCTTATTTTGGAAAGGATGTGGGTTAAGGGGAACACTCCTGCATTGCTGGTGGGAGTGCAAACTTGTACAGCTGCTTTTGAAATTAGTATGGCAATTTCTCAGAAAATTAGGAAAAAAATGTATCTCAGGACCTAGCAAT
This sequence comes from Ondatra zibethicus, assembly GCA_004026605.1. Lineage (NCBI taxonomy): Eukaryota > Metazoa > Chordata > Mammalia > Rodentia > Cricetidae > Ondatra > Ondatra zibethicus. Next base: position 87,143 of record PVIU01002037.1, read on the forward strand.
ACCACTTTTGGGTATACACCCAAAGAAATCTCATTCATACCAAAAGGACATGTGCTCAACTATGTTCATAGCAACATTATTTGTAATAGCCAGAACCTGGAAATAACCTAGATGCCCCTCAATCGAAGAATGAATAAAGAAAATTTGGTACATTTACACAACAGAGTACTACTCAGCAGTAAAAATAATGACATCTTGAAATGTGCAGGCAAATGGATGGATCAGAAAAAAACATATTGAGTGAGGTAACCAGACCTAGAAAGACATATAATATGCAATCACTTATAAGTGGCTTTTAGACATAAAACAAAGAAAAATGAGTCTACAATCCACAACCCCAGAGAAACTAGACAACAAAGAGAGACATACATGGATCTAAATAGGAAGGAGAAAAAGGTAAGATCTCCTGAGTAAGTTGGGAGCATGGGAGTCATGGGAGAGGCTAGAGGGGGAGGGGGAAGGAAGGGAGGGAAGGGAAGAAAAATGTATATCACAATAAAAACAATAAAAAAATTTAAAAAGAAAAATAAATAAAATAGAAAAAAGATGTATCAGACAAGGGCTAATACACAAAGCTCAGAAGAAACACAATTAAATAGCAAATCCAATTAAGAACTACAGAAAGGATTTGAGGAGACATTTTTTAAATAAGGCATAAAAAAAGATGTTCAACATTAGGGAAACACTGATCAAAATCAGCTAGGAAGATAGTTCACAGGGTGAGAGTGTTTGCTGTGCAAGCAAGAAGACCTGAATTCAAATCCCTAGCATCTACATAAAAAACTGGGTGTGACTGTGTAATTCTAAAACCCCAGTGCTGCATGGGATGGAGATGGGAAGACCACCGGGACTTGCTGGACACTAGCCCAGATCCAAGTTCAGTGAGAGACCCTCTTTCAAGGGAGTAAGGTAGAAGGGGACATAGTAGAACACCGAATGGCCTCTTATGTCTTCATTACATATGTATCCATGTATAAACATATTTCTTTATTTTTTCATATTCTCTTATTTTTCATTCAAAAATTTATACTTCCTCCCCTTCTCCCAGTCCTCTCCCATTCCCCCGTTCCCCCTCCTCCCTCCCCCTGCTTCCTTAAGAGGGGGCAGGGTACCCTGCCCTGTGGGAAGCCCAAGGCCCTCCTACCTCCATCCCAGCCTAGGAAGGTGTGCATCCATATAGACTAGGTTCCCAAAAAACCAATACATGCAGAAGAGATAGGTCCCAGTGCCATTATCATTGGCTTCTCAGTCAGCCCCCATTGGCAGCCACATTCATAGATTCTGGTTTGATCATATGCTCATTCAGTCCTGGTCCAGCTGAATTTGGGTGAGCTCCCATTAGTTCAGGCACACTGTCTCAGTTGGTGGACCAGCCCCTGACTTCTTTGCTCATCTTCTCCCACCTTCTGCTCTTCAACTGGACCTTGGGAGCTCAGTCCATTGCTCTGATGTGAATGTGGCTCTCTGTCTCTATCTCCATCCATCGGACGAAATTTCCCTCTGGATCGCCGAGCTCAACACCTAAACATATTTCTATAACAGGCATGTGCATGTGTGCACACAGTCTCCCTCTCACACAAACAATAAGGTATCTTTGCTTTTTGGTTAGAATGTCTATTAAAAAAAATCAAGCAAGCAGTGTCAGTGAGAGCGTGGACCAAAGGAAAGCTTCTGTTGACCCCTGTTGGCTGAATATTAGTTGAAACAGGTGTTTTGAAAACAGTAGAGAGTTTCTTTAAAATCTGCAAGTGAAACTAACTATAACTGTAATTTCTTGAGGGATCTCTCTTTGCTGATTTAATTATGGTTGTAGTCATTTTTAAAATATTTATTTATTTTATTTTATGTGTAAGAGTGTTTTGACTTCATGTGTGTATGTATATACCACGTGTGCCTGGTGCCTATGGAAATCAGAAGAGGGCATTGGATCCCCTGGAACCGGAGTTACAGGTGGTTGTGAGACACAATGTGGGTTTTGGGAACAAATCCTGGGTCCTTGAATAAACAATAAATACTATTAAATCCTGAGCCATGTCTCCAGTCCCTTATTTTATTTCCACCAACAAAGTGTACAGCTTTCTTCGGTCAACATCCCCATTAATGTTATTTTTTGATATTCAATGTTTACAGATATTAATGTATTCAATATTTTATCTTTGAGAAACAGTGAATGTCTAGTCCATTATGCATGTACCGTATATGTGTGTAAACACATGTATAATAGAATATTTTTCAGCTTTAAGAGATCCTGCCATTTGTTATAATGTAAATCAACCTGGAGGAAAATACACTAAGCTGAGTAAACCAGAAACAGAAAAAAGGAAAATATTGCAATAAACAATGGAAAAGTAGGTTCCATGATTGGCAATGGAGGGAAATGGGAAGACATGAGTTAAAGACCATAAGCCTGCAAGTAAATAGGGTGACTAAGTCTAGAGACTTAATGGACCATGCAAGGACTATAGCTAATAATATTAGCTGAATAATAAAAGTGTGCTAGGAGTGTAGACAGTAAATACGTTTGACACATTAAAAGGAATTATGAAAAGTGGTAAATAACAACTTGATTGACAATATTGATTATATGTAATCACCCAAACATCACACTCTACACCTTAAATATACACTATTTTAGAAAAATGATCAGAATAGCACATGCTGCTGTAGGAGCTTATGTGCAGATGGAGTCATTTAAACGTCAAGAACTGATCTTGAAAACGCTATCAGATGCCCATGCTGGAAGATGCCAGGCTGGTAGTGCTGGTGTGCACGTACGTTAGGAAGGAAGCAAAACAAAGGAGAAACACATCACCTCCTGTAACAAGGTGGTAGGTCATACTTAAACACACAAAGTCAATGAAGGACAGTGTAGAGCTAGGGATGGTTTTCTCTAGGAAGGAGAGGGAACATGAAGGGAAGCAGGAGACTCTTCCCTATCACAACTTTTATCGAATTATCTGAAATTTTAAATTATGGGAACTTAGCTTTGAATAAAGTAAAAATAAAAAATAGATATTGTATATTTAAGTATGTGTGTATGTATGGGTTATTGACAGGTAAGTAAAAACAATATTTGTGTACAGTTTGATATACACGAAGAGAGTGGTGAGTGCCGTTTGAGCTAGTCAAGGATACTCTGATAAGACGCCAGTTGGAGGATGGAAAGGAAAGCAGTTATCAAAGTAGAGCAGGCAGTAGGGCTCTCTAGGTAATAAACAGTCAGATCAGAGGGAAATGCTTAGTAAGCAGGAGGGAAAACAAAATGTGTGTGGCATTGAGGATGGAAGGCATAGAGCTAGGGCTGGGTGTGGGACCTGGCCACTGGGAGAGTCATGGTTCTATCTTCGATGTAGTACACTATTACTGGAGGTCTCTTCGGTTTGTCTCATTTTGTTTTTGAGCAGAAAAAGACACAGTCTGATTGATGTATAAGAAAGAGCAATCTGGATGCACACTGAAGGATAAACCAGGAAGTTCAGAACAGAAGCAGAAGGGCAATAAGGGACCACTGCATTGGTCCAGGGAGAGGTGGTGGGTGGTGGACTATGGTCTTTACTTGGGGATTGATGGTATGTTTAGTGCATGTTTTAGAATTGATGAATCTTGTAGATGGGATGAGTCTGGGTAAAAGACAGAAACTATGGATGATTCCTGTCTCTCCACAAAAACTACAAACGTCCCAGATAGATAGATTTTTTTTTTTACCCCTGTCTCCATTCGTTTCTTTTATCTGCCTTCTAGCTTATGCGGTGACATGATATATACTCTAAATGATGAACAATCAATATGTAAAGAACTGAAAGTTAGCAGGAAGTCTTTTTATGACTATCTCATCCAGCTAAGACATCCCACCCACTCAAATGCCCTGTGCACTCGCCTCTCTGCACCATTGCCCCTGGCTGTCCATACTCAGCAGGCTGGAATAAATGTTTCTGCCACCTCCTCCTTTGAAAATCAATGCTTTACTTACTATTCACTTATTTATTACAGTAAACTGGTAGTACCCAATGAACCATGTGTCCCCAAACATTGTTAGCAAGAGTGTTTCATATAGACACTTGGATATGACCCTAGGGATAATTCCCTGGGAATTCTGACTCTGGATTTAGCTACCAGAAAATCATGGTCTTTAAAGGAACAGAACTGGTAGAATGAACACATATTTAAAAGGGATTTATAGACTGGCATATATATATGGTATATATAGTTCAACAATGACTATCTCCTACTGGAGAGGCCAACAGTTCAACAGCTTTTCAGTCCATGTGACTGGATGTCTCAGCAGGCCCAATATGATGTTGAAAACCTGGAAGACTTGGGGAACTTCTGACCTACGTCAGTAGGCTGAAGAAGCTGGTTCTAATATTGGCAAAGAAATGTTGCAATGACAGGTTAGGGGAGCTTGCCAGTGAAATTGGGGGCAAGCAAGCAGAAAGGCAGAACATCCTTCACCCATGTCCTTTCCTCTGGACTTCCGTGTCATCTGTCATCAAAAGATGTCTTCCAAATGCAGGATGGATCCTACTTCACATAACCCTCTGGAAAGAATCCCCTTTGGGAACGCCCTGCAGCTTGCTTTTTCAGTTGATCCCAGATTCATTCGACTTGTCAATCACAGATCCCAAGCTAGCCATGAGACAGAAGCCCCTGACTGCCAGTCAGTCCACCAGGGACCAGGTCTGAGAAGGAAATCCAACTACCACCTGACAGAAATTGGGACAGGTCCCAAGGGAGTGCACACAGGCCACCCTTTGCATTTCAGCTAGTCCACAGATGTTTGCACAAATAAAATGGTGGCCTGTTTGCAGCACTGAACTACACCTGAGAATCACCACTTGGTGGATGCCAGGCTCACAGACATTACCAGTGCATCCCTGGGCACAGGAGGGGCCTGTTGCTCTACTGAAACTCTATGCCTCTACTGAGTAATCTCTTACCCCTCACTTTCCCCTGCTTCTAGCCCTCGCCAGCTACCATTCTGCTCTCTCTTTCTATGGGTGCGGCCCCTTTGAGCTCCTTGTGAAAGTAAGGCCATGCGTTATTTGTCCCCGACTGTCATAACTGTGCCATGTTAGTTTTAATTACATCTTAGTTGCTCTTAACTCTTTCTTTGAAATGTTTTCACTGGGAAATCCTGCCTGGAAATGCCCCTTAATTCCTTCTGTTTCATTTTGATATCTCTTCTGTGTTAGTCTTTTAAGAAGGCTGATCTTAGCCGGGTGGTGGTGGTGCACACCTTTAATCCCAGCACTCTGGAGGCAGAGGCAGGTGGATCTCTCTGAGTGTGAGGTCAGCATGGTATATACATAGTGAGCTCCAGGTCATCCAGGATTATACAGACACACCTTAAAAGGGCTTCTCTAAATAAAGCCCAAGACTAAATCATGGGTTCAAGTTTGCATCTCTCTTTAAACTATAGAACCAAGTCTCATGCATCAACCAAATCAGTTAGTAATCAAGAGCTAATGATCTTGATTCATATTGACTAAACTTAACATAACCTCCAAAAAACAAAGATATAAGGTTTAAAATGTGTGCATGGGTTATATTCATAATAAAATATAAAATATAAAGAAATGAATAAAAATCATGTGTAGTGGCCCACATCTTAAATCCAAGCCCTGTTAGAATTTCAATGCAAAGAGGACCACTATACTGAATACATGTTTCCTTGAAACAGGGATTAGCAAATGATTTGGCTTTTAGTTGTTGTTTGGGCGCTGCCTTCTTGGAAGCAGGATACAGTAACGTGTGTAAAGTAGAAGTGGCTTTGCTTTCGCGGCTGAGTTGTGGACAGCAGGTATCAGCCATTCTTCAACAAACATCTTCTGAGTCTCAAATGCAGCTTTCCAACAGCGTGCCCACTTCACCAGGCATCTTTACCGAAAAGTCAAGTTCGTCCTGTCTCTCACTTTAGATTTCTTCAGAGATCTGAGGGTGAGCATCAGATTCCCAGCATACCGCAATGATCCTAGATGATCTAGCACACGCCACCTTTACCAGCCTCGAGTACCACCCTGTGCAGTGATCCTCCAGACCCAAACAATGACTCAGTGCCTTTGTATTGTCCCTGCACTCAGAACTCCTAACCCCTACTGTCTTTCAAATCTTGGCTCAGCATTCCCTTAGTAACCTCACACTTTGATTCCTTCTTAGTGCCACCCATGCTTTATTTGTGCCGATGTTAATTCACATTTGTGGCCCTACCTATTTCTGCTTTTCTGTTTCAGTTAAGGGTATAATCCTCCACTAGAATCATACAGCTTTTCCTCGATTCTTCCTTTGTTCTATCCAAAGCCAAAGCCAGGTATAGCAGATTTCACCACTAAGATTCCCAAGCTCCATGCCACCCTGTCTTGCCTAATTTTTTTAACCAATAGGCATCTTCAAGTTTGTCACTGTATTCATCAGGGTTTCAGTTGCTGTGCTAAAACACCATGACCAAGGCAACTTATAAAAAAGCATTTAATTAGGTTTATGGCTTCAGAGGATTAGAGTCCATGATAGTGGAGCAAAGGCATGGTGGCAAGAACAGTTTAGGAACTCGCATCTTGATCCACAATGATGAGGAAGAAAGAGTGGGCACTGGGGATGGTGTAAGTTTTTTGAAACCTCAAAGTCACCTCTAGTCACATCTAATCTTATAATTTCCCCCAATTGGTGACCAAACACAAGAGCCTCCAGGGGCCTTCCATTCAAATCACTGCAGTCCCCACGCCCCAGCACTTAAGTCCACACTGGGGGAAGCCTAGACTGTCCACACTGCTGTGCTCTCCACCTCTGGCCAGGACTTCAAACCCTTCAATGGTTAACAACATAGCGTCATCAAAGATAAGAGTCCAAATCTATATTACAGCTTACTAGGCTGTCCACAGCTTGGATCCTCTCATCTGCACCTGCGGCCTCAGGAGCACCTGTTTGGCTTTTCTGCTATGGCAGTTCTAGACTGCAGCCTGCATGTGTGTGTCCTCTGGGTGTGTGTGCTCAGGCGGCAGCCTGGGTGTGTGTGTGCTCAGGGTGAGTTTACTTGCCTTCGTCACTTGAATCATCCTGTAAACCTCCAGAAAGTCATTGCAAAAACAGAAAAGAGGTTAAGGCTTTAGTATACACACACACATACACCACACACACACACACAAAACACACACACACACACACACACAGGATTTCTGCCTTAGCCTGCGCACACCTGTACCTTAGAATACAGGTGCACTTAAACCTTCTGTATGCCCATGTGAGAGGAAATATCTCTGAATTTCTTTGATTTTTGTGGAAGCGTGGACGTGGGAGGTTAGGCAAGCACTGAGAAAATGTAGAAGGAAAGGAGCGGAGAGTAGAGCCGGGGCAAGCCTGAGAGCAGGAGTCCGCAGTGGCGCCACGGCACGGGAGCAACTGGATCAGTAATGGAGCAACAGGGAGAAAAACAGAACTCATCCAATTGACCCTTATAGTCTTCTCTTTAAAGCTGGTTCTTTGGACTTGTGTGCCAATCATCCACATACATAGAAGCATGTCTAATACTGCTTTGAAAAATTCCTCTTTAGGGTAAGAGACAGCTCAGTATATAAAGGAACTTGCTGTCAAACCTGAAGATCCGCATTTGGTCCTTGGGACCCACATGGTGTAACACATGTCCACATGAGGACAGCCTCGTCGAAGTGATTCTCTGACCACTATACATGCACCATGACATTCATGTACCAACACACACACACACACACAAATGTAAACAAAGAAACTTGTTTTTTTTTTTTTTTTTTTTTTTTAGCTTTCCTAGAGGAAGGCAGGGCTGTCCCAATTCATTCCTCACTGTTACTCTGTACTCTCTGCTCCCTTCTTACCATACATCATCTACAACTGTCTCCTCCCATCAGTCATTTGGGAATTTATTGGCATTTTAGTTAGCAGGTTGATTCTGGGTTGTTAAACATAAAAAGTACTTGGTCTACACAACATGGGCATGGATCCAGACTAATGTCTTTAAAGCCTGGGGCGCTTGAAAATTTGTTTTACATCAGGCTAATCATGTTATGAATCTGCATTTTCTTTATACATCATAACCGTACTGATTTTTGCTAATGTTATACAAGATGAGAAGAAACAGCACGCAGATATTAAGCCTACCATCTGATCTCCCACTTGCGGGAGTACAGCTAGGCATTTTAGCAGAACCACAGATGAATTACATAATATTTATAAAAGGATCTTACAATAAAAATGAAGAAATGAAAACCAGATGAAAGTAGATAAAAGCTTTATTTTCATAATTAAAATTATATTATATCGAATTAAAGTTGTACTTACACAGTGGTAGCAAATCATTATGTAGAATATTGAGTTACTTTGCATTACAAGTTGCTAAAATATACATCAGTTTAGGACATAAAAGTATCTCCGGGTTTCTTCCCGCAATAGATATCCAAATTTTAAAGAACAAAATCCTTGTTGGTCCAGCTGCCTATGTTATACCCAGAATGAAGTGTTCATGTTATTAGTATATTACATTTAATGTTACATTCATTTTAGATATATTTCATCACACAATATTACCTTGTACTAGAAGGATTTCTTTTTATTCCATTAATGTTGCCATTTATCCCTTTCAAAGGCACACACTAATAGGAAACAGATAAGCGAGGCTATTTCAAGTATATGATGTGTTCTCTTTGACCAATGAAAGATGAATATGCTTATTTCATAAATCATTCCTCAGATTGAAGCAGTTGGGTTACGTATCGCAAGGGTTGCCTCAGTTACAGAATTCAGTGACTCTGCAGTTTGTATATTCTAAGTCCAGAAGCTTCATGCTGCAATCTAAGAGCTAAGTCATGACTCAGCGGACAGGCAGCACCTAGAAATTACAGTGATGTCTAGGTCTCACAAGTGCTCTGGAACAAATAAACAACTTTGATTCTTACAGTTAGGTTAGTGGAAAATTGACATCAGAACGCATTTTGGAAGAATGATAAAATGTAAATGGGTATGGCATGTCAGACACATGAAGAGGGCATTGTGACCTTCTAAACATTCACAGACTGCAATATTGGTGAGCAGGTGTGCTTTTGCCTAATTAGCTTTCCTTCATGGTAGGAGTATGTGACTATCATCCTTGGTTATGTTATTTTCTAAGAGCACATTCTGCCTTTCATAAACAATATAAAAAACAAGAGACTTTGATCCAGAAAAGGTAACCTAACATGGCATGTCATTTCAACTCTGATTGAATAAAAATTGTGATCTTCAACAATTTTAAATGTTGGTAAACTAAGAACTAGAGGAATTCTTACTTGCCTCAGAGCGTGAAAACATTTAAAGAAAAGATACTTTCACACACCCCTGTTACAGTTTGGGAAGGACAGAGGGAGGAGAAAAGGGAGGAAAGAGAGTGAACATGGAAAAGAAAAAGAAAAGGAACAGAGCCACGCAGTGGTGACGCAGGCCTTTAATCCCAGCTCCTGGGAGGCAGAGGCAGGAGGATCTCTGAATTCGAGGCCAGCCTGGTCTACAAGAGCTAGTTCCAGGACAGCTAGGATTGTTATTCAGAGAAACCCTGTCTTAAATAAAAACGAGAGAGAGAGAGAGAGAGAGAGAGAGGGAGAGAGAGAAACAAAAAAGGGTCACAGAGACAGCCACAACAATAAAATAATACACTTTACAAATAGGTAGGCATGCGCATACCTTAATTATATTACTGTTTCTAATTTTCCAAAGTGCTTAAAATATTTCAAAATTTACAGAACCCAGATGCTGACTTCTCCTTAGCAAACATTGCTAATTCCTTTTTTCCTGCCTTCACATCACTTCCAAACACCACCACCAACAACAACAGCAAAAACCCCTCTCCGACACTGCCACAGTTTCAAGTGTTTTTGCACATTGTCTCCTCCAGCTCTATAGGAGGGCACCCACTTTTCAAGCCATTCTAAAAGATAAGCTTAAGTCTATAATGGTAGCCCAACCAATAAAAATGGGTTTCCACATTGTTTATATTATCAGCTGTGATTTAGTTAAAATTAGTGTGTCTGTCTCCCACCTACTGATTCTCAGAAAGCTTTAGAATGCAAACATCTTCTCATCTTCAAGCATTCTAAGATCCACAGTGGGCTTGAGTCCTTTCCTGGCCTCACTGCCATTTACATGGGGGCTTCTAATTTAGGGCTCCCTTCTGGTGGGATCTAGCTTAGATTTCTCTTCTGACCAGCAAAGGCCAAGTTAGGGGTGTCTCTCGCCAGTGTCCTTTGTATTCACAGTTCCCTATGGGATCTGGATTGTAGAACTCCCCATCCTGCCCTGGATTGACAGATTCCCCCATTTTGTCCATTGCAAGAGGTCCTTCTAGCAGGTGTGTCCAGTCTGTAGCTGTGTATATCCCAGAATAGCTATAAGGGCATCCTAATACAATTATAGATGCCAATGTCATGCCAATGTCAAAAGGTTGAACACCCATGCTAGAGAGGCAGGTACTGTGATCTGCTTTTGTCTTCTCAGTCTCTGAGTAACCAAATATCTGCTTGTCAAGAACTCGAGTTAAGAAGCAAATAAATGAAACTTTGGAAACACCATCATGAAACTCTTTCATAGGAGTGTTATTCTTAGACACTTCCATGTCCTACAAAGGGAAAGACAAAGTCCTAGAAACCTTTCTGGAGGAAGCCGCGCTTTTCTTCTGGAGAAGAAACGCATCTGACTCAAGAGCCCATGTTCCAGCCAGTGAGGCTTGTTTATTGTGGTGCTTTGATCTGATAATTAATAGTCGTCCCAATGGGATGTTCACTGACATAGTTTAAGCAGATCCTACACTTTCATCTGTCAACCCATGGCAGACAGATGCTAATAGTCTTGAAGAATTAAAATAAAATTAAAAAGATTTGTATAACTTACTACTAGTAATCGGGACATTACTAGGTAAATGGTGGACACAACACCAATACTCACTTTCCCGTAAGAGGAATAAATTAAGAATTATTACTTAATAATTCTCAGGACCAGTCAAAAAGAAGTTATGGATGAACAAGTGAGCCCAGGCCTCAGCATGACAGAATATTTATTTTTAATCCTCAAAGAAATGAGATCAACTTTCCCTACAGCCATCATGGGAAACTAGAATTGGGGGAAAAGGATATACAAAGGGAGAAAAGAGTTGAGAAACAGAACTCAAAGGTGTGTTTTAGATGCTCCAACTATCCACTGGTGCAGTAACAAACTCCACAGTTTTGAAATGCTTTGGGTTATTGATCCTCTTCCCAAAGGCAATCTCCCTTGAAGTTCACTGCAATCTTAGGATGGGAAGAGAGAGTAATATCCTTATCCTGAAGATCGGGAGACACAGGCACTGGGAGACAGACAGAGGTGGCATCAGCTGGATACTTATCCCCAAGGTTTTCAATGTTTCAATCAATCTCGTTTTGGAACATGGCAGAAGGTTAATAATTTGACTTTACTCAACGAATACTTCTAGCAAAGTGTATTTGCCCTGTAGTTATTAAATTTTAAAATCACTATAATTGAATAATATTGGTGGGTTAGGCTTAGCTCTGCCTTTTACTTCTGAGTACATAAGCATCCAGGGCCAACATCCAGGAGAACTGTTCAAAGCACAGAGTGGTGTGGTTCTTATTACAAGTAATAGAGATCAGGTGGATAAACTCCCATTTAATGCTTTGAAAATATATCCCTAGCTTCGCACCCTTTAGGTAGCTACAGAGTGGCCCCTCTTTGCTTTGGTTTGGTAGCAAATACACTTCTCTCTAGCATGCTCATACCACCTTGCAGCACGGTCACACTTTGTGGGAGCAACACCTGTCTTAGTTTGTCTAGCTTTGCGGTCAGGTTCTTATGTTTATTTTACAACACTGTCTTTTGAATCTCACACTGAAAAAACAATCTCGATGGCCCTCTGCATTTCAGATCAGCACGGTCTCCCTGAACAGAGTCAACACCTATTACTGGCAAACTGCAAGACTTCCAGTGTGGGCAGGATGGGAAAAGAGAACTGAAGACAGGGAACAGTGGCAGGCTTCCATGCATGGGCCACACCAGCTCAGTTTGGTGGGTTACTGGTAACCTCACTCAAGTTGGTTGTTGTCACACAGATTCATAGTGTTGTTGTTTCTAGATCTTATAAGTTTTTTAGAGAAGTCAGAAGTTCATATTTCATTAAAAGTTTAATCTTTAAATATTGCAATTACAAATCATGTTTTAATGATTACGTGGACCAACCACGCCCAGTACAGTGGTTCTCAACCTTCCTAATGCTGCAACTCTTTAATCCAGTTCCTCATGTTATGGGGTCCTCCTGCCATAAAACTATTTTCATTCCTACTTTATAACTGTAATTTTTTACTGTTATGGATTGTAGTGAAATATCTGATATGTAACTCACAGGCTGGAATCACTGGCTTAAAGCAAACATTTGTGAGCTGTGAGCTTATCCTGGCTGACTCATTTTTCTTACCCAGCAGGTGCAATTGTTGTCCAAAGACCATCACCTTCTACCACGTATTAAGATCTTGCTAGGGAAAACTGCTTTACCCACTGGTTAAAATGCAGCTGCGAGGCAGGGGCTGGAGAGATGTCCTTTTGGCAAAGAGCACTGGCTGCTCTGCCAGGGGACCCAGGTTTAGCCCCAGCACCTGTTGCATGAGGAGGAGCGGGCTGTGTCCCGCTGCCCAGCTCTCGGCCGCAGGCCTAGTTTTGGTCCCGGCTAGCTTATACCCGAAATAATTACACAGAAACTGTATTCATTTAATTACTGCCTGGCCCATTAGTTCTAGCCTCTTATTGGCTAACTCTCACATCTTGATTAACCCATTTCCATTAATGTGTAGCGCCACTTGACTGTGGCTTACCGGCATGAGTCTAAGCAGCGTCCGTGTTGGCCAGGAGAATCATGGCGTCTGCCACAAGCACCCATAGGTTGACTCACTGTAACTCCAATTCCAGGGAACCCAACACCCTCTTCTGGCCTTTGCAGGCACCAGAAATGTAAGTGATACACAGTCATACGTGCAGGCAAAACATCCAGAATCATTAAATAAAATTAAAATTGTAAAAATTCAACTGCTAGACAAATTTGGAAAAAAATAGAATGATATTAAGGTCATTAGGGTGTTTGTTAGATTTAGCAGCAGACCCAAATGACACAACATTGAATAGATTTGGAGGAATGTCTTAATAAGGACTCATCTAGATCAGGTTGGTTGGTGGGCGTTTTGGTGGGGGGCTGTCTTAACTGTTAATTGACCCAGACCACTGTGGGAGGTACCTTTGCCAAGGCTGGACCCTGAACTGTGTAAGAGTGAAGAAAGCAAGCTGAGTACACGCATGCAGTGTGGATGCTTTTGGTCCCCTCTGCTCTTGATGGTGGGTGTGGAAAGCTAGCCCCAGCTCCTACTGCTGTGACTGCCCCACAGCGAGGGGATACAACTGGAAGCTTAAAGTAAATCAGCCCCTTCCTCTCCTCTGTTGCCTTTTGTAGGGGTATTTTTTTTAATCACAGCAACAGAAATGGAACTAGAAGAACTTGTATACTTGGAGAACGCAAAGCAGAGGGGAAGACCCCCGTGGCAATATAAATAAATGCGGATGAGAAGTCAAGGATAAGGAACTTTGGAAAGGTATATCTGTTGCTCTCTGCTTTCTTAGGACAATCTGGATTCATAAAATAACTCTAAATAGATGCTTCCATACTGAATCAGACCTCGTTGCATCATCGTATTGTGTAATGGCTGCATGAAGTAGTTCTTAGAATGGCATTTGTTGCCCGGATAGGAGAGGTTATGTCAGTTACGTCTGTGAGCGTTCTCACAGTCCTGACGGGAATCATGTTGTGACACATTCTAAGACTACAGGCGAGTGAGAACATGACCTCTGAACTCAAAGCGCATGCTCTAACAGCCAACCAGAGCCTGAAAATGTTATACGATACAAAACAATATAGCACAGGCTGGCGAGACAGATGATAGGGAAAGGTGCTTGTCAATAAGGCTGCCAACCTGAGTTTATTTCCCAGGAATCCCATGGTGGAAGGAAAAAAATCTGACTCCTGCCTGCACCCTGCAATTTGTCCTCTGACCATCGCGGGTGTCATGGTATGAGCATACACACACACTCATACACATGCACACACACACACACACACACAGATAAGTGTAAAAAAATTAAATGGCACAATCTGAAAGAACAGAATAATTTGAAGTCAGTTAGATTAGAGGCAAAAATGGAGAATGCAAAGAAGGAAGACTGTGATTGTGAAGATTTAATACCTCAAAACAATAGCATCAAAAAGGAAATGGGGCTGGGCGTTTAGCTCAGTGGTACAGAGCTTGCCTAGTGTGCTTGATGTCCTGGGTGGATCTCCATCAGCACAACAAAACATTTGTAATGGGGTACATCTATTGCATAGAACTCAGGAGGAAGGGGCAGGAGAATTGGAAATTCAAGGTCATCTTAGTTACATAGTGAGGTTAAGGCTAGCTTAGGATACAAATAATTAATGCAAAACATCATTCAAGTTAAAAATCAAACAGAACATCCTTCGTCATGGAATAGAAAATGGAAACAGTGTAGTGTCTTTTTCAATCTATAATCAGAGTGTTGCGGACATGCAAGAAAAGGATTAGCATTCTCATTTAGAAAGGTCATCCTGGTGCACCATATAAATAATAAATAATGGAGAGAAAGCAAGAAGTAGAAATACTGACTGAGGGCTGGGGGGAATGGCCCAGAGGTTACAAACACTTTTTTGCTCTTGCAGAGGACCCAGGTTCAATTCCTAGCATCCACACTGGCTCACAACTATCTGTAAACCTAGTTTAAGAGACTGAACAGGAATTCATGTGGTGCATATACATACATGCAGGCAAAACACTCATATACATAAAAGTTTAAAAAAACATTTTAAAAGAAAAGAAATATCAGTTAAGTGACCATGGCACAGGATTTGGGTGAAAGGTAAGGGTTTAGACCAAACAAAAAAGAGAGAAATCCATCACGAAAATTAACAACAATAACAATAATAACATGATATGGGATTCCCCTCTGTGTGCTGTGAATATGTTTTATTACCTTTGGTTAACTAAGAAGCTGCTTTGGCCTATGACAGGGCAGAATATAGCAAGGCAGGAAATCCAAGCAGAGATAAAGGAGAAAGAAGGCAGAGCCAGGGAGATGCCATGTAGCCACCCAAGAACCAAGAGGTAACAAACAGGAGCCTCATGGTAAAATATAAAATAATAGAAATGGGTTAATAAGAATCCTGAGCTAATAGGCTAGACAATATTGCATTAATATAATTTTGTGTGATTATTCAGGTCTGGGTGGCTGGGACATGAATGCACAGTCTCCGCCTACAACAACAACAAACAAAAAGAGAGGAATGAATTAGAAAGAATAAGATTACCCCATATTGTGTATAGCTCGGCCTGGTGGTACAGAACTGTAATTCCAGCTACTGGAGAGGCCTAGGAAGAAAAGTGCAAGGTCAAGGCTTGCCTGAGCTATGAAGTGAATTCCGAGCCAGCATGGAAGAAACAGGGAGACCCTTTCTCAAAATAAAAAGTAAAAAGAATTGAAGACACAGCTCTGTGGTAGCAAACTTGCCAGCATGTGTAAGGCCTTGGGTTTAATTTCCGGGAGCACAAACACATATGAAGAATGCCTCATCTTTTGATTAGTGCCACAGTAAACAGAAATACAGAACTCAGTGTCAGTAGATGCTGGAGCTCTGCCGCATGCACTGAACGGGAAGAGAGAAAGAGAAGATATTTCTTGGTCTAGCCTATGGTAGAGAAACTTCATTAGTTACTGAGTAGGAAAAGGATAGTCAAAATCTGTAGGAAATGAATTGAGTTGTATAAATTGGGATAGAATAGAATGAAAGGAAATATCCCATCTTCTGTGCCAGGGTTTGCTGTGAAAGATTACAAAGCATCTGTTGGTGCCATGAGATTTGGCTACCAGTTGGTCCCTGAACACACACTCATTTGTAGGCAAAATGATGAAGAGCTCAAAACAAAAATTACTAAAACATGGGATGCAGAATAAAACCTCTTCCAGGCTCCTCCCACTCTCCACACCAAAAACCAGAACCAGCCTGCTGCCTCCCAGAACTTTGGCAAGACAATGGAGAGACCAACACAACCAGTGGAGGGAGGAAAGATGGAGGAAGGAACTTAACTCTTTCTGAGAAACAGCACTACGGGCAGGAAATACTCATGATGGCATGATGGCTGTTTCGGTTTCTTCCTTCCTTCCTTCCTTCCTTCCTTCCTTCCTTCCTTCCTTCCTTCCTTCCTTCCTTTCTTTCTTTCCTTGTTTTCTTTTTGTTCCAACAGAAGCTAACATTTAAATATTGTCTTCTATTTTTCCCATGCATTACAACATTTATAACACATTTATAACATTACATTTAGTTATATTGCTAAATCCTTGCTTTAGAGGAGAAACATCAACCAACATATGTATTCTCTTCCCTTAGTTATTAAAAGCAATAATAAAATCGTTTCCAGTGGCAGGTCAGTGAGACCTGAAATGCATCAAAAATCACCATGTATTCCCACACACCCTTGAAGGCCTTCAGATTCTCTTACCCACCCAGCTTTGTCAAGGAGGGCTCAATTTAGAACTTTAATGTCATCTTTCTGAGTTTGGCTTTTGAAGGTGGGAAAATCATCTCCATAAGAAAACTCCTTAAAACACTGGACTGAGCTCCCAAGGCCCAGTGGAAGAGCAGAAGGAGGGAGAAGATGAACACAGAAGTCAGAACCGCAAGGGATTCGTCCACCCATTGAGATGGTGTGCCCGATCTAGTGGGAGCTCACCAAGGCCAGCTGGACTGGGACTGAAAGAGCATGTGATCGAAACAGACTCTCTGAATATGACTGACAATGGGGACTGACTGAGAAGCCAATGATAATGGCACTGGGATTTGATTCTACTGCATGTACTGGCTTTTTGGGATCCTAGTCAGTTTGGATTCACACCTTCCTAGGCCTGGATGGAGGCCAGAGGGCCTTGGGCTTCCCACAGGGCAGGGTAACCTGCCCTCTCTTAGGACAGGAGGGGAAAAGGGGAGGGGGAGTGGGGAAGCGGGAGGGAAATGGGAGGAGCAGAGGAGGTGGAAATTTTGAATGGTACTATTTATAATGCAATAATAAAAAATTAAATGTGGAAAAAAAAGAAAACTCCTTAAATAAAAAATAGTAGCCCTGGAAAAAAGTAATTTGAACAAAATCTGGGGTGGGTTTCCAAGCAGGACAACGGATAGCTATAAAAACAAATTTGAAGCTAACTTTGGTACAAGATTCTACAACTCCTGCCTCCACTTCTGAGTGGGGTTTTCTACTGTTTCTTACATGATATCACCAAAAGCCCAGTTAGAAACTTTGAAAGTCTCTAGATCAGTAATGAGCATCCAGCATTAAAAGATCCTGTGTATTTCATGTCAAGTCACATATGTTAGTACAATTCCCTTAAAGCTCTAAAATCTTGTATGTTCATTTGTAAATGGAATTTTTCAATTAGTCCTTTTTAAAAGTTTTGATTTGCTATAAATGCTATTTTGTATAACTCCACAGGAGAAAATAACATCTTCTGTATGTATTAGTCTGAAAACTCTAGGAAGCTTCTTTGTTTGAAGACAAAACCACCCATCAATCATGTTTTCCCAACGTTAATTCCTTCCTTTCTTGGACTCTAACAGAGAGCAAAAGCTCTGTTACATCTTTAAAAATCTCATTTCTGACTGTTCTCCAGACTTTCTGGATCAAGTTGGCTTATTCTGTCTCCTTTCTCTTGTCATCTCTGTTCTCTTATTGGGTCAATAAATGAAGTTTCTATGTTAGATGTTCGTTAATTTTTCATTCAAGAAAATTTCTATCAGTCCTTGAGCATTCACTGTAGCAAATTTCCATCCTTTCATTCATTTCAAGAACATTTATCTTTATATTGGCTAGTATGGTTACCATAGATTCTTTAAAATCTTTGATAATTGTAAGATCTTGGTTTACTCAGTTACTGGTGGCCTTTTAGTTTTATATGGCAAGCAACCTTGGGATTACATCTCAGATATTTTGATATTCTCCTGTAAAGTCTGGATCTAATGAAATCACCCCAAGAATGCTATTTTTCAGTTCCTTCAGGTAATAGACCTGATCAATTTCAGATAGCAAGTTCTATCTTACCTGTGTGGGTGGTGGTTCCAATGTCATTTCCAGTTTCAGCCCTTAGCATACTGCTTGGGATTTACTCATTAAGAACCACTTTTTAGAAACTAGCCTAGGACTTGAACAGTGGTCTACATGTATGGATGGGTACTATGCTCAGAACTGCTCTGTTCATTCTGGTTTAGGATAAACATATGTAACTGGAGATGAACGCAGAATTAGGGATTCTCCTATCCAACTTTCTCTTCTATGTTTGCACCCTGCTCTATCTCTTAAGAGCCCTTTTCCTATCTTATGACTCAAAAGATGATTTCCTTCTGAATTGTGGTTTCAATTCCCTGGCTGGGGCCTGCAGAGTCAAAGCATAAAAATTGGTGAGAAAGTTAAAAATAAATAGAAGTTCTCTTACAGATTTCAAATCACAGGGCTCTCTCTTCTGCCAGTTCCTCATTCCCTAAAGAGAGTAAAAGCAATTCTTCAGTGGCCTGCATCTTCTCTTTCCACAGCACCACAGGGAAATGCCTTAAGATTTTATTGTAGAGTTTTTGGCTCAACTTGCTTGTTTTCCTAGTTTTATATCCAGAAAGGTGACCCCCACCTCCATTCTTTCTTCCCATACCTCTGAAGCTACAGGATCAGGGTTGGAGACCACTATCAATTTAAGTCTCTGTAAGAAAAGAGGAAAACAAGAATGGACTTGCTCCTGCATAAGTTTCTGTATCAGGTCCTGAGCCCACTCCGTTATCTTCCTGCATTTGCTTTTCAGGTCAAATGGCTGCTCCTCGACTTTATCCAGAGCTTCTAGTACAAACAGTGGGAGAGACTGGAAGACCTTTGCCCACTTTGGCTGCCCATGGAAGTCTTCTAAATTTAATTTCTGTATCTTTCTCACCTGCTACATGGTTATTAGAATTTGGATATTTTAGATTCACTTTAGGAAGCAGGGATCTGTGTGCATGTAGGGGTGTGTGTGTGTGTGTGTGTGTGTGTTATATGTGTGTGGCGTGTATGGTGTATGTAAAGATGTGTGTGGCATATACGGTGCATATAAAGATTGCGTGGTGTGTATGCTGTATAGAAAGATATGTAGAGAGGACATAAGGCTTATTGTTCTATTTCTTTCCATCGTATTCCTTGAAACGGAGTCTCTCACTGAACCTGAAGCTAGGCTAGAAGTCAACAAGTATCCATGATCTTCTTGTCAATACCCACTGCAGCACTATGATTATAGGTACACAGCCACACAGATCTTTTCAGATCCGTGGGTCCTGGGGATTTGAATTAAGACCCTCAGGCTTATATAGTGAGCACTCTTACCCTCTGTGCCATCTCTTGAGGCCTGGGTTGAGGTTCTCTTGAGTAAGTCTTTCTGTGCCATAGTTTTCTAGAGAGTCACCTAGTTCTAGAGACTTAATCCCTCACTTCTCAGGACTCCTTGTCCATCTCTTCCATACATGCAGTTCTTTCTCTGGTTCTTCTTAAGACATAGCTTTGTTATAGAGCCCATCAAAAACAAAAACAAAAACAAAAAACAAAAAACAACAACTCAGGTTTGATAAACTCACAGGCATCTCTATTTTATTAGCATTTCCAAAGAGCAAGTTTCTACTTCATTTTCTTCCTGTAATATCAGTCTTTTAAAGCTACTATTAAGCAGTATTTTTTGTTTACTCGGTTTCTCACTACTACAATGACTTTATTTTAATACTTTTACCGCAGTGTGAAAATCACCCAATGCTATAAATTTTCCTTTGGGCTACAGCAGTGTACGTATACATATTAGCATTTCCCGTGGGGGTTTCTGGGAAGCACTCTCCCTGCACAGTGATTAAGCACACAGGCTCTTTGTGTTTAAAGTGTTGCCTCTTTCTACAGCTTCTTGATCAAGTTCCATAATAGCCTCTCCATAGTTTATTTATCAGTGAAATGGGAATAATCATGAAACATAACTCCTAAGACTATTCTAAAGGTTCAGATACTAGTTTTATATAAAATTGGCATGGTAGTAGATCTGGGATTGATACTGAGTAATAAATAATTGCTGTTGTTATTATTGCCACTATTGCTTTTTTGGATAGTTCTTAGTGAGCCCTTCTTTATGAATTATAAAATTTTTGTCTGTTTATGTTGTTTGCTTTATCTCAGCATCCATAGAGTCAGATTATCAAGATCTCTTAAGTAATCACAAGGACAAATAGTGGGTGTCAGTGATGTGACTGGGGACCTGAACTCTGTTAAATGCTGGGTGACGCTTCTACTGCCAACTTTGCTTGGCACAATAAAAGCCCTTGTCTAGCCCCAGCGACTGTAGGCTATCTCCAAGTTCATACACTCAATAGGATTGTGCCATTTGAGAACCACATGCATGAGATGCTCAGATCTTATCTTTTTAGCCTATATCTCCTCCTACATGGATGAGGTGTCATAAAGATGTGATATATAAAACTCCTAGGTATTAGTGGGAGACAACCAGCTTTTCCTGTGACTCTGGTGACCTAAATCTCTTCAAATGGAAGATGGTAAAGCCATCAGAGCTGAAAGTAAGTGATAAGAGTCATTCCAGATTAAATAAGAATTTCATTCACAACAACGAAAACTACACAATACCTAAGAATGAACTTAACTCGAGATGCAGAAGACAAAAAAAAAAAAAAGAATCGAAGAAAAATCAAAAGTCCAAACAACAACAACAACAAAACAACAAAAAGCCATTCCAAAACTCCTAAAACCAAACTGTTGTTGCATGTTGTAGACCTAAACACATTATTAAGATTAATGTGCTCAAAGGTGAGAAAGCTTAATATTCTAAAATTATTTTAAGAGTCTAAATTTAGCATATATAATAATGGATTCCAATCAAACAATCTTGAAAGTGAGGGTTAAAGAGAAAGTTAGACAAAATTATTTCTGGGTTTGTTTGAAATAAAATAAGTTCAAGATTGTCCCTTGAGAATGGTAGGTAGCACATGTCTATCATCCCATAAAGTAGAGGCAGGAAGACCAGAATTTCCAGGTTACCCTCAACTGTATGAGACACCGTCTCAAAGCAAACAAGCAGAGAATATCCTCTGAAGTTCTTGGTTTTTGTTTGTTTTTCTTTCTTGAGACAGGGTCTCACTATGTAGCCTTGGGTAATCTGCAACTCACTATGTAGACCAGGCTGGCTTGAAACTCACGAAAACTGCCTGCCTCAGCCTCTGGAGTGCTGGTATTGATGGTGTGCACCACCACGCATGGCTTTCTCTGAAATTCTGAGTTGAAGAATGAGGCAAAGATTTATTTTCCAAATAATAAATTATTAGAAGATTAATTAAGACAGCATAGTTTTGGCATAAGAATATCTACAGAAACTAAAAAAATGGAAAAAGACCCCAAACAAATCCTAATAATTAAAGATATTAATTTATAACACTGATGGTATTTCAGTTCCACGGAGAAAGCAGAGCTTATTTAATCAATAATGTAAGCATAACTGGATGGAAAGAAGCAGATCTGAATTTTGCTTGCCTGAGCTTACAAAAATTAATTCCAGATGGATTAACAACTCAAGCATGGATGATTTAAAAAAATATTAAAAAAGAATACCAGGGTGCCATTTGTACAAGCTTTGAGTAGGTGAGTTGTCTTCTCCCCCAGGCCAAACAGGAAACCCAAGTTTACAAAGGAGAAGATAAACAAAACTGAGTACATTAAAGCTTTAGACTATGGTGTCACAGGAACAGCCCAGCTGAGGTCAGAGATGATAGAGTGGGAATGTATTTGACCCAAATTGAGTTAATAATAATAAACAAGCAAAACACACATTGATTAGAAAAAGACATGCAATCTGATAAAAAAAAATTGTTCAAATTGTTCAATCAGGCAATTGGCAGAGGAAGGAATACAAATAGCCAATAAACACATGCAAAGAAATGCATCATTACTGGCAAACAAAAGAATCGTTGTTTGTGTGTGTGTGTGTGTGTGTGTGTGTGTGTGTGTGTGCGTGTGTTCAAGGGGTAACAAACACCTTGGAAGCTAGTGAAATTGGGTAGAAACTGTATCAACAGGGATTTGAAAAATTACACAAATGACACTGGGAAAGATTGACAGAATGGATTGGAAATATTTTTACTAAAAGCAACTTCAGAGTTTAAAATAATGTACTAAGGAAATGGGTGAGATGTCTCAGTGAGTAAAGATATTTGTCACGCAAGCCTGATGACCTTAGTTCAATTTCTGGAAACCATACATAAGGTAAAAGGAGAGAACAGAGTCCACAGAGTTGTCCATGGACCTCTGCATGCATCAATGTCATATACATATACATGGAGGCTATAACCCCATAATGAATAATAACAATAAATTATTAATATTGAATATTAATTATCATCATCATCATTATTATAGACCCCCCTTATTGGTTTCCTATACAAAGTGGCCAGCCCTGCATTCAAGACAATGAAAGCAAACTCAACAGTTATATTTGTACATACATATATATTTATGGAACAGTGATATTTAGGAAAGAAGAGGCTATACATTTGATAGTGGGGGACACGGAAGGAGTTGGAAGAAGGGCGCTTGGAAGGAACTTGGGGAAAGAAAGGGAATGGGTAAAGTGATGTAATTTTATTTTAATCAAAATGTATAAAAGTTAATAAATAGTTTTGTCAAGGCCCCAATCAAAGGGAAGAGGAAAACAAAGAGTATGTGAATAATGATTTTATAAGTTCTGGCTATAGCTTATTAACTGCCCTTGGCATGAGCTAACTGAACTGAAAAGGGAATTAGCATATAAACCATCAGAGGACATGGCTATTAGTACACCATCCTTCTCCAGCCCACTGATATTTACACACATGTGTGCGCATCTGTACTGGCTGCGAGGGAAAGCATTTGAAGCTGGCAGCTGCAGTTTGAAATGTTGACAGGCTACTGCTATGGGGCAGCAGCTCATACCTATAATCCCATCACTGGCATTGCCCTGAGTGTGAGGAAAGCCTGAGTTACAGGACATGCAGGACCACAACGTGAGACCCTGTCACGAACAAGCAAGCAAAGTCACTGCTTGGTAAACCTGATAGAAAATGGAGGGAGAGGCACGTCCCCTCATTTTTCATAGCCACAGTTACCTCGAGGACATCATCTCTTCAACAATGTCTACTACAAGGCCCCCAAGTAAAGGCAGACTCCAGACCCATTCTACAAATAAAGATAACATATAGGTACTGCCGTGGTACCAGTTCAGGCACTGTAGAAAGGCCAGTGGACATAGATCTGAACATCTGAACTTGTAACATCTGAACTTTCCGCTTTATTGCATTTCCTTCCCTGCCCATTCCAGACCAGCTCTTCTTATTTTTCTTCTGAAAATAGGAGAAGTCAGTTAGAGCTATGATTCCTTAACCCATGAACTTGTCCCCATGCCCTCTTCCTAGGTAGTTTTTATTTCATGCACAGAACTTGAGCCAATCAGAATTAAAGACTGGAGCTTGCCTTCTGGCAAGACATACTGTTCCCAGTAGAGAATGCTGGGAAATTGTGATTAACACTTCATTCTCTTACTGGCTCACATCATGGACTCTGTCCTCTAGAACAAGCGGCTCTGGAATGTAGGGACAGTTATTTCTATCGTTGCTGCTGTTTCCATTTCCCCAGTGCTCTGTCTGGTAGCCAGTGGTAAAAATGTTGAGAATGCTGAGTAAACAAGGCCCCTCTACTCACTAAATCTCAACCCTCGATATCTTACAGCTCTTTGCTTCATAAAGTTTTATATTTTAACTTATCTTAAGTTTCTATCATCTGTGTATTCCCTCTTTACTATTTGATAAGGATAAGCTTCCTGTATACATTTGACAAAAAGAGCCATTTATCAAAATTGGAAGATCTTTTCCCCCCAATCACTGCCAACTTCTAAGATCAGCTGAGTTTAGCTATTCTCCCCTTCTCAGCTCTTAAACTGTGTTTTCCTCTTTTGAAACCCAGTTCCAATGTCAGTGTACAAGAAATAAGGATGACATAGAAACAGACAAGATAAAGGGATGGCTCCCAAGATCCAGACTGTGGCAAACTCCCACGGAACAATGAACTTGAATTCTCTAACAACTGACAATGTGTGCATATGTCCAAACTCACCAAATTAATCTGCATTTTTGGTTCATCCACTATTCCTCAACAAAGCTGCAGAAGAACAAGCAAGAGAAATTGAGAAAAAGGAGAAAGAGAAACAGAAGCAAACACAGATTTTTAAAGATGGTAAAGATCCCAAAGCATGGGCCTTTATTATTAAAATCTTTGAAAAGAAATATATAATATTTATGTCAAATGGTAGAAATCAATATTCTCAGGATGCTTGTCATTTAAATATATACAAGAATAATTCACTTATTTTAGGTACAAAATTTGTATATTATGATATTTATATGATTTAACTTTTAGAGCTAATACATATTTAAATATGTAGGCATGAAATAATATGTTTGAGATCCATTCCAAACCAATATTGGACAATATGCAGACAGGTGATGTTAGATGACACCTGACCAGGACCTAAGAGCATTATCAAATGTGTCAGAGAGATGGATAAATTGGACAAACTGTTATAAATTGAAACATTTCATAATTACAAGGTAAACAGGAGATAACATCCTCAACAACCTACTAAATTTCTCCAGCTGAGTCCCTGGTCACCTAAATGTCTATGTCCAAGGGTATCTTTTCAAGTTGTCATCATGGTCCCTGCCTGTATTTGGTATCTTTCTTGTTGCTATAAATGCCTGACAAGAAGCAACTTAGGGAGGAAGGGTTATTGTGGCTCATGGTGGGATGGAGTTCACTGTGGAGGGCAAGGCATTGTGGCGTTTTACAGTACTGAGAGCTCTGCACAGTTCAGCAGATAGAGATTGGCTGGCTTTCTCCTTCTCCCCTTTTTGTTCACTCTGGGATGCCTGCCTATGGGATGGTACTACACACTTTCAGAGGGGTTATCCCACAATCTAAACCTCTACGGAAACAACTTCACGGACACATCTGGAAATGAGCCTTCTAGGGGATGTCTAATCCAGCCAAGTGACAATGAAGATTTACTATCACAATGCCACGCCTGATGCTCTAGTTTGATGGCAGCATTTCCTCTATTTCATTTCTTCTTCACTTCTACTGTCCCAGTCCCAAGTCTTGTTGAACTACTATCATGGCAGTTTGCTAGGGTAGGGGGCTTCAAATTTAAATTGGGGGAGCTCAGAAGGATTTGTGTAAAGTAACTGAAATTGGTTGAGAAAAAATACTGTACGAGGCCAACACCACAGGTAAAAGAATCATGCTCCACTTCACAGTGAGAGAAGGAATAACACTGGGGGCTATAAAACCAATATTTTGAAAATAGGAGAAGTCGGTTAGAGCAATGATTCATAATCCCAGATACATATGAGACTCAGGCAGGAAGACTCTAAATTCAAGGCTTGTCTAGATTACAGTGAGTTCAAGCAGAGTCTCAGCCATTTAGAAAGACACCATCCTAAAGGAAAAAAGTAATAAAAAGATTGGGGAGTACAACCAATGACAGAGTGCCCATCTAGCATGCAGAAGACCCCAGAAAGAGGGGGAGAGAATCAAGATGTACAGGGTTGGTTGCAAAAGTGATAGATGGGAAATTAAGAAAGTGGGTACAATCAAGAAGAGAAAAAGTCAAAGAGGTTGTCTTTTAAAATAAAAAGCAATCTCTTAAAAGGTGTGCTAGAATTCTCCTCTCAAGCCAGCAGCACTGTTGTGTGGTGTGGTGATGGCAGAACCAGATACTACTCATGCACGGTCTGTCTCTCTGGCAGGAATGTTCAGTCACCTGCACTAGTGATGCTAACATGTATTTGCATGACTTCCATATGCTTGGTACATTATTCTTGCTCTGCTTCTCATTTTACTTTCTACCAATTGTTCTTAACCTTTTTAGGTCACGTACTTACTCCTTTGGGAATTCAACAAAAGGCATGGTCCATTTCCCCAGGATAAAGTGCCCATAAACACCTACACTCAAAATTTGGCATGTCAGTTTTTTATTGCAGTAGAATATGCTGACTATAAAGCAATCTCTTCAGTGTCACAAAATTGAAAAGAGTCATTTCACGATTGTAGAATGGGAAACACAATTGTACACTCAAGAAGCAACCTGTCTGTAAAGGAAAAGTCACAATGCCATGCCGTGTTTGTGTGCAATTGGTTTTTAATTTTCATTTAGATAAATAACCACAGCTAAAAGTCTTACTCCTCAAGGAAATCAGCAAGGAAAGACTCACTTTACTTTGTTCCTTTTTAGGTGAAGCTAGGCTCCACAAGCTTGGGTTCTTAGAAAGTAAACCGAGACGATTGGCACACAGAAAGTTCACTAGGAGATACTATTGGGGTAAACACTATGGAAGAGCAGGGAAGAAAATAAGATTGGATAGAAAAGAGTAACCACAAGGCAGCATCCAAGAAGGCCGCTCCTTTCTAGAGGAAAAGCCTTAAAGAGATATCATGAGTTGAAGCAGACTTTAGGCCATCATGAGTCTGTATTAGCCAGTCACTGGATGCAGGTTGCCAGAAGAAGGGTGTGCTCTTGGGTGAGGCTGGACTTCTTCAACCAAGACAGTCACAGAAAAGAACAGAGAGGGAGAGCAGATCCCAATGGCTCTCCCAGAAGCTGGGTTCTTTGTTCCCAAAGAGGGTCTGGGTATCCACACAACAGTATCCACTGCAGAAGGCTTCATCAATAAACACTACAATTTTCAAAGACTCTTTGAATTGAAGTCCTGTCATTTTCTGTGTGTGAAAGTCTATAGCACCATCTTTTACGAGGTGTAAAGTCTTTCTGATTGTGGCGGCAGAGGGAATGGCTGGAGAGCTTCGTCACTCTTGCTTCTTCCCTTTATTTTATCTGCACTAAAAGTTTGGGACATGGGCCAAAATAGTTTCCTAAACATGTTTTGAAAGGGTTCCTTAAGGTTTTTTTAGTCAAAATATTTCCCCCAAAATGTGCATCTTAGGTTGTCCATAAAGGAAGCAAAGTCAGTGCTGTGGGACAATGGTCTTGTACCCTGTCACTTGAATTGTTTTAATAAAACACTGATTGGCCAGTAGCCAGGCAGGAAGTATAGGTGGGGTGACGAGAACAAGGGAATTCTGGGAAGAGGAAAGACTCAGTCTGCAGTCGTCATCCAGATGCACAGAAAGCAAGATGAGAATGCGTCGCTGATAAAGTTACCAAGACACATGACTAACACAGACAAGAATTATGGGCTAATGTAGGATGTAAGAGTTAATAAGAAGCCTGAGCTAATAGGCCAACCAGTTTATGATTAATGTAGACCTCTGTGTGTTTCTTTGGGACTGAATGGCTGCAGGACTGGGTGGGACAGAAACCTCTGTCAGCAAGTCTTGCTGTGGATCACTAGGTCAGACAATCTGGAGTGACTTTTCTATTCATTCAGAAAGTGGAATGTCATGTTCAGTTGCAAGGTAAATGACCTAAAGCCTTGAGCTGCTGAAAACCTGGGAACTTCCTTCTGAATCAGAAAAGACTCAAATTGTGATTTTAATTATTCCAATGAACTTCTGAAAAAGATATTAAAGGCAGCTTAAATCTGTGGTTCCAATCAAATAAATTGAAATGATCACTTGGAATGTCTGTCACTCAGAAGACAAGATCCAGCATGGCTTAGAGATTGTAGAAAGTCTATTCATAGAACAGTGGTCCTTTTCTATGACCAAATCCTTGTCCAGCAGGAACTCCTCTGGGCTAGCATCAGCAGCATACACAGAAGAGAGCTTAGGCAGGCATGTCCTGAGGGACTTTAGTGCTTCCACCCAGGAGGAATCTCAAGGCAACTGGGGTGAATGCCCAGGGCTCCTGAAGAGGTAACATCCTTTGACCAACAGTCCACATCAGGCGTCTTCTTTCACCATATCTAGAGCACTTAAAGCACTTGGAAACTGGTTCTGATTGAAAGAAAAAAATTCTCTGATTCTTCTATTCAGGTATGAGACAACCAAGCCCTTATCACAACAGCAACACATATAATTATCAAGGACCACGTCTATGCCGTTTATGATTCTAAGCACCTTGCTTGCACTGTCTCACGTCTCACAGTACAGGTGAGTGCTTGTTCCCATTTTACAGCCTTTTGCTTGTGTGGCAGAGAAAATTGGTAGACGATGAGATTAAATAGCTAGTGATGTGTACGAGGTAAGGATGAGGGGAGGGTTTAAATGCCAGTTGATGTCTGAGTCTGTCCTTTTACCTTGGCTTCCTGGTGTTTCAAGAATTTGGAGGGTGACAACATTAGTTTGTAGATCATCTCAATATTTTTAAATAATTTTTGCCTTATAAAAAACCTATCTCACTTAATAACTTTTCTGGGTGGCAAGCAAGTTTTTTTAAAATTTCTATTCTTTCTTTCTTTCTTTCTTTCTTTCTTTCTTTCTTTCTGTTTTTTTGTTATTGTGGTTTCATGACTCTGTCAACAGCAAGAATGTAACTTGGTCACAAAAAGCTTGGTGGCTCTTGTGTGCAGTATTGAACAAGAAAAGGAAAACCAAAGATCACTGAGCAATTTATTGGTACTTTTCATTTACAGATAAGCTCAACATAAACCTAGACGGACTCTTACGATTGTGACAGAAGGTTGTGTTACTTAACTTCTACAATACTCTTAAGACTAATATGAGGATACTGATAGACATCCACCCTTTACTTAAGCTCCTGAGTGTGGGGATTACAGGTATACAAAGGCAGATCCACAGAGTACAGGGTTGGAAACTAAACCCAGGGCTTTGTGTATGCTTGGCATGCACTCTACCATCCTCAGTCAGAAATAAGTTTTAATATACTATTTCTCTTCATCCTGTTCATGCATGGAAAAGCTATCTTAAAATGTATTTTTATAATATTCAGACATGTAAGATACATTGCCTTAGAAAATAGGATAAATGATAAACGAATATTCATTGATCATCCTAACAAGGAATATGCAGGGAAGCAGAAGAGAGCACAAAGCCTGTGCGATGATGGTGGTGGTTGAAGAAGGAAGCTGGGGTGAGATGAAGTTGCACAGTGATGGCTGTGGGAAGGATATGTCGTTCTATGTGCAGACTCGGAGGCTCCTAGACGGTGATCTTCAGGAAGGTCAGTAGGAAAGCAGGCTGGGGAATGTCTGAGAAAGCAGTGACAAAGCCTACAGGCAGAAAATACCCAGACTCTGGGAAAAGAGATGGAAGTGAGACTGGAGAACCAGTTAAAACATTTGATGTTGTAGAGCCTTAGAATCCAGGATGGATCCTTTGAAGCACGGAAGTGTACTATCAGTTACCACTGTATGAGCAAATCAAAACAACTTAACTGGAGGGTGGCAAGAGTGGGATTTGGAAGACCAACTTGGGAGTGTAGCAGGCCATTGCTGTGCATGTGTGAGTGCGTGTACCATGTGCTTCCGCCCACCGTGAGTTAGGATGTGACAGGTGATAGCAGAGTTACAGCCAGTTCTGTGTTGATGAGGCCCAGTAGACATGTCTATGCAATAAGCTGACATTATCACAGTGATCACTAAAAACTCATTGCACTATAAAGAAAAAAGTTTCAGTTTTGAGAACCTCATTTTTTTTTTAAAAAAAAATAAAGGCTATCAACATGATATAATGCCTCAATTTTGCATCAGCTCCTAGGGACCGATGAAGGAGGTAAAGTTGAAACCACATTGGCCATCAGCTGAAAACTATGAAATCTGGAAGCTAATCACCCATTATACTATTCTATTTTTAATCTGCTCTAAATTTTTCTATAAAATTTTATTTTTGCATCAGAAGTGAATATATTACTAACAACAATATTATACTACATAGGGTTGTTTGAAATGCATCCTTTTCTAGATGTCTAATTATTCTTGTTTTTAAAAATGCAAGCTATATTTGATATAGCTGATAAGTGAATAACAGCATAAAAAGCTAATCTGAGCCATAAAGTATATTAAGATTTTTTTAAAATGGGATGTCTAGAACACAAGAACATCTAACAGCAATTCTCTTGACTATATTTCAAGTATAGTAATTTTAATCCTCAGCATGGTAGCTTTTAAAAGAGCTAAAGACATATTCCCATTAAAGCCTGCTGGATATAGTATCCCAAATGTACTTAATAAATTGTATCTTCCTTAAAAAGAAAAAAGGTGATGGGCTGAAAAATGTTTAGCTTAAACATGCATAATTGATAGGTTCCCTAGTGCAAATAAGTGTCTGATAAATAATTAAATTTAATCTCATTATAAGAGTTTTCATAATGGGATAATTTAATTAAATGAAAGCCAAAAGGGTTTCTAAGGATTTGAAGATGTCACTGGTGCTATATTTGGCTAATGGTCTGGGGATACTGAGTGAAGAAAGCAATTCACATGGGTGCATGCATTATTTAATGAATCCCTTTGAGATGGAAGAAAGGGCAGATCAATGATAACTTGTCATTTTATCATTCTTTACAAAGCACATTTAAACAACCTAGGATGTGTTAAAGGTAGAGATCATGCAAAAACAACATTAAAAAAAAAAGACGGTATGTCCATATTATGACACTAGAGGCTTTTATTTTTAACTAATATGTGCATTTCCTCATATCTCACTATTTCGATGTTTCAAATCTACTGCTAAAATAAAAATAAGTTTAAAAAAACCTTATAAATAAGCTGTGGCAGAGTCAGGTTGGATCTGGCTCTAAGTGAAAGTAATAATGGATACAGCATGTATATCTGATACTAAAAAATTGATAGCTGAGTCATGAGGGACCCATTAACAAGCTCTCTGAGTGGGGAGAGTCCTGTGCTTCAAGTCTCCAGGAGCACTTAGCTGGACTCGAATAGTAAAACTGTCCTCTAAGTACTTATCTCAGTTACAGGTGACCAGTTATGAGCGAGCAGGCATGGTGAAAGCCATTGTTCTTCTACCAGACATTATTTTTAGTAGCATCATTTTGTAAGCATCAAAAGTGCAAACACCACAAAATTTGAGCGCACTTATCTCCCTTACATGGCAAGTAGCCATGTGAAGAACAGGCTTGCCCTTGACTTTTTAGTTAAATGTAACTTTTCTTAGTGCTGCTTTGTCCGAATTTGCAATTGAATGGCAGAGAATGAAAGCCTTGGCTTGAGTGCTGGGTCTGCTTCTAGGGTAACTAGTCTCTCCCTTGAAACCCGAGTCATCAATCAGCTCCTTCCCGGTGCTGCTAGAGAGAACCCCATTGAAAACTTGGTGGTTGCTTAATGTGAAGAATTTGTCAGGAAAAGTACAGATGGCCACACATTTACCCTGCTACTTCCTTTTGGAGTGAAGAAACTAACGTCTCAGGAAGGTGACTCAAGACCCTCTCACTATTTTATTGGCAGAATAAATCCCACATCCGGGTTTTAACAGCTTAGGGATTTTTCTATCATACCAAGTTACCAAAGGTGATAGTTTATGATGATGTGATTGTCAGTGTTTTTCAAAACATGTATTTATTATCGAAAGTTCAAGTGTGTGTGTGTGTGTGTGTGTGTGTGTGTGTGTGTGTGTGTGTGTGTGTGTTGGGAGGAGATAATCTCGATGGCTCCTAAAAGTTGTGGACATAAATGATGCTGCACTTTGAACAGGTGCTGGATGGAGGTAGCAGTCGCCATAGACAACACAAACACATGGAATAAACTGGCTTTGTCCTTTTCACTGGGCGCCTCCCAGCTTCCCCCTTCTCTCTACCCTTCAATTAAGACACACGGGATGCCAAACCTGAGCTAATGTGCTCTCTCCAGCTGCAGCCCTGCACCTGGGACATGAACAAAGGGTGGTGTTATCCCTGTGAAAGGGAAGGGGCAGGTGGACATGGGGCAGGGGCAGTCGCAAGAATTGAAAATAATTGACATCTCTTTTCAAAGCATTTTGGGTAGAATTGAGAAAGATAACTACCTAAAACTGGCAACTTTTTTAAATGTTTCATTTTCTGTAGTGCTCTGACACCTTCTTTCAATAAAAAAACAAAAACAAAAACAACTCAATGTATAGTTTCACTTGATGTGAAACTCTTGTACCTGGAAACTTCTTACACAATAATCTTTTCTAGGTGACTTTGGGGAGGGAGAAGTCTCTTGATTTGATGAGGAGCCCCTCAGCTATTTTATAGATGTTAAAAGATAATCTGGTGAGGGTTTCTGGGGTGAGGGGTAAGGCAGACAGTCAGCAGGACAGGTTTTCCATTCTCCCTCTGGAGGGAGGCACTTAGGGTTTTGTTTTTTTTTTTTTTTACCTTTGGGGCTGCTATCTTCTAAGAACCTAAGCCACTCACTGGTATCTGGGAAGGAGAATGGCTCTGTGTAGGTTTCCTTAGGCACAGGGAGCAGGTCACCCACAGCCAACTGATTGCTGGTTTGCTCACAGCTAGGTTTTTTTTTTTTTTTTTGGTCTCTGAGATCCTCTGTGCATTCCAAAAGCAGGGAGCTTTTCTGCGGATGCTGAGTATTAGGAACAACACTATTCAAGATATGTATGCTGATTCTCATTGTTCACAGCAGACTCTAAAGAAAGAGTTTTGGAGAAATTCATCCAAATCACAAAAATACAGGGCAAAGTCAGAACCCAAGTCTTCTCTTACTTTTCTAACTTGAAGTATGTGTTTTCTCCCTCACTACAAGATGCCATAAGCATCCATTTTCAGAAAGACACGGTGCTTTTATGTTGTTGTGCCTGGATGTATAGCATCTTTGCTTTCATCGCAAAAGTTAGAAGATACTTAACAGGACAAAAATGGGATGGCAAAAAAAAAGCTTTAAATGTGTATTTAAATAATACAATGACAAGCTACTTTAAACTATCTGAAATATTTTCCTTAACAACAGTATTACAAACATTACAACACTCACTCTTGTTTCAATGTCTCTGCCTTACAGTGTGACCTCAATGATTTTTAAAATGCTTTTGTGTTTTCTCATCCATTACATACTAATGAAGTATTATTTGCTTTTATTCTTTAAATCTACAAGAAAAATCCATAGTTAAATTGATTTTATACCCTCAGGACACTCAAATAATAATAATAATTTTCAATCAGTGTCTAATATTCCTTTGCTTTTCTGGTTTAGTCACCCTCATTTTCTTCACATTGCGATTGTATCTTTGCATACAGGATTAGTGATCCATGACAAATAGGGGAAAGTAGAGAGCAAGTGCCTCTTTGGTGACTTCATTTCATGTGCTTCAAATATACAATCCTACTATTTGAAATTGTCTGGTGAAATACCCTTGACACTGCCTCTCCCCACGCTCACATGGTCTCTGTTTCATAAGATAGTTATTAGGAAATGTAGAACACATGATTCAAAGGCATGCTATCCCAAATATCACTATACTGTAAGAATTTCTCATAAAATGAATAAGCAAGACCTAAAACCAATTGAACAGATACAGTTTTGGATGGTGGGATGACTCTCTAGCTAGTCCGGCTGTTTGTACTTTCTCTATGTCTTTTGCAATGCCTCTATTTCCTTTGTAACTTTAAATTAATATTTAACAACACTTTAAATGATAGAAAAAAATCTCCTTACAGAAGAATAAATTTATTACTTCCTTAAATACAAAGCAAAATATTTGACGAAATTATTTCAGAGACATCCATCACCTCCTACAGGTCCTCTCAGAGCTACACTACTGCCTTGTCCAGGAGTATGGTGTTCTCAGTGCCAGACTCTTTCTGTGGAACTCTATTTCTTAAACTATGATATAATGAAGCTGATTTCCTCTAACTGATAGATCCACAAAGATCCGTGGTTTCTAGCCAATATGCTCACTCCTGGGGTGTATGTAGGTACTCACAATTCAAAGTGCAGTGCTTCAGATGGTGATGATGATCTATGAAGTAAATAAGTGACAAGATGTTTGCTGATGCTAAGATTAAAATTCTCATATTGTTCTTGAAATAGCCCCAAACGCTTTAGAACAGTCTTGCAGTTTTACAAGCAAAAACATATAGCATATGCAATATATTTCTATGAAGATCCAAACTCATCTTAATAAAAATGTCAAAATGTGCTAGAGACAAAACTATTTTCATTGGGAATGATGACATCAGGGAGATGGCAAATCTGGCAGATGTCACCTTACCCTTCACCCTCAGGAGTATGCGCAGTCTCTACATTCTTCTCCACCCAGCAGGATCTATGATCATTCCCCTTGAACTCCCTGCATGCTAAGGCTTTTCTTTTGAATTTGGGTAGACAAGCAATCTTTTGTGATATTCTGGGTCTCTTCTTAGCCTGGCCTGCTGGCTGGTTTCCTGTGGTCCTGACAGGGTCAAGCACCTTCCTATGCTCTAGACCAAGAGAAGTGACACTAGGCTTCCAGTAGACATTGTCACCAAAATCCTAATGAGAGCCCAGAAAAATCCAGAAAGTAAAATGCAGTTTATAAAAGTAATGCATGCTGAAGATTTTTATAAAACTAAAATCATAGCTTTTTTGGCAAAGCCTATGAAAATTTTACAATGGTACGTATACATGTTTGTGTGTATGTATGTGTGTGTACTTGAAGTAAGGAGGCCACTTGTTTGTTTCCCGGCTGCCCAGACTCCTGAAATAACCACACAGAAACTATATTAACTAAATCACTACTTGGCCCATTAGCTCTAGTTTCTTATTGGCTAACTCTTACATATTAATTTAACCCATTTCCATTAATCTGTGTATTGCCACATGGCAGTAGCTTACCGGCAAAGTTTCAGCATGTCTGTCTCTGGTAGCAGCTCCAGGGCTTCTCCCTGACTCTGACTTTCTTCTTCCCAGCATTCAGTTTAGTTTTTCCTGTCTACCTAAGTTCTACTTTGCTATAGATCCAAAGCAGTTTCTTTATTAAGCAATGGTATTCACAGCATTCAGAGGGGAATCCTACATCACCTCCCCTTTTCTGTTTAAATAAAAAAAGAAAGGCTTTAACTTTAACATAGTAAAATTACATATAACAAAACAGCTATCAAGCAAGAATTACAGTTACAATATTTATATCTACTTTATCTTTTATCTTAACTAAGGAAAACTATAACTATAAATTCTTTAACTCCATCAAAGACTCCAGAAGGATATAATATTACCTAAGTAAACAGAAAGTACATTGTAAGCAACTTCCAAAACTCTAGAAATGACAGAGACATCTCGCTGCCTGGACAGTCACCCAAAGTTCTTCTGTACCATTGGGGCATTCATCTTCAGCCTACAGGCCCATAGTATCCAGCAGACTTTTCCATGAAGCAGGAAATTTCAAAGACAGTTCCACCTATATTGGCAGTTTGTCAGTCACTTTCTTCTGTGTACTGTAAAATGTCTAGCAGACCCTTTCATGAAGGGGGAACCCCAAAGGATTGCCTCACATTTAGACAAGTTCAGCAGTCATTTCTCTGTGGTTCCTGCATGTCCAGTTCATCAAGCAGTCCAGGCAAGAGCAGTTTCTTGCTCAAATGGCTATCAAACTCCATAAAGAGACTCTTTGATGCCCATCTTCATCTTGATGTAGATTGGTGCTGCCAGGAACATATGTGTCTCATTGTCATGAGAAGTCCTAAGTTCTTAAAATATTTTAAATGCCATATTCTGAAGGTCTTTGAAAGATTTGAGTAATCCCTATCCATCTGAAATATATCTCTGTACATCTAGAAAAATCTATCATGACTACAAGCTTGAATATTATATTAATATAATATATATATAATATGTAATAGATGATTATTAACCTATATTTCTTAATTATACATTATATTTTTAAATGAGATGGACAAACACAATACCTTAATCAAGATCAGAAATACATATTTACAGTATAAATATTGACCTTAATTTTGTATCAGTAAAGCAAGATCCATACCAATGCAAAGTATCTATCCCTATAGCGTATCTCCCTTTACATGTAAAGAAACATTTACAAACAATATTTGGGAATTTGGCCCTTGCTCTCTCCAAACTGCTTCCTGCTTTTTGTTGGGCAAAGTAATTTTTGAGGGGTGTTCATAGTGACCTCTGGAGGGGTTGTAGTCTATCAAGCCATATTAGACTAGAAGCAATCCACATGTTTTCATCCTCTATGGAAACAAAAGAAGAACCTATTTTCCAAAGCAACATATCCTTAGACCCAAATTTTGAAATCAAGATACCTTTTAAAACATATATGTTAGTTTAGCTTAGCAGCCCATACAATGAAATATCTCTTTTACTTAGTTCCTTCACAGTCAAAAGACTGAAAGAAAACACAATAATATACATAATCCAGACTCTCTGTGAATATTCCATCTTTATGTGGCTTATTTTTTTACTCTGTTACTTTTTAATATTTATTTTATTATCTTTACTCCTTTAATCTATGACTGTCTGTACTCTGTCTCTTTAAAGATGTTGTTTTATATTTTTTCTAAACAATTTACTTCCTTTTATGACTCTCTATATTCTTTATCTTCTCTCTCCCAAGCCTATGTACATTTATCCAACTCTGTGACACATTTAGAGGTCTTTTCCATGTGAATCTATCTTTACTGTGTATCTGTAATTCTTTTTTTGTCCAGGAACATTTCTTAAGATGCTAACTGCTTCTTAAGAACCTAAGCTGCGACATTGCTAGGGGAAATATGACCTTTCCTGCTTTCTCTGCCCAGTCCAATATGGAGGAAATCTGTTCACTACCTCTGCAAGCCATACATATTGCTCCAGTCCTAGGTATACAGAGAGTCTATGTCGTGCCATCAAGCAGGTTGTAGCATTCTGCTCACAAAACCCATTTAAATGCTCCACAGCTGGACCTCATCAGAATTCACACTGGCAGCATAGCCCAGGAAGCTACAGTTTCAAAACAGAGTGGCCTTTTTTTTTTTTTGCTACTGCTAAATCAGGAAAACCTCTCTTAAAGGAGTCATGCCTCTGCTTGCTTCTAGCAAACAGAGCCCACCCAAGAAAATGCTGTTACCAAACCATGCTTAATGCTGTTCTTTTGTATCTAGAATTCTTTTATAAGCATTCTTAAATTTTATGTGGGTTTTATTCTACCACATTGGAGCACCAATTTGTAGAAAGGGGGCCATTTGTTTGTTTCCCGGCTGCCCACACTTCCAAAATAACCACACAGAAACTGTATTAATTAAATCACTACTTGGCCCATTAGCTCTAGCTTCTTATTGGCTAACTTTTACATATTAATTTAACCCATCTCCATTAATTTGTGTTTCGCCACACGGCAGTGGCTTACCAGCAAAGTTTCAGCTGTCATGAAAGTCACGTAGACCTCATGTGGCTGAATTTGATACGATATAGTTTTTTCCTCATTTTGCTAGGATGTTTGGGTTATAGAAGTAATACCAAGAAAGGGATTATGCCGTCATCTGTTCCAGTTGACATGCTATAATGCTGAATAATAGGAGTATGCATTTATAAGCTAATCAAAACTTTAGTATGGACTAAACTGATTGTTGTGGTTAATTTCCTTGTTTAACCACAGAATGCAAAACAGGGCTCTTAATAATGTGATTTTATAATTCTAAGAGAACCTTTAGTTGCAATTTGGATCCATTCATGGAGATGTTAACAAGCAAAATGAAATTAACGTTTACATGAGAAATACCCTTGAACTGTAGCTTAACCAGGGGAAAGGCCACTGGATGGCAGGACATTAGATGTAGGACAGCAGGTTCTCAACCTGTGAGTCATGTGGGCTGCCTAAGACCACTGAAAAACACAGATATTTACATTACAATTCATAACAGTAGTAAAATTACAGTAATAAGGTAGCAACAAAAATAATTTTATGGTTTGGGGTCACCACAACATGAAGAACTTCTTTAAAGGGTCCCAGCATTAGGAAGGAATTAAAGGGGCGCATCATTAGGAAGGTTGAGAAGCACTGCTGTAGGAGATATATTTAATTTGCAGGATTCATTAAGTACAGAAGTACTGCAATCTGGAAGAGAGAAGAGGTTCAGGGCCAGAAAGCAGAACACAGTGACAACAGCAGTGTACTTCCTCTCTAATCTTATACCAATAGCGGGTTGTGCTTGGGGAACATTAATCTTGGTCTTGGAGAAAGTGCAACTGACACCTTGTTTGAATATCCTTTACATGTCCTCTCCATGGTATTTAAAACCAGTTCTGCAGAATAAAGATCTGGTTTACTCAAAATTAAGTGACTTTTGCAATATCAAGGATCAAAGCCACAGAATTTTGTTTCAGACATCAGACACATCACTTCCTACAGCCAAGCCCCATTAGTGTGCAGTGACTGGGCTCTTAGTTGCTTGGCATTGTCTTTCTAAAATAGTTGTTTTTAAGAAAATGGCATCATTTGTACGGCTGGAAATTTTGTCCTGGTGAAAACACAGAATTTATGCATTTACTTTGAAGAGAAGAGAAAAAAAAAAGACCTTAAAAAGTGAAAGGGGTTGGGATTCAGAATTAAAAGCATAGTCATGATGAAAGATGCACTTGAGACGGAAAGTACATGCATTCACGTGTCACGTGGGAGATACAGGCAGCCTGTACTAGGGTCTGAGATTGGGTTGGACTGAGACACATCATCTTGCCTGTTGTTCCTTCAGTACAACTGACCTCGCTTTACAAGGGGTTTCGTTCTCCCAAGAACTGCAGTCTTTCCCTTCTTCTGGCTGTTGGACTTGACCTGGCAGTTGCTTCAGATCAGAGTTTACGCGAGGCAGATCTTACTAAACTCCAGCAGCTCCCGGGCTCTTTCTGTCCCTCCTGCGCTGTTTGGCTAGCTATTTTCTTCTCCCCCGCTGTTTAATGACCTGGTTGTAGTTTTGTTTTATGGGTTTTCTTCTTAGATAATCAAGATTAGAAACAAGAGAGAATAAACTTCCGAGGCGCTGTGCCAAAACACACACAGAAATGGAGAGACACGAAACAGTTAAGACAAGGATTTTCTGAGCGGTTTGCCCCACTACTGCCTGGAAGGCTACTGCCTAAACCCCACACTCCTCCCCCATGCGGGCTAGGTTGGCCTCAAGCTTTAGATCTGGTGAAGCTACTGACTGAAAGATTTACAGTGTCCGTACACAGGATGCTGGTACAGTTCAACATGTATGTTGAAAACCTAAAGATAGGGAGAATTGGTACCTCCCCCAAAGTTTTCTTAAAACTAGACCACTAATATAATTTATCCCTTCAGGGAAAGGATCTCATGGGAGAGTCGCCCTTGGCGCTTGACCATGCTTGCATTGAAGGAATCGGCTGGAATGGGAAGGGAAGCTTTTGGTGCGCAGGAGGAAGGGTGACAGACGCACGGACTGCAATGGCTTTCCCAGAAAGAGTTTTGTTTAGTTCTAGCTTGTTGTTTTGTTTGTTTAAATGAAGGGGAAAAGTACAAACACATGCTTTGAGGGGGCGGCGGGAGGGAACAAGTGTTACAAATGTATTTAATATAACATTAGTTACTGTGTTCAGCGAAACCAGTGTTGTCTTATGGCAATGAGGGACTTAAAAGAAAAATTAGAATGAAAAGCAGAATAAGATTTATGTCATTGTCACAAACCTGAATCCATCTCAAGAATTTAAAATGTACACAATTTTCATTGTGCAAAAAAAAAAATGTAATGCAAACTGCATGAATAGGATCAATCTTCCAGGCATTAGCTCTCAATGGCCTCCCTTTTATCATCCAAACACAGTCAAAGCCGGGAGGCAAACTCCGCAGCGAACATGAGCCGCACAAGCATCTCTCCAAGCAGATCCCGCTGCAACCAAGTCTACCCCACCAGCGCGGCTATTTCCCTCCATCGGAACGAGGAGGGCTGTTAAATTTAAGAAAGAACATCTGTTTCTCATTGGAGGCACATTCAAGTGTTCATTAAAGTGTCCTGGCCGCCCTTCCCTTGTTCTATTTCACAATGGCCTGCCTGCCTTTCTAATCGTCCTGCAAATTCAGCTGTGACTTAGAAAACCTCAGTCGCTATGGCATTTCCTTTGAAAAACGCCGGGAGAAACAGGGGAGAAAGCTGAAATCTTGGAGTGCAGTCACATTTTTATCACCACTCACCTTTTCTGTACTTCCTAGGGGTGTTTATTTTCTTCCATTATTCAATAGGCTTCGCTGAACTTGAAGACCCAGGGGCCTCCGCTCCTGTCTCTCCGGAGGCCCTGGAAGGCAGCGCTTGAAAGAGATTGGTAGCATTAGCTTCTTTGATGGACTACTTCAGTCACCTTTTGTAGAAGAAGGCAGCTCAACACCGTTCATAAGCAACTGCTCAGACTGCTTTCTTTTGCCAAATTCATTTGAATTTATAATTCATCCAGAATGTCAAAGCCATCATTTTTTTAAAGATCCCTTTGTTTTCCTGAGAGCATTAGAGCCACCAAAATTAACAAATGAGCTTGGACACTGACTTCCTCCAGGAAAGGGAAATAGTTTAGTGTACTTTATTGGGCAGGTTTGTTTGATTTTAACCAATAAACTGAATCTAAATATAACCCATTTATTTTACTTTAATAAAATGATTTTAAAAATGTATAGTTGCTTGAGCATGCAATGAAGTTGGAGGAAAAGCATTTTTAAAGAACGCTGCTAAATGCCTCTCCGGCATAAACACCCTTGTTCCTCTCCAACGTAAACAAACACTTTGGAATTTTGACAATTTCGGTAGAATTGTTAGAGTGCCTAAATTACAAAGAATCTGTTAATAAGAGCACTGCAGACTTGCAGGACCTGAAAAGACCCAATTCAGGATGAAGCAGACCTTTGCCTGAATCCCTTGATATGTCGAATTGCTCAGCATTGTGTAGATGGAGAGTCTGGCACATAGTAGGCTCTCAGTAAATGCTAGGTCCTCAAAACCTGAATGCCTTGACTAGACAGATGGAGCTGATATGTTAAAAATCATTCTATGCCATGGAAAGAAGACTTAGCTTTTCTGAGGTCTCACACAGTAGGTCCTTTACACAGAGCACAGCCTCACCCAGTAGGTCCCTTACACAGAGCACAGTTCTTACGTGTTCACCACTGCTGCTTTATTATTCCTGGGGCTTAAAAAAATGTCAAACTGTAAATCAGGAAGTATTAAGGTTTACAATTAGTTTTTTTTTTAATTTGGATCATGTGGGTAAAGATACATTATAGTTTAGTGTTGGCATTATCAATGCAGCCAGGTGCCCCATGGGAAATATTTTATGAGCATAGAAACTGATGGACACAGGTATACACATACACATCCTTAAACCACAAAAATTCATGTAGTTAAAAAGAAAAAATTAAAAGCATCATGAAGTTATGACCTAAGCTACTGTACAAATTTGAAAGAAATAAACATACTTTATGTAAATGTATTAATCCTAAAAGCCCTTTATTAATCTTATGAGAAAAGATAAAATTCATAGTCTTCTCTCAGAGGTTCACTAACACCTCATAATTTAAAACTTACTTTTTAATTTATTTTTAATTGTGAGCATGTATGTGCATGTGAGTGAAAGGGCCCGAGGAGACCAGGGACATCAGGTCCCCTGGAGCTTGAGTGAGCCACCAGATATGGATTCTGGGATCCAAACTTAGGTCCTTTGAAGGAACAGAATGAGCTCTTAGCCGATGATCCATCTCTCCAGACGTGGTACCTTGCCTTCGATGAGTGCCCCTTGCTAAGCCCTTTACATTGGCTATTTCATTTGATATTTCTTCCCCTTGCAGCTGTAAGAGAAGTCATTGTAAAGACAGGACCATCGTTATTACTCCCATGCCTGTTACAAGTGTAGGTAACCGTTGTTCAGAGGAGTGGTGTGCTGCCCAGAATCTCACACAACCAGTCAGTGGCAGGGTTGGAAGCCTGAATTCACAACCTGCAGTGCACACTCAAGTACACAGATTCTCTTGAGAACCCAGTAGTACAATGCAGTGAACTGGGGAGCCTGTGTTAAATTCTTGAGAAAGAGAGGCGCTGAGAAGAGGAGGAAAGCCATGAATCAGTAATGTTTGGAACACTGCCCCGAGTCATCACTCTGATTTGGGCTAAGAACATCCAATTGTGTCATGCCTAGAAATAACTCATGGTAAATAATTGATTCCCTTAGGGGATCCTGGAGCCAGCCCATCTGGGACGCTAGCCAAGGTGTTGTTATCCCTGAAGCTAACCAGGTCTGGGGCTACAAGGTTTCCTGAAACAGCCAGAAATGGAGAAGGCTAGGAATGGAGTCTGCCTGAGTGATGTGAGGTCAAATCAAACCCCAAAGGCAAAGTGAGGGAAGAAAAGAGGCCACCAAAGTCAGAGTGAGAAAAAATAGGATAAAAACAAACAAAAAGCAAAATCTTCCAGGGCAAGGGGCCATAGGAGAGGATGGGTTGCTTCAGTATTTCAATAAAGTCTCTGTAGAGTCCAGATAGACACCCCAAACCCTCTAGGATATAAGAGACAATTTTAGTTTAATTTAAGATAGTTATGGACAACCTAGAATATTGTGTCTTAAATAGCCCT
Source organism: Ondatra zibethicus (assembly GCA_004026605.1). NCBI lineage: Eukaryota > Metazoa > Chordata > Mammalia > Rodentia > Cricetidae > Ondatra > Ondatra zibethicus. The sequence continues at coordinate 129,764 of PVIU01002037.1, forward strand.
CTCTCTCATATTAACTTGGCCACTAGAAATCTATTAATACCTCTGTTGAATATAGATTATATTCTCAGACCTCTGTTAAGTATGCAGAAGAGTTAAGATAGACATTATTTCCCACATTTATGTTTCAATAGGGAGTGGACGGTGATTTCTCTGCCTGTGTCTCTCCAGATTATGCAGTCACTGGACTTCTTTCTCACACAGCCTATGCAGAGACCATATCTACCAGCTCTGCTGTTCACATGTCTTCTAACCCCAATACCCTCTCTGATGTTCCTTTTGTCCCCACTTGGCTCTGGGCCCACAATCCAGACCACAAACTCCTAATGTCCTTCTTCCATGGATGACTGAACTATTGGATATTTAAACACAGCTTATTCTGTCCAGAGCTAACTTCAGAATAAAAAGAAAAATGTGTCTTAGGGTCCTAGGGCAGGAAATAGGGTTAAATTTAGTGAAATCAGTATTTTTATGGAGAAACTGCTTCAGGCCATCAAAAAAAAAGGTCATTTGTATTAAACTTCCTCAAGAAGATACCATGAAAGAGTAACTTTTGTATCTATTTAATCTTGAGTCTGTGCTTTTTAAGAAACCCAAGGCAACACTTTGGGAAGCAACCTGCTACTGAAACAGACTGCAGAGAGTATCTCCTTCACACAACCCCAACAGCATTCTGCATCTATCTACAACCCCAACAGCATTCTGCATATATCTGTCAACCCCAACACCATTCTGCATATATCCACAACCCCAACAGCATTCTGCATATATCTGTCAACCCCAACACCATTCTGCATATATCTACAACCCCAACACCATTCTGCATATATCTACAACCCCAACACCATTCTGCATATATCTACAACCCCAACACCATTCTGCATATATCTACCAACCCCAACAGCATTCTGCATGTATTTACCAGCCCCAACACCATTCTGCATATATCTGTCAATCCCAGCACCATTCTGCATATATCTGTCAACCCCAGCACCAATCTGCATATATCTACGTATGCCCTTTTTCCACTTGTTACAATGGCCTCCCTCTACTACACTAGTCTGAAACACTCATGTTGTCTATCCCATCACAGCAGCCTCCATGTATTTGCTATTTACATTGCCCAGAACAATAAAAATATCATCCCAGTGCTAGTCTACTACTCCCTTACACTCCCCCCGAGTGCCCTCATTTCAGGATTACAGAGTCTTGGGAGTTTTTACTTGAGTGTCTCTACAATTTCTCTCAGGTGTTTCTTCCTGAGAGTGTTGGCCATATATATCTCTATGGACAAGGTACATTTTATTTTCTCAAGGAGAACATAAGCCTCTGAGGACCATGCTTGTATTTTTAATATTTTTATATTTTGGGCTTAGAACAATGCTCTACACATAGACGTAAATTAAGACAATATACCAAAAATGAGAAGCAGAAGCGAGACTTTGGAAGCTCTGCTGTGCATCTTTGTTCCCGCAGCAGCTGGCTAACAAGGGAGACTACATACAGTGTGCATGTGTGTCCAGACTGGCTCCCCAGGGTCATCACACTTTCCCGTGGGCTTTCAGCAGCAGTGTGCAGTCGTTGTCCGAGTTGCCATAATGTTATATGAGACACGTGCTCTTTTCAAGAACAAAAATGTATATTCTTGTTGTTCGAGACGCTTAAGTCTTTGGTCTCATCCGAGGTCACATCCTTTGGCTTTCATTTGGTTTGTTTGCTTGTTTTTGTTTTGTTTTCTTATGTATAGGGGCATGCTTGTATCTTAAACTCTCACCATCAGAGCACAAATTATATGATAGTAGAACCACTCCATGACATAATTTTACCTTAATCTTCTCTGAAAAGGCCCAATCTTTAAATACAACAATGTTTTCGAATTAGATGTGACACAACTTGGACTATTACAGATACTGTTGTGTAGCCACATAAATTAAGTGGATTAAACCAACCCCAATGATTAAAAACAAGGAGAACACAACTAGACATTGTAAGACTCCCAAATCCTCCTTAAACTCTGCATTTAAAGTTGCTTTAGATGCCTTTGAACTTATTACTCTTTACTTCTGTGTAATACTTAATGCAGAGTAATGGAACTTTTGAATTTGGAAGTAACTGCTGCAGGCAACATATAAGGCAAAGGTCTAATTAGGCTTAAAGGTACTATTAGCAACAGAGAGCCAAATATTATCTTCAGCCATCCCTTGCTTACACCCTCAGGGAAAGGAACCCTCCTGCAGCCCCAACTACTATGACTTCTAGAAGTAACAAAAGTTCATGTCTTAAGGGTTTCTATTGCTGTGAAGAGACACCATGACCATAGCAACGCTACAAAGGAAAATATTTAATTGAGGTGATGGCTTACAGTTTCAGAGGTTCAGTTCATTATCATCATGATGGGACATGGGAGCATGCAGGCAGACATTGTGCTGGAAAGATAGCTGAGAGTTCTGCATCTTTCAGACAACCAAGACACTGGGTGTGGCTTGGGCATATATGAAACCTCAAAGCCCACACCCACATTGACACATGTCCTCCAACAAAGCCACACCTCCTATTAGTGCCACTCCCTTTGGGGGCCATTTTCTTTCAGCTCACCACAGTATATATTCCTTTTTCCTTAGAATGATCCACAGATCTCTGGTATCTAAAAAAACAATATCTTGCACATATCAAAAGGCAGCAGGAAACATTTGAAAAGGACAAAAATATGAAAAGTTGGGGAAACTCTAGTTTCTCTTGCTTTCCTAGGATATTTCTGTTTTAGGAATTAAATAAACACTATAATGCACTCCAAAATCACACAAATGACTTTAAATGAAACAGAACCAGTTCTTACACTTGAGTGGGGAGCGAAGCACTGAAGAGGCGAGGAACAAATGGTAGCTGGTACAGTAGGGAGCATGATGGTGACTGAGAGACTCATGGGGGGCATGTTTCAGAAGCTAAGAATCTCCAGGAAAACAGACGCCTGGGAGAAAGAACATTCTAGACTCCAGGAAGAGGAAGGACAAAGGTCTTAAGTTAGAAAGTGAGTGGTGGTCCAAGGGGAAACAGAACAGCAAGCTTGGCTCCATCACTGATGGGAAAGGGGTAGTGGCAAGGGCCAAACTACCCAGTCTTGCAGGTATCCACTGTTACCTACTCCAGGTAAAGTCAGAATCCACGGAGCGTTCTGAGCAGGAGAGGGGCAAGATCCTACTTGCGTTTTAGAGGAACACTTCTGGCTACACAAAATACACAGGAGCGGGTGGAACAGAACTACCTGAGTTACATTCTCAGTCCTCCATCCTGCTTTTAAATAGTTTATCTTTTTGGTGGTTAAATGAGGTGTGAGTTTTTTGAGGGCAGGGTACATATGGCTTATTCCTTGGTAGTTAATAAAAGCGATATCAGGTTACTGTATTTTATTGAATAAATAGGTTAACACATATTTGAATCATAAAATATTCATTTTCTTCCCTTTTTACTATTAAATTATCTATTGAAATATAAACTAAATAAATCCATTTACTTGTCCCTAAATACTTGCTTTGGGATAAATAAATGTGTGGCCAGGATCCAGTCATATATTTAAAGATTCTGGGGAATGAAAGCTATTAAAATAAAGCAGGGGAGGATTTCGAGGTTTTCTTTTCCTAACCATGTTTATGCTATTACCCATTCTCCTTAAATCTCAGGCACACAGAGCTTCTTAGACATGTGACGATACAGACCTTGCTTAGAGTTACCATGTGAAGGAGATCGGTTCACTTCTGCAGAGCTCTTCTCTGTAGCTGCCTGCCTTTCTTGCCAACTGCAATCTCTTCTTGGCCACATCCAGCCCACTTACAGCTTGCGTGGGTCCCTGCCCACAAGAGTCCAGTGAAGGTGGGGTAGCTGATGCCAGTTTTTCATCTGCACTGATTTGTGAGGCTCCACTACAGTTAGATATGGGGCTGGGGGATGGCTCAGTGGTTAGTGTGTCTGCCTTGCAAATCCCAGGAAAGCAGAGACGGGAGCCTCACACACTGGTTTGTCTGACCACATCCGTGAGCTCTGGATTGGACTGAGAGATTCTTCTTCAGTAAATAAAATGGAAAGGCCACCAAAGGGGACCCCCAACATCAACCCAGGCCTCCATATCATTCACACACATACACACTTGCACGTAGCTTCAACACATGTGTACTCACAGACATGCAAACATGCACATACATAAGTATGTACACCTTAACCCAAACATGTGAAAAGATAAAGAAGTTAGATATGATAGATTTTACAGCATTTAAGCAAACATACTTATTTCTCCCACATCACCAAGAGGTTGGTTCTTTAAGTGCTTTGGCATATATCATTATACTGATATTTAATGATACACTTTTAATTGTACTGCAATAAGCCTGTGCAGTTTTGGAATCATGAAGAGAACAATGGAAGTGCCTAAGTATTGCAAAGTTGTAATAATACAACTTGATCATCGTAAATAACGTAATATAATGTATGTGAATGTAGCTTAAAAACCATACAATTCCATTAAAATTCAAGATCAGATGACACAGAACAGACCATCCACTGCAAGATTTACATTTCATTTATGTCTATTTACCGTAAGTAAAACTTTTAGAAAGATGTTTTAAATAACCCACCGTAAGGAACATACCCTAAGAGAGAGCCATTATTTACTTGCCTGATGTATATGGTACACTTATACTAGGCCATCGCCCTTCCCCAATAGTACCATTTAGTACAAACAGAGAAATAATTTGTTTAGCTATATAACCAGGAGAGGCTGCACACAATAAAAGAAAGCATTCTGGTTTTTAAATGAATAAAAATTGATTGTGTCCCTATAAAAACTAAATTGGCAGAGTGTTAACTGCATCTCACATAAACATCTGTAGCAGACTGTGCTTCTCTGCTGGGCTGTAATGCAATAGAGGACACTTAGGGATAAACGGCATCCTCCAGATGAGTTCAGAGAGATTTCCTAAAAGCGCCTGATGAGATTGTCAAAATCGGATTAGTCAGAGCTGCTGATGACACTGAAAACACAGGGAAATCTTTAAACAAAATTATTTTGCACTTCTTTTCTCTTGATAAATTACATGCAAATTAGTGTTGATTGAAAAATGTTTGCCTTGAAGGCAAGTTCGTACTAATAAAGTAAGGTCATCCTTCCTCAAGTGTAGGGGAACTCAAAAGTGAATTATGCTGTTTTCTTTTCGTAAACTATTTCCATAAACAGAATGAAGATACTAGAGACATCTATATTTTATTTTCAGTGTGTTGTTAGGTATTGTAACTGAAATATGCACACTTATATTTTGTTAGTTCCAGGTGGGTGTGTAACTGTGTGTATATATTCCTATCTTTAGCTGTCTATATTAATTTTGTTTGTATACTGTGTGCACATATTGGAAAGTATTTATATTTTCTATGCTACAGGACTGTCATGCCTTTCAGTCCATTAGTTTGAGCAAAATCTGTTCTTTCAGGCAGGACTTCTTATATTTGCAGATAATTTCATCCTTGGCACAATTAAAACTAAAAATTCAAACCTGGTGGTTCTAATAGTTTTAGTATTTATCCCTTCTGCTAAACGGTCACATGGTATGCTAGAAAGAGCAGCATTCAACGCCAGCTTTCCTGATGCCAGCTTTAAAACCAGAACGGGCTTATGAAGGAACAGATGCACAGCCAAGAGCCTGAGGATGCTCTTCGCCACTCGCCTCACTCTCCCAATTACACACAGTGATGTGTGAGCTTCAAAACACACGAGCCCATGCACAACCATGAGGCCATCTCTGGTCACAGCGAGGATGGGGCTTACTCTTGTACTGACATTTCACTGTGAAAATTATCAGTATTATTATTAGTTATTAAAAGAAACTGAAGGTTAAAGTGAAACAAATTAAAATGGGAGACAGAACTGGGGTGTAGCTCAGCTACACAATGCTTACCTAGCTGGCATGTTCCTCTAAAAGTGAATCAAATACCACAAAAGGATAGTTACAATCGAACACAAACTGAGGAGATCAAAGCAAATAATTTTAATTTCCTAAAGGCTCAAGAAATTTCATCTGTGAATTAAAATTTTGTGAATTTATAAATTAAGCAAATTGTGCATGTATATGTGTGCATGTGTGTGCATGTATATGTGTGGTTTTGTGCATGTTTATGTGTGTGCTTGTATGTGTGTGTATGGGTGAATGTGTATGTGTGCATATGAGTTTGTGTGTTTGTGCACACTCACTCGTGTATGTGTGTGTGTGTCTGTTATAGTCCACAGGATAAGGAGGATGAATTTCAATGAAAGTTTGCAAACAGTACCAAATGGTCTGAAGTAACTGGATATTGAAACCTTTTGCTTGCACTTTCAAGAGTTTTGCATCAATTCTTAAAGTAATACCTTCTTAGAAGCACATAGTTTCCACAGATAAAAATAAGAGAGCAATTTGACATGCAGGATTAATAAATGATTATTTGAAGCTATTTAAATAAATTTAGATCAGGCAGCTAGTAGAATTCTGATAGAAGAAAATCTCTTTAAACAGGTCTCGTGTGACAAGTCCCAGAAACCACTGCAAATTGCTTTTGATGCTGCAGTGGTAGCACAAAGTGTCCCGCCCCCCATCCCGGGCCCATGGAATTCTGAATCCTAGATTAATTCCTCGCTGGCTTGGCAGTCTTCACCAAAACATGATAAACAGAATTTTATTTATATATTACAAGACGTTTTCATTGTTATTCTAGTATGTTGAGTAGTCTTTAGATCACAGTAAAACAAATACATCCCATATAGAATCATAAGCAACTGACTTGATCACAATCAAAGATTTTTGGCAAATTCATGAATATATACAATGCATTTATGTGTAACAAATAATCTGGGTTGGAATAAGTTTGTACTTTTCCCACCTTGTATATAATAACACTGTGATCAATACTGAAAAACACTATAGACACACCACAATTCTTATCCCCAAGATCCACAGGATCTCATAGAAGAAATACAGACACTGAAAATATTTAGCAAGATGTAAATAAGTAGTATAGGAAAGGAAATGCTGTCAGTCTTGATCAACACAGAAGCAAGGATAGATAGTGGCTTTCTGAAAATGTGACAACTGTACTGATGTTTGGAATGTGGACCATGTACATGGGTGGTGGCAAAGGAGGCCCTTGAAATGGCTCCCGAGAGGCTGGCGTGAGCACAGCATATGCAGGAACACAGCTAGGATTGGTTTAGTCCTTGATCTGGGAAGACAGATAACAGGGAAAGAGACCTCCAGCTGCAGCTAACACAGCAATGTGCCGAAAGTTGCAGGAGAGGGCAGAATCTGTTCAGTGAGCTTTGTAGGAATTCTTCATGGACCTGACTGATGAGTGCAGAGCTCAGAGCTGGTACCCAGGCAGAAGATCCTGAGAGAGAGATTAGCTACAACAGGCAATGAGTCAAATTCAAATAGCCAGGCTACAGTGAAGTTTAAAGCACCAAGCCAGTCAGGCACCGAAAGACAAGTCCAGAGAGGTGTCCTATCAAGTTGTTGAGTGAGTTGAGCAAGGGAAACCTAGATTCCACAGAGCTCAATCTAAGTAAGACTAACGCCCTTTCTCCATGCACAATGTGAGATGATACCAAAGCTGGGACGGGACCCAGACTTCAATCATCCAATCACAGATCTTGCCAGACACGACTGCCAAATCTCCACTCTATTGTAATCCACTGCTGACTCTGAGCTTGTTCGAATGCATGAGAAGGATGGAGATCGGGCTGTTACTTTAGCTGCTGAAAGTTGTAGTTGAAGGACGTGTAAAAATACTGGAAACAGCTATCTATTCTCAGCATAGAGAAGCTAGGCATCATTTAAATTCTGGTCAGCCAGATGATATCTCAAGAAACACTATGAATGTTGTTGAACATATTTCCATTTGACTGGTATTCTAAAACCCATGGTTCATAGAAAACTCATGTTTTTCAACCAACTCACTCAATGAGCACTCATGGATGCCTCCATGCTTTCATGGATCTACTTAGATTACCACTCATTCTGGTTTTAGTGGCTTGGAAGTAGAGTTGTAAGGTTTAAATGATCTGTGACAATTCACATACTAAAGATATTCAGTTTCTAGAACATTTTCTCAGTCATTCTATCCATAGATCTTATAATTCATGATCAAGTATAGTCTCAGTTGCTCACCTAAACTATCAGCGTGACTCAGTACGATGGTGAGTCCTTGCGTCCCAGAGGGTGAGTCCTTGCGTCCCAGAGGGTGAGTCCTTGCGTTCCAGAGGGTGACTATGGACAATACTTACATTCGGACAGGAAGATGCCTAGAACATTGGTCAGAATACATAAAATCTCCATCAGGCATTAGTGATTAAAATAACTGTGCTTAGAGACGGGCAAGCCAAGTCTTGATTTCTCTTACAGGTAGAGATGCTTGTACAGACATTTTCTATTAAGATGAAAGGGAAGGAGGACATTTGAGGCAGATGGAAATCACCTGTGAAAATGGTGACAGCGTGAGGCCACCTGACAGAAAGCTGCTTGTTCTAGGCAGAGTCAGAATATTTGGACACAGAAACCAGCTCACCAGCGCTGTATGTGCTCAGTTCGAATTGTATATTTAAGGCTCTGGAGCTTTCGTGACAAGTGAATGATGAGGGCCACTTTGCTTTAGGACAATTATTTGAGCAGTGGTAACAGAATGAACAATTGGAAGCTCTTTAAGCAATTTAAATAATACACAAGAAATACAACCAGAACAGTAGAGCACAAAGGCATGGGTGAGAGTGAGGTAGAAGGTGAAAGAAATCCAGGATGTTGGTGCCTCTATCAAGGACTTGGGCTATTGTCTGAGATGGGAAGACTAAACATAAAAGACTCGCTATGAGATCCAAAGTTTAAAGTTCATATCACTAAGTTTGTGCTCAGAAAGAAGCCCCTGTGGTGGTTTAAATTCTAAATGTTCCCCATAGGATCAAGGGTGTGAACACTTCGTCCTCATCTGGTGGTGCTATTTGGTGATTGTCACTGAAATTTTAAGACACGCAGCTTTGTTGGAGAAAGTATGGCATTGGCTTTGTGAATGTATCGTCTAGCCCCTCTTCTTGTTCACTCTTTTTGCTTTGGTTTGCAGTTAAAGATGTGCTACAGGTGCTTGCTGCTGTGACTCTCCACCATTGTGGATACCGCCTCTGGAATGAAACACCGAAATAAGCTCTCCCCCAGGTTTCTCGCGGCTACAGCATCATCACAGCAACAGAAAGCAAACCACAACACTTGCTGTCTTAGTTAGGGTTCTATTGCTGTGAAGAGACACCATGACCACAGCAACTCTCATGAAGGGAAACTTGTCACTGCGGTTAGCTTACAGGTCAGAGGTTTAGTCCATTATCATCATAGTAAGTGGGATGCAGGCAGAAATGGTGCTGGAGAAGGAGCCGAGAGTTCGACATCTTGATTCGAAGGAACAGGAGAGATCCCTGCCTTACCCTGGTTGTAAATTTAGCAGATGAGCCTGCCACCACAGTGATCCACTCCCTCCAGCAAGGCCACACCTCATAATAGTGCCACTCCTATGGGCCAAGCATTCAAACACATGAGTCTATGGGGGCATACCTATTCCATTCACCACATCCATCTAAAGCAAAACATCCTTATGGTATAAGTCAGTTTTTTTTTTTGTTTCTATAATAGAGTAGCGGAGACTACACAGTCTCTAAAGAGTGCAGGTTTATTTGGCTCAGAATTCTGCAGGCTGTGCTTCAGCATTTGTCCAGAACCTTCTTGATACATTATGATATGGCAAGTCAAGATGCAGAAGAAAGGGGACAGCTTAACTCTTCCCTTTAACAAGGAACCTAATCACCTAATGGCCCTGCTTAATGAAGTCACGCAGTACAAACTCTCATTAATGTCCCCAGAAATAAAGTGAGAGTGTTACCTGGTACAAAAACACAGGCTTAAGAGCAGACCTACCTATGCATGTGCAGTGTGTAGACCATTCCACAGAGAAACTTGCACAGACTGTAAAAATCAAGTTTATGCTGGAATTCATTGAAACTACTAATAAGTCCCAAGGTGGATCTGCAGACAAAGGAAAGGCAAAAGGAAAATCCAAGTTTTAGAGCCTGGATGACCTCAGGGCTTGTATACCATTAGTTATAAATAAGAACCTTCACCAGGTGTGAATCTTATGTATGCAAACAGAGAAAATAATGAAGACATAGACACCCACATCACCTACATTCAAGCCACTTGTGTGGAAGGCAGTTGCTATTCTTACCACAATCCGATGTGAAGGCCATCTTCCCTTCGCCCCTCACAGAGTCAAAACTGAGACCCCAACACGGCAGGTGTAAAGCTGGAAAAGTCCCATGGCAGCTTTCTTTCAGGCAAGACAGTATGGGGTACACCCACAAATGAGAAAGACATTCCTGTCCAAAGTCCATCTCTCTCTTTGCTAACCATAGGATAAAAATCAGTGTAAAATAGACATGTATTAAAAATGGCATAAGGAAGCCCATGATTTAGTATAAGTGATTAAAACAATCATAGATAAAGAATAAAGTGAAAGCAAATTTAAAAATTGAAATAAAGCAGGCTACTGAATTTGTCAGTGTCTCAATTTCCTTCTATTTAAACCATGTTTAATAAAGTAATTGCTGTGAAAGGTACTTGCTTGGCCCACCCCATTGCTATATTGAAACCATAGTGTCCAGTGAGACGGAGTTTGATGGTAGAGCATCTGGGATGTAATTAGAGCTAAATTAGGACATGAGGGCAGGGTCTTCTGTTTGGAATTAATTTCCTTATAAAATGAGAAAGAGATGTGAGGATGCTATCCCTCCAATAGAACATGTCTAGGAAAGGCTGGAAGAGAACACAGGGAGATAACAACTGTATCCAATCAGGGAGTGGCCGATTCTAGTTGCTGGCCAGGCAGGCACCTTGATCTTGGAATTCCCAGTTTCCAGTGCTATAAAGAAATTCATGGTTTTTACATCTTCTGAACTGTGGCATTTTGCTATAGCAATCTGAGACAAAAGTCCACTTTCAAGCTCGTGTGAGTGAGGATGAAGGCACTAATAAGCTCGTGTGAGTGAGGATGAAGCTTGTGTGAGTGACGATGGAGGCACTGATAAGCTCATGTGAATGAGAATGAAGGCACTGACAAGCTCGTGTGAGTGAGGATGAAGCAACATATCCTGTGAGAGTTAACAAATATTTGCCTCTTAGCAAAAACAGTGCTTGCGGTGTGGCAAGCCTTTACACGGCACACTCTGAACTCTGGTGTAGCAGGCCTTCTCACAGCACACCAGACTCTGGGCTCTTCCAGAAGCTCTTTGGCAATGGTCTGAACCATTACTAAATGGGAGTCATGGGAAGTGATCTTTTTATTCTTATTTATTAAAGCATCTGAGTCCTAAGGCAAACTGTTCCAAGAAAGCAAGATTCCTAGATAAGAGGATCATATTCTGTTTGTAAATGCTGTCATGACACACGCATGGACCTTCACGTTCAACCAGAAAGTGACCATACCTTAGCCTGTAGCTCAGAAGTCCAGAAGCTACAGTCAATTTCTTTGCTTGAGAATGATGCAGAGACAAGGGAGGCCATTTATTGGACAGCTATGTTCTTGATGAATGGCAAGCCATTTCTGGCACTCATCAAAAGTTCTGAACTGGCAGATTCTCAGTTGTTTCTGGAGCCTTAGCTTACTCACAGAGCCTTGGCAGGGTCATTGGAGTTTGTATGTATGAGCTCCACTTACAGTTTTCATATTGCATTATTGCATGAGTTCACGCATGTTTGTGCATGTGTTTGTGTGTATGGATGCAGATTGGTGTGCCATGACACCCATGGGGAGGTCAGACAGCTTTGAGTGTCAGTTCCTGTCTCCCACCTAGTTTGAGGTAGGGTCTCTTGCTCATCCCTGTGTACACCAGGCTAGCTGGTCCGTGGGCTTCTGGGGATTCTCCTGTCTTGACTCTCGTTTAATATAGACATACTAGGAATACAGACATTTGCTAGCATGTCTGGCTTTGCATGGTTTCTGGGGACCCACCTCTGGTTTTCATACTTGCACTCTAAATGCTTTATCCATCTCACACGTGTGTTTGTGCGTGGGTGAATGTGTGTCATGTTGCATATGTACTCATTTGCGTTGGTACCGGCAGAAACCAGAGGCTGATGTCGGGTGTCTTTCTGTCTCTTTCCATCTTGTTTTTGAGATGGAATCTCTCACTGAACCTGGAGCTTATCATTTCAGCTAGGCTGGCTGGCCAAGTTCTCTGAATCTATTGATCTCGTCCAGTCTCCACGACCTGCTCCCAGCAACGGGGCTCCAGATGTGCGCCATTCCTCACGTTTGAATGACAGTCAAGCACTGTACCCACTAAGCCACCTCCAGAACTGCAATAGACATCTTCACATCTACTTTGAGCCTTCCCATGTGAAGAAAGTTTTTTGTATGAAGCAGATGTTTTAATTAGATGAGTTAAAATGTTAAAGAATAGATGGCCCTAGAATGCAAACACCAATGAGCTCTTTGTTTTCATTAGGAAGGTGAGGTAGACGGTAATTTATATAATTATAATCCCGACCCCTAAACAAACGCCAAGACTGAATGGGTGGGAGGCTTACTAGAGGCTCAGAAAGGGAACACGCAGTAGTCCATCTGTTTTGGCCACCGTATATTCAGATGTTCTCCATATTACCTGATTTAGGTGACCAGTGAAAGCCAAACCAAGCACTATCCTAGCCTACAAGCGAGGCCCGATATCCCCTTCTAACACAGCTGAAGGGGATTACGAGTGGGACACATCAGCACAGGCATGGAGACAGATCTCCAGGGCTGGCCTGACATGTAAGCACAGTTGGGACATGGTGTTCCAAGCAATGGTTGCAGGTGGAAACTTGAATCCAGATGCGAAGGAATAGTAGCTTCTTCTGGGGGAGTTAATAGAGAGCCAGGTTATAAACTAGGAACATTTCCCAAGAATAGGACAGAAGGTCATATATTCAGGGGGGCAAAGACAGTGAGATAAACATGTTTTAAGTGGACAGACTTTGGTGGTAACACATGCCATTAAAGATTTAGCAGTAAAGACAGGTTAATACTTGAGAATCGATTTCATACTTTTCACGACTGAATAATATGCCATTGTACACGAGTCCCACACTTTTCCTTGCCTACTCATTAGACTATGAGTACTTGGCCTGATTTCTTTTCTTGGTTATTATGAAGAGTCTTGTAACAATCATGGGAGTGTGGAGGTCTCTCTGGACATCTGACTTCATTTCGTACACCAGATTATATTGTTATCCATCAATAGCAAGAACATACTACACATTTAAAAAAAAAACAGTTTGAGTGTTTTTACTGCCAAGAAAAGACAAACGCTTGTGGCGATAGTTCAAAGCACACTAATACAAACATTACCCGATACATGTATTTCTCAAAGCATTACAAGGGGTGGTAGGGAGATGACTCAGTCACTAAAGTGCTTGCCATGAAGATTGAGTTTGGTTCACTAGTACCCACATAAAGAGTTAGGCAATCTCACTGCTGAGGAAGTGGAGGCAGGGGAATTCCTAGCGCTCACTGGCCAGCTAGTCTCGTTGAATAGGTAAGCTCCAGGTTAAGTGTGAGACCCTCTCTCCAAAACTAAAAGATAGAGTCACACAGAAAGACACCCACTGTTGACCTCTGACCTCCAGCCCACATGCGCTCATGCACATATGCACATGAACACATACACATGCACATACCTTGATCACATTCTAATTCTTAAATAAATAACATGCCATCCTTTTCATTTGTGCAACTCTTACATATTCATTAAAGCATCGATGTGAAGAGGCGAGGAGGAGATGCCAATCAAGCTGATATGAAGTCAAAACCATTTTATTCGTAGGTGAGAGGAGCCCTAGCTTGAGGCTTAATATCTGCCTGCTTCCTGCTCAAAGCAGGCACCTGACACCATGCTCACTGTGCAGGGTTAGAAGAACAGAGCTGGATTTTCCGCCTGAGTCTTTATAAAGCCATGATGTCCTAATGATCAGAGTTAGGTTTCACTAGTCCAGGCATCCTCTAGATGTAGCATCGCAGGAAACAGTGATATAAAAACTGACATCAGAAAAATATTTCTCAACATGGCCACTGCTTGCTTCCTTATGGAAAATATGTAACTTTTTAAGACACAATATTTTTTCCAAGAGCAGGAGATGCTAATTCAAACCATGTGTGAAACTGGAAAGAAATGGAACTCTAATTAAACCTTATCAAAAACTCCTTGAGGGCTGGAGAACTGGATCCGAGGCTAAGAGCGCCCATTTCTCTCATGGAGGACCCATGTCGGGTGTCTAACGACTGCCTGAAATTCCAGTTCCCTAGGGACTGCTGCCTCTGGCCTCTGGTGCACATAGACCCAGACACATACAAGTAATTTAAAAAATATCTAAATCTTTAAAAAAATGAGTTTCACAAGATAACCAACCCAATGAGTCATCTTTATCTCTCCACTGTCAATCTTTAGTGTCCGTATGTCTCGAGGTTAGAATTCTGCTTCTGCAGTTTGACTGCATTCAGCAGCTGAAAATTCTACCCTCATTTTTTTTTTCAAAACTCCTATCCAGGCGACCTCTTTTACTAACCTCACTCTATCAAATGATTTGTTCTTGGTGAAAACAAACCAAACTTCACCTTTCACTACTCATTGGACAGAGCTTGTGGTTGGCTGCACCACATGAAATGGAGACCTTTTATTAATAGGTAATTGGAGACTGACTAACCAATGATTCTATTCTAAAATCAGATAGCTGAATAGCATACAAAATGAATACTTAGCGTTAGTGTGCTGAAAACTGTTTTTGCCTCTTCTGATGCCTAATGACAGACTGTAAGTATTGGAAATTTTTTTTTGAGACAGGGTTTCACTTTATTGTGTAGCCCTGGCTGTCCTGAACCTCACTCTGTAGACCAGGCTGGCCTCAAGCTTGCAGAGATCCACCTGCCTCTGCCACCTGAGTGCTAGGATTAAAGGCATGCACCACCATATGGAAGGAAATGTGATTTTTTTTTTTTTTAGGATTGACATTAGTGACTGTTAAGTTAGGCTCTTATGTTTTAGATGTGTATGTTTCATTTACTTTGAGATTTACCCTCCCATTTTACAAATGAGCAAACACTGGTTCTCAGGGCTTCACCTTAGGACTTGACCTGCCTCCCTCACTTATTTCTTCTGTAATCAGGAAAATGCATTTGGTGAAACCAGATCACAACCACACTGTACCAGCTTCAGACATAATGACCAGGTAAACATAGTTGTGAATTTCTTAGCTTTATCTCCGAAAGAACTTCAGAATCATAAGAAATATTTAAATCAACATTTTGCAAAGTTATTATGTAACCACATACCCCATGGTTTTTATAACTTTTAACCTATTAAAATATTCACTACCTTAAGAAAATCTATTTAAACACATATTAAAATCATCTGTCTTTCCTTGTATGTCCCACACTTTGGTAAGACAAGCCAACAGGAGTTCTTATCATTCAGCAAAAAATATTAGTGTCTTCCAAATTCCAGCTGTAGCTGTTTTTTAGTAGATTGGTGGATTTTGCATCCATTTTGTTTTGTCTTTTCTCTGGGTGTATCTCTGTACATTGGAGCTTCCCGATTCCTTCGTTTGGGTGAAATCTGCAGTTCTAAATCATTCTAACATAGCTAGCTGCCTGTTTGTTCCTGACTTTCAGAAGTTGAAATCAATACTAAAATAGCCCATGTTTTATTATCCTAGGTCTTCCTAAAATGTTTCTGTCAATTCTGTCCACATTCTTTGTGGCTTATGTCACCAGTCTGGTGACTTTGAAATACCTTACCACTTACTCAAGCAGCAGAAGTTGCAGACAGTAGCATAGTCCTCCAGGGTCCTGACATTGCATGTCTGTGGTTCAGCCTTATGATCTGGTATACAAAGTGGCATGCACGATGGACCCAAATTCCATGCTTCCTTCCACACAGCAGGCTGTTCTTTCCATGTCTTATCACTGGACCCTTTACCTGCATGAGATGCTCAGCTTTCTCAGTCTTCGATAATCTTAGCCTACCTGGCTTAAGCTGTTGCTGAATGGTTCCCTGTCTCCACCTGTTTATTCAAAGTGGGAGAAAGACCAGAGAAATGTCTGAGGAAGGCCCTCATTCACTCTTCCAAGTCTCCGTGGATGCCTGAGAATGCCATGACCTTCCACTTTTCATCTTCTCCCTGGAACTGTTGAACCGTGGGGCAGCATTTCTTCCCCACCATCGCTAAGTGGAGTGCTCCTAGAATTTGTGGATTAATTTGTGTGGTTCATATTTATGGGAAAAATTCTACCTAATCATTTTGAATTAAACTGAGGGTGATGCATTGCAATCAAATGCTAAGATATATAGAGGGGATTAGAAAGTTCCCACAGAGGAACTTACGTCACCAACAGAGACTGCAGTCTGTGGCTTTGGGACTCACCATAAAAGTACAGCCACAGATGTGCAAGCTAAAATAGGATTGTATCTCTATGATGCTTTCAAACATCTTAACTTCACAAGCAAAAATTATAAACTAATAAAAATATGCAAAATAAATGCTAATGAGCAGAAAAAAACAATTGTTCTCATTGTTAGAGAAATTCACAGATACCATCTCCTACTACCCTGGGAAATATTTCAGTGACATTATAGATGCTGATGAGGATTTAGAGTGAAACTGTAGATATTTTTGTTCACTACTGATGGGACGATCAATTTGTAAATTGTTCTGTAAAGTAATTTGGTATTTTGGATCTAATACACCTACTTCTACAATAACTTCTACTATAGTCCTGTTTTCATGCCAATGAATATAATAGAACACATGTAAGACAAAGAAAATACTAAAAACGCATGTGTTTTATAACATAGATATGTGGTGTAAATGGTTCAGAAGTATGTTAGTTCAAGTTATTGTTTCAAGGGAGGGGTATTTAATTATATAGAAAATATCATTCCTCAAAGACTGAATATAAGCTACATGTGATTTGAACCAAACATGTATGACATATTTATGAATGGGCACACACACACACCATAAGGAGATATAAAACAATGAGCCTGATTCTGGGTTTATGAGGCATGAAATAATGTGTAATGGGAAAATGAGGCAGAATTAGCAGGGATATTTTTCGTTTTGTGTTTTCAAGTTGTCTTTTTATTTATCACTTGGCTCTTTTTTAGAACTACTTTAATAAGTTTTCCCGTTTACTTCAGAAGTTTTATCAAAACATCAGTGTTAAGAATCAAAGTGGTCCTTCCTGAGATCTTCATCCTTCACTGTACACAAAGTCACTGACTTTTCATTTTTCTATCTATACTCTTCTTGGAGCCTGAGGGCTGTGTAGCCTTCTTTCCCATACAAGGTTAGAATGTGGCCCCTTCCGTGTCAGACATGTTTGATTATATTAAGAAGCCCATAGGTAAGGCACTTCCATATATGTTCCCATGAGCTACTTCAGTAACTCAAGGTCCTTGGGTTCTCAGCGATGGCTGGCTATTAAGGCCCTGGAGAAATGGGTAATGGGAAGGAGCCCACAGCTGACATCTTGTCTGAGCAACTACATGGTGAAGTGGAGTCACCTTTGCGGGAAAACCTTCAGAGTCCAGTTTTGAACGTGATGTATTTGAAGGGCTCTCGTGACATCCCAAATGACGGCGCGAATAAAGCAACTGGATGCTAAGTGGTGCTCAGAGCAAGTAGAGAAAGGGCAGAAAACGGACACATCCAGTGGGTGATTTTGTGAACAGGAGAAAAATAAATAAAGTTTCACACAGTTTAAGGAGCAAAGTGTTTTCAGAGTCTGAATAAAGTATTTGCAAAGCAATCTGAGTCAAAGCTTTTGAGTTCAGTTCTCCAGCATCCATGTAAATCTGGACATGATTGCAAGTGTCTGTAACTTCAGAGAGATTAGTGATGGAGACATGGGGAGTCCCAGAAGCTTTTGGGCCCCCTAGTCTGGCATGCGCAACAGCAAACAGCAAGATGCCCCTTTCCAAAAAAAGCAGTGAGGGTCTATTGACACTAGGCATGTGGGTGTCCACCCTCATGATCACACATATACACATGCACACACGTAAAAGGACTTTTACTGTATTGACAAGAGCATTGTAAGAATGATGTCTCAGCCTCTCAACTTCGTAGGAAGGAGAGGAAGCAGGGAAAGGGGGAAATACTGGAGTTAATGATAGGCTTACACCTTTCAAGAAGTCTTTTGCAGCTAGGAGACCATTGGGGTTACTCTGTCATCCTCCCTGCCTTCCTTGTGATCACTCTGACTTGTCACATGACCCGAGCCTTTATCCATCAACCAAAATTCCCAAACCGTTTTGGGACTTAACCAAATCCTGAGATGCATGTCTTACATTTCCACAGAACCTTTGCCTAACTTGGTTCCTTCCTGTTTGTTCTGTCTCTGTGATGGCCTTCAAAATATTTCCAAACATTTAGTCTTTCAAGTTTCAGTACAGTGAGCTTTTCAGTCTTGCAACTTGGCCACATCAACCTCATTCCCTTCCTCAGCACAAACGCTATAAAATACCTAAGAATAGCTTTGGCTTTCCCCACTCTCGGACGATTCGGCTCTGCGGGATTCTCATTTACCCTGCCATCTTCAGGCCTCCCCTGAAAATAAATCCCTTCTAACCTCGTTTATCCCTTTGTCAAAGGTAGACATTCTCTTTTCGCACTGACTTTCTTTCTGTACTTCTATTGTTTTATGTTTGTTTGAAATGTTACCCTCTTCATCACCCCCTGAGAGTAGAATTTAACTGTATTTCAACTGTCCTTCCAAAAGTACTATTCATGTCAGCGTGAATGTTCTCCCCTGGGCCAAAGCCTTTATCATTTGCTCCATTTATGCCAAAATTCTTCTCCATTTTAGGGAGAGTCCATTTTTTAATTATTTTGGCACGTGTGTGGTATGTCTGCCTGTATATACATCCACACTTGGGGGGATGGCTTGCATGCACATATGGGCATATGGAGGCCCAGAGGTTGATATCAGACATCTTGCCTTCTTCCTTTGTCACTCTCCATCTTATACATCGAGGAAAGATGTTGCATTTGAACCCAGAGCTTAGCAGTGCAGCTATTCTAACTGGTCCACATGCTCCGGGGAGCTCCTGTCTTCTCTGCTCCCCAGTGCTGGGATTACAGGTGGCCCTGCTTGCCTGCTGAGAACCCCAACTCTAGTCTCCACAACCGCATGCAAGCCACCTCCAATCTCCGGTCCTCTCCTAGTTTCTAGATTGGCATTGACACATTCCAGGTTGTTGGCTTATGAATTCAAGGGAGCTCTTCTCCTGGGGGCTACAGAATGAGCTTCAGTGACTTCCCTCGCACACTGCTTGCTCTCAACTGGCGCTCTCATCTCTTCATCAACCACACAGAGAGAAAGTCACTGACCCACTCAAGAGAAGGCATTTGAGCCATTTACACCGCCCTGATGGTGGGAAAGGAGGCCTGATCCACCACCCCAGCCACAGGTAAATGATTTCATTGAGCTGTGGCAAAGTGGGAAGCAGGAGTGTGCTTAGATCACCAGGCATTCTCAACACCGTTGAGCCTGCAAGGTTTTAGAAGAAAAGCTGCAATTTTCCATGGCTTATCTTAACTCAAAAATGTTAGGGATTTGACCTTCTCATTGGAAAATTTTGGAAGCTTCCAGGTGTCTCAACGTGTTGTTCAGGTCGTATATACAACCAAAATAGACAACATCTCTACCGGGGGTGAGGAGCACAGGAAAGCAGGCTACTTACTGGTGGGGGGGGAGGGGGAAGGAGTGAAAAGTGAGCAGAACACAGAGGGTTTGAGGCGGCAGAAAGGAGCATGACAGACAGCAGGAAACTCAAGCTCAGGGCAGCAAGGACTGCATAGTTTCAGTCTACTTGCTGGAGAGGGCATGAGTGAAGTGGGAATAAGGGACCAGACCGCAGGGCAACAGGTGGCCGAGGATTTCGGAAGTTGACGGTTTGTCTTTGAGATGTGAAAAGCCACTGTGGAACCTTCCTCCCCAAGGAAAGAATTTCAAACACATCTGCCAGAGGCCTGCCTGGGAGTATTGTCTCTGTCTTGGGAGAGGCCTAGACTGTGGGATTTTGCAAAGACCCCAGGAGATTTGGCAAGTCTGGGAAACACTGACTTAAGTCATGCATGTCTCTAGAGAACAGGGAAGTAGCTGTAGAGACTGCAAAGTCTTTGGCTAGGAATTAAAGAAGTTAGAAGTTTAGGTTTTGTGCTAATTACGTGGTCTGATGAAAGCTAGAGTTGGGGAGAAAAGAGAATACACAAATAAAAGACTGGCAAAGACCCTCCTAGACCAGCACTCTTCAAAAGAAACGTAACGTGACATTGTGCTATTTTAAGTTTTGCTATAATTTTAGTGTAAAGTTTTGGAATTTGCAGTTTGACTACTAAGTACATTTTAAAATCATACATAAAACATGCCAAAGTAATTTTAAGTAACTTATTTTATTGAACCCAAATATTATCATCTCAATATACAATCAATATTCAAATTATTATCTTTAAAAGCTTTACATTATTTTGTGTATGAACATTTGCCTCTGTGTGTGTGTGTGTGTGTGTG
The DNA here is from genome assembly GCA_004026605.1 of Ondatra zibethicus. Taxonomy (NCBI): domain Eukaryota; kingdom Metazoa; phylum Chordata; class Mammalia; order Rodentia; family Cricetidae; genus Ondatra; species Ondatra zibethicus. Next base: position 150,410 of record PVIU01002037.1, read on the forward strand.
TGTGTGTACTGTGTACATGCCTGATACCCACAGAGACCAGATGAGGTTGCCAGATGTACTGAAACTGAAACTAAGGATGGCTGTGAGTAGCCACGTGGGTGCTGGGAAGTGAACTATGGTCCTCTGCAAGAGCAACAAGTGTCCTTGTGAGCCACTGAGGCTAACGCTTCAGCCCCCAAATCAAAGTTATTAACAACATATTTGCACTTTTTAATTGCACTGTGTCTTCAAATACGGCACGACAGGATATTTTAAGTTGAGTTTTGCTGCATCTCAAAGCTGCTCAGCTCCCTGTGGCAAATGGCAGCTGCATTAGATAGCGCAGACGGAGACATTTGGTTTGCTGTAGAACGCATCATGGCGAGCTACAGCCCCCCTTTTCTAAGGAAGAGAACCTGTCCCATTTTCCATCAAGCAACCTCTTTGCCCATTTTTCAATAGGTGACAGAATGGGTGTCACTTAAGGAGTTCATGCTCACTGGACAGCTCGCAACCCCAGATGACCTCCGCAAAGAAATAGCAAGCAGAGGTCCAGGGATTATGATGGAGTTGGACAAAACGCTCTCTGAGTTAAATGCAAGTAGAACATTTCATGTCTGATACTATCATCTGAAAGACTATATTAGAACCACATGTTACAGGAAAGTTATTTCTTGAAGCATGTATGTCTCTGTGTCTCTTATCTCTGCCACTCAGCCATGTCACACTGAGTTATGTACAGGCACACACACATACACACACACACACTGCACACTATGCATGTATATCACACATATACTTACATGGAAAGGAAAATATTGGCTCAGAACCCCCAAGACCAAATTCTCAGACCAAGTTCTCAGCACAAGATTTATTTGCCCCAGAGGGACAGAGGGCAGGGATAAGGGACAAAGACAGGAGGTAGAGGAAGGGAAAGAAGGGGAAGGGATGAAGCAAAAGGGGGCAAATATTTGTTCTAGAGAGACAAAGGACTACTTCTGGATAGAGAGGAGACAGACATGGTGCACAGGAAAATGGTGGCTTACAAAGGTAAAGGGTGAAACCCCATGTTAGGATGAGGTGTTTAATTTTAATTGGGCATCTCAATTAGATGAGCCAAGGAGGGCTTCTGTTTGCTCGACTATAATACTTCTATAGCTGGTCCTTGGTAGTCAGCCTTGGGAGGAGGAAGTAGCCAAATAAGGAAATCAGCCTTGGTGGCTAGCTTCAGGAATATAATCTAGTGGTTTTTAGCAAGGCAGGAGGAATTGGAGAGAAGGGCAAGGCCTGGCAGGGCCACATGCTACTGTCCTGTTATATACAACGGCTCTATACATATGTGTAAATGTATGCCATTGACCTAACCTACAGTTCAGTCCTTTTATATACAATGGCTCTATACATATGTGTAAATGTATGCTATTTACCTAACCTACAGTTCAGTCTCGCATCACCCTTTCCTAAGGGTTTACTACATCATTTCAAACTTGTTTACACACTTTCTTCAGACCAATGCTTAATGTTAAGGACAACACAGTCTTTAATCCTGACTTTCCCATTGTCATAATCGCATAATGTCTCATCTCCTATTGAAACCCACTCTACGATGAAAATCACTTCTCTGTAGATTTAAGCACAACTACAGTTCTATGTAAAAAACAGTTTTAAACACACGGAATGAATCTTATTTTGTCTCTTCCACTATTATGAAGACAGAATCCACAACACAGATTTCCTTTCATTAGCCACTAACCTGCCTTTATCTTATCACATTTGACTAACACAAGCAGCAGTCTTCTCTACCCTTCCTAAGCATTGCTTGCCTCTTTAATTATGTTTGTCTACATTTTCTCTTTTGTTTTCACCTTTAAGGAAATCTACTCAACTCTTCCTAGAAAGATTTTTTTCTATAATTTGCTCTCCCCTATGATCTTCCTTTCTTAAAAAGAGCATCTTCAACTTCCTTGTTATGAGGTACCTTTCTGAGCTGAGCTGACCTATTCAAACCCTCTTCATCAGTAACAGCCGTCTTCCTCAGTTTCCTAATCTGTACAGTGGGCAAAGGGCTCACAAAGCAAACTCAGCAGGTAATTCAGTGGTCCAAAAGATATCAAAAGAAAATATTTTGACTATGTGATATTGGCATAATCATGGTATAAGCAGTAAATAAAGTTCTATTACCAATTCTTTATTATAGTAATTTGTAGCTGAACACAATATCACATATCAATATACTTTGAGATTTCTATGCCTCAACTGGTTTACTTCTTAGCAAATGAAATTAGCTTAAATAAAACTTAAAATCTATGATCATTGTTTTAGTTTCTATTGCTGTGAAGAGATACAATGACCAAGGCAACTTAGAATAGAAAGTATTTAATTGGGTGCTGGCTTATCGTTTCATATGGTTGGTCCATGATCATCATGCTGAGAAGCATGGCACCAGGCAGGCAGGCGTGGTGCTGGAGCAGTAGCTTAGGGCTTATGTGTTGAAATAACAGCCATGAGACAGAAAGAGAGGAAAAAAAAACTTTTAAAACCTCAAAGCCCATCCCCCAGTGACACACCGCCTCCAACGAAGCCACACCTCCCACGCCTTCCTAGAGAGAGACCAACTGGAGGCCCAAGTGTTCAAATATCACAGTCTGTGAGGGTCCTTCTCTTTCAAACCACCACAGTTATTATCCTTTCAAATGGAATAATGCACATTTTATTGATTTTTCTATGGTAACATTACACACCTTATATTTAAATTAACTCTCAGGCTCATTTCCATGTATGATGTTGCAGAAAACATTGCCTATCACAGTTCAAACGTCACTGCTTATTTAAAAAAACAAAAACAAAACAAAACCAGCACCTTTCCTGGGAGCAACAAAAGATCATTTATTTAGCTCCTAAAAATGCTAACATATCCTATTGACAGTTTTATGTGAGATTCAATAAAACTTTGCAGAAACAAGGTAGTGATAAAGTGTAACAACTTATATTTCAAAATACAGGTTGTACAACTTATAGTTCAAAATACAGGTTGTCTGAGTCTGGCATTTTCCTAATAAATGTTATTTTATTACTATACATTTTGCTCTGAAAGTGCTGAAGGCAAATATTGCCTGATGTCACTGCTCTGAGTCTGGGGTTGCTTGTAAGCCATTTCACTTAGAATGCCGATGCCTCAAACCTTCCTAATGGTGCCCGTTGAAGACACAATAACAAGGGAGCCTCTTAATTTTTGCTCCAAATTCTAAGTAGAGTGGAAATTCTCTCATAAAATGCAACTTAGCTTGGCCACATAATCAAAGAATTGGTTCAAAGGAAGTCATAAAAATGTGCAAAGACATATACCACACTTTGTTTCTATCTGAGGGACACTAATTTATATTGACCTCTGTGGTGGCGTGAATGCTTCACCTCTAAAACTGATGTTGAAACTTAGTCCTCATGGTGGTGATGTTAAGGGACTTGACTGAAAAAAGTTACATAAGTCACTTTTTTGGAATTAAAAATCAAGGTCAATTTCTACGTAAACCATGTCAATGAAGTATTAACTATGAATTCCAGTTGGGGCATATTAGACTGGAAGTGAAATTTTGACACAATATAGTACAGTATTCTATATCTTATGGTTTTGTTATGCTCATTTCTGGTGGTTATGACAACACACAACAGAGAATAACAGTTTTTAACTAGTCTTTCCAAAGAATTTCTAACCAATTTCTCAGAACAGCTCGTGGCTTCTGTATAATTTCTTTAGCTTGCACAGTACTACTTGTTCAACAAATGTGACTGTCACCAGTGGGACTGGGTGACAGTGACCCTGGGTAGGAATAGAACTCAGTCAGCAGGAGTGACGATCTGCTGGAGCCACCGGAACTTTCATGTGTCACGTGTCCCGGAAGGAATGAAGCGATATGCTCCTGTGGAGATTCATGTGAATGGTGGCTAAAAGATTTGCACTCTAGTGGGTTTTCAAATGAGAATTACTAGTCCTTTCGTTAACCTTCCGATTTTGTATATTCAATTCGGAACATCTGGGTGGATGCCTGTTCATACAGTTTGACTTTCCCTGAGAAGATTCTTAACATGTGAGAAAATTCACATTAAATCTCTATGCTGCCAACATTTGAAAGCTCAAAGTCCTAACTTAAAGTAAATTCATGATTTTAGTGACAGTACAACTAAATACAATTATTTTAGTCCCAGTTCTATGTGAAGAGCTGTTCCTGTTTTATTCAAAGAATTAAAAATATACGATTTATTTTTTTCATGTGTAATTCAAAAATCAGTTGAAAAGTTGAATCTATCTTATTTTTCTTTGAACAAACCAATTAATAAAATTTCTATCACATTATATAAAATGTATTGGTGGGACTGGAGAGATGGTTCAATGGTTAAGAGCAAGTACTACTCTTGCAGAGGACCCAGCACCCACCTAGGGTAATGGCCAACAACATCTGTAACTGCAGCTCCAGGGACATGAGGGACACGATGCCTCTGTGTTGGGAGCACCCGCATCACAAGTCCCACCCGCATATATATGTATCATGCAAATTAAAACAACAAATCTTTTTTTAAAATTCATGTTTGTTAGTGGGGCAAAAGTAACTGATATTCTATAACCAAATGAAATTTATATCGACCATTTATTTTAATTATAAGCCTTTCATATGTTTTCCTTCGACCATTTATTTTAATTATAAGCCTTTCATATGTTTTCCTTTGTAACAATACATAAGTTGAGCAGATTGCCTTGTATTGTATCTAACATTAGTCAAAAGAGTTCTCATGTTTCGACGTCATGTTACTTACAACCTCTGCAGAGCAGCCAAAGCAACAGCCTGGGTTAGCCAAATGCCTCTTTTCCCAACATTTAGATTACCTCCAACGTTCAGAGATCAGAAATATTGCTGCAGCAGAGATCTTTATCATGTCACCTTACTGCTTTAAGGGAAAATAGTGTATCAGTATAATAAAGTACACAAAGTAGAATCAATAATACAAAAGCTATGGAACTTTTTATGAATTTTAATATTTATTATCAAATTTATTTTTTATGATGGATTTGCCTCCATTAACTTGGTTTTTATGTCGAAAACTCTATACAAACATAACTAAGTTTTGTAATATACAATAATATATAGTGGCAGGAGTAAACGTCTGAAAGACAATCCTCGACCTTGACAAGAAAGAGAGACAGAGAGAAGAAGGAGGAGGAGGAGGAAGAGGAGGAGGAGAAGGAAGGGGAGAAGAAGAAGGAGGAGTAGAAGGAGGAGGAGGAGGAGAAGGAGGAGGAGCATATATCGTTTAAATCTGGTGGTTTAACACAGCTTTTAAATCAAAAATTCTAACTGTATCTTCATCATTAGTCAATATTATTTTTAGTTTTGGCTACTTTAAAATGCCCAAAATATATTTACAGAGCTCAATAACATAATATATATATACACACATACACGTAGTCAGCATGACATTAAAAAAGCAAAAGAAAACTTAGGGTTAACCAAGATGATACAATGGAGGGATGAATTGTGGAGGCTAACCAGGCGGTCAGGTGGAGCACCATGTCTTCATGTATGTACTTAGTACCAAGGTTGCTTTAATTATTATTTAAACAATACAGATAATCTTTATTCATGATTTTGTATGTCTGAGATTTCCCATACTAAAAGTATTTTTTAAAAGTCAGTACAAAGATAGCAAACCACCATTTTTACTTTGTGAGTTTCACGTTGTTAATACATGTGAGAGATGGTGGCATAAATAAGAGAGTCAGTACTGAGCAAGCACTGTGCTGTCCTTGGACCATCTCAAGTCTCTCCCATCTCATTCTCCGCAGACAGGAAACCAGCAGTCCTGCCCATCAGCACAGTCTTAGGAACTGGCTTTTCCAAATGCCATCCATTTGCTACTTCTTAAGAAGGTGACGTCACTCTCTTTGTCCACCAAAAGAACAAGAAAAAGAATTTTTCTTGATATTCAAGAGAGATATTCAAATTAGAACAAAACCAAAGAACAAGAAAGCCTGGAGGTGCTGACTGTATAACCTCTGGACTACCGCCAAAGCATCCTCTGAACAGCAAAAGGGAAGAACTGAACTACAAGTTCTGAGTCAACGAGCTAGAAGGCTAGGCTCTCTCCTGTTGGTATTCTTCATTCATTTGCTTTGGCCTTTAGAATTGTCATCCTGATGAAAATGCCAGCTATATATAATAAATTAAGCTAATTATTCATATTCTTTTGCCGTGTCTACAGCATAGGTGTGCGTGTACACAGTTCCTATTTTCACACACATTTCTTGTCACAATGCTCTAGGATGCTGTGAGAAACAGGATGGGGATGCAGCTAAGTTGGCAGAGTGTTTTTCTAGCACGCACAAAGCCCTGGGTTCCATCCCCAGGACACATAAACTGCGCATAGTGATATACGCTTGTAATCCAGGCACTTAGGGCACAGAAGGGGGAGGATTAGAAAGTCAAGGCCATCTTCACCTGTGTAGCATTTGAAACCAAAAATTACTCTAACAAAAAAGAAGTAGTGAAAAAATCATATTTTTTTTATTAGTCATTCTCCTCAGAGAAAGAAGCGATTCTATATTTCAGGTTCATCAACTTGGACAGATTTAGAAAAGCAACACTCATCTACCTAAGACAAGCCCCAATTTCCTGAAGATTATTCATTGTAGAATCAGAATACTTGGGAAAGTTTTTGCTGGAATATAGAAAGGCAGAGATAATTTTTCAAAAAGTTAAAAAGTAATCGTATTACCCTATTTTTCTCACCCATTTTAGCTACTTATTGATTACCCAAATGCTCTCAGTCTGCAAAAGGAAGCGGAAGAGTCGTAAAGAAAGAGTGAAAATGGCGTACAGACTAAGGGAAGGTATGCAGAAGCAACTTGTGCTTCAGGGAACTGAAATACACCATGCAAACCTAGGTTTTATGCCATGAATTGATTCTGGTATTTTATGAGAAGTCTAATCAAAGGCCTTAGAACACAGCAAGCAATACTTCCAAAACGGTGGGGGGGAATTAACACAGAGCACACCAAAGCAGCTGCCGTGGCCTCTGGTTGACCACACAGTCATTTTAACAGCGGTTCCCAGGTAACACGATAATCACGGCAGCTCCGACATGGAAGAATAAAATATTTTGCATATTCAGAACAAGCACAGGGAATACCAAAGAAGTGCTTGTCAGTAGAATATTCTTAAAATACTAGCAGAAGGCAGTCTGAGTCGCATCCAATAACACATGTGCTTTGCACAAATACTAGAGCTATTAGTGTTGTACATGGGTGGAGCTGGGCTTAACTCAATCGCAGCCAAATCTGAAACTTCAACACAAGATATCAACACACAGTGACTGCAAACACAGCTAGAATGTGTGTCACTGTGTGAGAGCCAGTGCAGGGGCACAATCCTTAGTCTTTATCCGGAACAGCTGCACATGCTGTAAACTTATCAACATATATTTAAAGTTTCTCACAAAATGCTTCCCACTGGAGCACCTGACAAGCGCTTTCCTTTGAAAACATAGACGCGCGGATTAAACATACTTCTGCTTTCCCGCTGAAGGGGAGTAAAGTAACAGAGTAATGGGAAGATGTTTAGCTGTCACCATACATGGAGTCTGAAAGAAAAGCAAAGGCCTGGCTAGGTCTGGAAAATGATCCTGTACTGCTGTTCTGCAGTGGATTGGGTGAGTTCGTGTTAGCCATGGGGCTTGTCTAGGAACCATGTAGACACCATGGATTTTAAGGTGACTTGGGTTAAGGGAGCTGGAGAGATGACTCAGTAGATAGGAGCATTTGCTGATCTTGTAGAGGACTGAGGTTGATTCTCAGCACCCACAAGTTGACTCACAATTGCCTGTAACTCTAGTCCTAGGGGAACTAACACTGCCTTTTGACCTCTGCTGGCAAAAAGGCATGAACATACTTAACATACATACATGTTGTTAAAATACATCTGCAGTAAAATAATTTTTTAAAAAATGAAGGTGACTTGGAGGTGTGGGGGCTGGAAAAATGGCTTAGCAGTTAAGAACCCTTGGTGGTCTTCTAGAGAACCCAAGTTCAGTTGCCAGAACCTTCACTGGGAGGCTCACTGCTTGGAACTCTAGATCCAGGTAATCTGACATGTCCTTCTACCTAAAACACACACACACACACACACACACACACACACACACACACACACACACACACAAATTCTTACAACAGTAGTAAGTAAAAATGATTCTTTGTTTACAATTTGATGCTTCCTAACAGTGACACCCCATGTATACCTTAGAGCTGCTCTTTGCATTACAATATGGAATATCAGTTGGAACCAAATAGGTGCCTGGTGTATTCTGAACTCTATTTTAAGCTTCATTAACAAGTTGTAAGCTTACTTTGTTCTGACATATTCAAGGACAGTTCTCTTGAAATTAGTGCTTAAGTGTTGAAGACAAAATTATGATTACATTAAAAATATACATACTTTTGATTAAAAACAATTAAATTATAAAAGTTTATGTTGCATATTTCTAGGATAGCTAACATTATTGTGCTTTCTACGGTCCAAGTTCCGTTTACTGCCCCTTGTGTCTAAGATAGTGTCTAGGATTAGAGATTATAGTTACCTCACCTCTTTATCACCTGGTATTGCAGACTATTTAGTGCTTTATAAAGCACCATCATTTCTTTATGAAATAATTTCTTTTGAGAAGAATGCCAAAAATACACCCATACTCAGGGAAAAGGAAATGAATTTGCTTTTGTTTCCCTTTGTTGTTTGTATGTTTTGTTCAACAAGCTAAACAAGTTACAGACCATTTCCTGCTTTTGAGTTTGGCACCTTTGAAATGCATATATTTTCTGTGTCTCTAGGGTGCCATTTAAAACTTCCTCTTCCCTAATTAATTTTCAGAATTTCTTAATAAGTGATTGTAAGCTCCTAAGATGTCTTCCCATTAGAGTTTATTGAGCAGGGATGAAAGCGTATCAAAGGCTCCCATCTGAAGTGCTCCTTGGTTTTTATGGATACCAAAGAGGCCATATATCACTATACTTGAGTAGACACATACCATGCCCTGAAATACTGAGAGCCTTATGGTAATCATTTCTATGAGCAGAGTACACACAGTTCCCATCACCGTTGCTATAATATTTGCTCCATTGGGTCTCATATTTCCAGGCATACAAACATTCCAATTCATTGTCTGTGGAACTCATGTTGCAATTTTCTAAATTTTTTTATTGATTTTATTGAGCTATACATTTTTCTCTGCTCCCTGCAATCCTCTTCTCTCCCCTTTTACCAATTTTTAAAATGTATTTTATGTATATGTGTATTTTGTCTGCATGTATATCTGTGCACCATGGGGTGCTTGGTGCCCTTGAAGGACAGAAGAATGAGTTGGATTCCCTGGAACTAGAGTTATAGACAGTTGTGGCACCATGTAGGTGCTGGGAATGGAACCCAAGTCCTCTAGAAGAGTAGTAAGTGTTCTTAACAGATGAGCCATCTCTACAGCCTTTTGTGCTGCAATTTTTCATAAATGAACGAGGGGTGGACACCCAGAGAAGATGATAAAATATAGCTACAATAAATATAAAGGAAATTCCCAATAAGTTCTGCTTAGAACTTATTACTTCCCAGAAATGTTGCTTACATATACCACAAATGGAAATAATACCCATTATTATTATATAATATAACTGCATATTGTAAAATGGTTATATTTGTCAATTTTATGTGTATTTTCCAAAAATAAAATTTTTTAATAAGTAACTCTCAGAGACAGATTACCACTAAAGCTGTTTTCTCTTTATAAACTGTCTTCCTTTTTCTTCATTGTGTAAGTTAATAAAGTCAGTGCCTATATGATTCCGTGTCTGCCACGATGACTTCTGCAATTGTCCCAGCCTTTGAGATAATTTGCCCTGCTGAGTATTTATGTAAATTGAATAGCACTTCAAATTTAATATATATCAAATATTTAATTTATTTTATGAATTACAAATTATAAGCCTTCTAACAGAGACACACGTCTTGTACAGTATTTCTTTTAATATGTATATTCTCAAGTGATCTGTGCTAAAGTTAGCAGAGGCTACATAAATACTTCCTGTAGTTGATTTGTTATCTAGAAATAAGTACATTTTAATTACTGTCAGAATTATTGACTTAGAACTCCAAACCTGCCTGAATTAAATCTTCATTCCTTTACTTTTTTTTTATTATTACTTCAAACTAAACAATCTCTGGTATATGTCAGGCACAGTCTTAGGTATTGGGAAAAAAGCATAATTAGGTAAGTCTACTCCCTAGTGGCTCAAATCTTGGAAGAGAGAAAAGCTATAGATAAGTAGGTATATGTTCATGGGCGTGAAAACCGGGTATTTTTCTAATGGGAAAGTGTTTTTGATTTCTTCAGTTTACAGACTCTCCAGTCAAAGGTGCCTTCCCACCACATAGCTAATGTGTGATGTCCAGCCTCTAACTCTTGACTGCCTCTCCCAGAAACTAATACTCATCCACAGTGCTGTGAGATCAAATGAAATGACGAATGCATTGTGCTTATCTGGTGGAGACATCCCAAGTTTACCAGCTGCTCCTACAGCCTTAAATGTGACACCTCATCAAAGTAAGAATTTGCTTCACAGAAGCTGAAATAATTTGTTTGTATGTGTCTGTGAATGCATGTCTCTTTGTGTGTGTGTATCTCTCTGTGTGTGAGCATGAACATAGCTTGTGCATGTGTGTACACTATACAATCCTCTTCACAGTGTTAGGATACTGGACTCGAATAGGTCCCAGTTGGGAGCATCTCTACTCACAGGGATAGGTTGTATATACAAACATGGGTGTCAAAGTGCCTTTGAACTTTCTCCTGACAGTGACTGATTGATATGAGTGTAGATCCATAATTTAGACTTGATCAATCACATTTTCTCTTGATGATTTGATCATTAAAAGAAGGCACAGAAATGCAAGGTTAATCAGATCCAAGATATCTGAATGACAAAGCTTTGGAGCGAAGATCCCTAGTCGAACCAGCTGCTACCGTTCTGGAGGTTTGACTGTTCACAAGACCTCTGCTTACACGAGCTATCATAGCATTCTTTCAACAATCTCCCCCTTCAGCTACCAGAGTTAGTAAGAAGAAAACCCAAAACTTAGTTGATATTGGGAATACTTTTCCTTTGCTCATGTTCTCTAGACAGACTGATCAGCTGGTTTATTTTTCCAACAAAACTAGGGAGTCTCTGCTGTTGGCCTAATCAGTTGGCATGTAGTCTCTCTCTAACACAGTTTTAAAGAACAAAGGGAGAATGGTGTTTTTCAATTCAAATAATTTGATTTTTTTCTGGACGTTTGCTGTAACATCTGAGAATTTGAGAAAATCAGGGCACACCCCTCTGTCCTTTTCAGTTTTTCTGTAGGCCAGTAGAAACAATGATCTCCCTCTGATATAACTTAGAATCCAGGTATGCATTTCATTAGCAAAATGCTACTGGCTTTGAGTACAGTTAGGATCTGGGTGTTCATTTCTAGGAAGAGGGAGTTGGAGTCTCTAGTCTTCTTGGAACCTTGAATGACTAATGTGTTAAGAGAATGTATCACACTAGTGAAAAGAAGAAAGATTTTAATAATAATGCTTATAAAATATTAGTCATGTAGAAAGTATAATTAAAAATCCTTTCTTTTAAATGTTCTATGTATTCAGATGGAGGAAAGTATCTATGTGATAATATGAACTTAGTAATGCATAGCCAAATGATGTACATGTTATTGAAAAGACAAACAAAGCCATATTCACCACATTCCATCATTTACCAACCAACCAACCAACAAACAAACAAACAAAAACCAACCAAACAAAAAAGTACGTAGGATTTACCTTTAATTTCTGTCTATAAATGCTAGTGTGTTTTAAAAAAGGAACCCCTCAGATGTTTGTGTTTATTCTCCCACATCTTTTAAAACTTACTGCTTTCACTTAACCCATCTTGAGATATTAGCAGTTCTGAAATGATGTGTGGTTCAAATTTTTGTGTTTGGTGGTCCTGGTTCAAGCCTCAGGGAGCAGCAATGCTCACAATAAAACTGACATTTCATAGGACCCCCAGGACTCAATTAGAAGAGACTCCAAATTGCTTTTCACTCCGGGGAAAGAGTCATAACTCAGTTCGTTTAGATAATATGAAGACAAATAGAAAACAACTGCTACGCAGTGGGGCCTGAAAATGAGGGTGGACTGACAGCTGCACGCAAGCCTTTTCTCAACACTGGGCAAGCTTGTCTACAATGCAGCCTCTAGTATAGGCTGATGAATATATACTGAGAGGCGCACACCAATTTCCACAAGGATTGTGTAGAGGCATGGAAGTGTAATAATGAGTATTTATGCATGTATGGATAAATGCCCACATATGTGTGTATGCATATGTGGCTCTCTATATTTAACTTAATTAGTCCTGAAAAATAACTGTTTTCATAGAAATATGACACAACCTTTTTCTAGTTTCAATTTATAGACTTTTTGCAGTATTATTTTTATTACAAAATAAAATACACTAACAACTTTATAAATTTTTCAAATGGTTTATGGGCATGCCCTCTATAGCTTAGAGTTTCTAAATTGCCAAAGTAAGACACTAACTCCTCTCTCTCTGCCTGTCTCTATTTCTCTGTCTGCCTGCCTACCTGTCTGTCTGCCTCCCTCTCTCTTTGTGTGTGTGTGTGTGTCTGCGCGTGCGCACGTGCATGTGTGTGTATATGTGTGTCTGTGTCTGTGTACGCTGTCCAGGACTGAATAAAAAAAATGTTACCAATATCTTCACCTCTTCCTCTGCTACTGGAAATCCAATCCCCCAGTCTCATCCCCAGCACAACATCTCACCACCTCCACTCACCTTCCACCCACCAACCCATCTCCAGTGGATCACTCAGATTTTCCCCTGGTAACTTCCCACCCTCTAGTCAATTGCTTTATCTCAGTCCCCGGGGACCCACAGACCACCCCGACAAGGAAAGCAAGTGGCCTAACTGCAGATCTTCACATTTCCTTCCATTCCCCCAAGTCCAGTGCCCTGGTCTCGTTGCCAGCTCTGCAGCAGACCTTCGGCTGTGACTGCTCCTCATTCTCTGCCCTGCTTCCCAAGGAACTAAACAGAGCCTGCTGAAACCCCTAGCTTTCCTCCCTCCTGTGGAACCCTAAGCTTCCCTCCAATCCCTTCCTATTTCTAAGTGTCAGCTCCTAATTACCCAGAAATACATTTTACCTAGAAGTCCGGTGGCCAGACCTGTCAGGATCCCAGAAGAATTTTCTACCAGACAACTCACAGCCACCACCACATTCTCCTAAGAACCAGAGAGTGCAAAAGAAACTAAGGAACAAAAAATCCACCCACTTCACCTAAAATTACAATCCTCCCAATTCCAGATGCCTAGTTGCTGGCTTTAAAACACAGTCAACAGCAGCCAAGGCACTGTCTTCGCTAGTGCCTTTTCACAGCAGGTGCTGATAATTGTGCTATAGTTGGAGCACAAGGAAAAGACCTTAAAGTAGCCTGTATGAATGTGATAGAGGTCTTAGTGAAGAAATGAATAATCCCTTAATATCTATGAAAAGACAAACAGTGGCTTTTGTGACCCTACTCCCCATACTGGGTCACCTTTTCCAACTTTAATACATGGGGAGGTGCTTACTCTTACTACAACTTGGTATGCCATGTTTTGTTGGGAGACCAATCCTTTTCTAAACAGAAAGGGAGGGGTGGAAATGGGAACAAATGGGGATTTGAGGGGAAGGACTGGGATTAGGAGGAGAGGAGGGAGGGGAAATTGTGACTGGGTTGTAAAATTAATAAATTTACTTAAAAGAAAACAGAAAGCTCAAAATGAGGGAAATCTGGAAATAAAAATTTAGGAACTTGAAAAGGAACCCCAGAGGCATGACTCACTCACAGAATATAAGAAACTGAAGAGAGAATCTCAGACATTGAAGACAAGATAGAAGAAATAGATACCTGGGTCAAAGAAAATGTTAAATCTCAAAAACTTTAAGAACAAACATCTATCTACAATTCCAGTCATACAGGAGGTAATGGAAGGAAAACTCCAAACTAAAGTGATTAACTACAACCAAGAAAACACAGGGAATAAATAATCCCAGACCAGCAGATCAAAAGAAGGGGAAGAAACACACACACACACACACCACCACCACCACCACCAACAACAACAACAAAATAACAGGAATCAATAAACACTGCTCATTGATATCTCTCAACATCAATTGTCTCAATTCCCCAACACAAAGACACAGACTAACAGAATAGATGCACAAACAGATTCCATCTTTCTATTGTGTCAAAGAAACACATCTCCATATCAAGGAAAGACATCACCTCAGGGTAAAGGATGAAATAAAATATTCAAGCAAAAGGACTTATGAAGAAAGCTGGTATATTGTAATATCAGACAAAATAGACTTCAAACCAAAACTAACCACCCAAATAGGAAAGAGTATACCTTCTTCTCAGCATCTCATGGAACCTTCTTGAAAATCGATCACATACTCGGTAACAAAGCAAACATCCACAGATACAAAAAAGTTGGAGTAACCACCTGTGTCTTATCAGATCACCATGGAGTAAAGTTAGAATTTAACAACAATTCCACCCCCCAAAAGCCTACAAACTCATGGAAACTGAACAGTCAACTACTAAACCACTCCTGGGTTAAGGAAGAAATAAAGAAAGAAATTAAAGTCTTCCTTGAATTCAACGAAAATAAAGAAACAACATACCCTAACCTATGGGACACTATGAAAGCAGTGCTAAGAGGAAAGTTCATAGCACTTAGTGCCCACATAAAGAAAACAGAGAAAGCACACATTAGTGACTTAACAGCACACCTGAAAGCTGTAGAATAAAAAGAAGCAGACTTACTCAGGAGGAGTAGAAGACTGGAAATAATCAAACTGAGGGCTGAAATCAACAAAATAGAGTAACAGAAAACAATCCAAAGAATCAATGAAACAAAGAGCTGGTTCCTTGAGAAAATCAACAAGATCGACAAACCCTTATCCAAATGAATCAAAAGGTGGAGAGAGAACACTCAAATTAACAAGATAAGGAATGAAAAGGGGGACATAACAACAG
>PVIU01002037.1:165645-185997 GCA_004026605.1 Ondatra zibethicus
CCCAGGACCAGATGGTTTTAATGCAGAATTCTACCAGAACTTCCAAGAAGAGCTAATACCTATACTACTTAAAGTGTTTCACATAATAGAAACAGAAGAGTCATTGCCAAACTCTTTTTATGAAGCTACAGTTACCCTGATACCAAAACCACACAAAGACACAACCAAGAAAGAGAAGTACAGACCAATCTCACTCATGAACATAGATGCAAAAATTCTCAATAAAATACTGGCAAACCGAATCCAAGAACATATCAAAAAAAATCATCCATTATGATCAAGTAGGCTTCATCCCAGAGATGCAGGGCTGGTTCAACATACGAAAATCTATCAATGTAATCCATCATATAAATAAACTGAAAGAAAAAAAACCACATGATCATTTCATTAGATGCTGAAAAAGCATTTGACAAAATTCAACACACCTTTATGATAAAGGTCTTGGAGAGATTAGGGATGCAAGGATCATATCTAAATATAATAAAAGCAATATACAGCAATCCAACAGCGAACATCAAATTAAATGGAGAGAAACTCAAAGCGATTCCACTAATATTAGGAACAAGACAAGGCTGTCCACTCTTGCCATATCTCTTTAATATAGTTCTTGAATCCTAGCAATAGCTATAAGACAAAATAAGGAGATCATGGGGATTTGAATTGGAAAGGAAGAAATCAAACTTTCGTTATTTGCATATGATATGATAGTGTACATAAGTGACCCCAAAACCTCTACCAAAGAACTTCTACAGTTGATAAATACCTTCAGTGAAGTGGCAGGATACAAGATCAACTAAAAAAAATCAGTAGCCCTCCTATACACAAAGGATAAAGAAACAGAGAGGGAAATCTGTTTCTTTCACGATAGCCACAAATAGCATAAAGTATCTTGGGGTAACAATAACCAAGGAAGTAAAAGATCTATTTGACAAGAACTTTAAGACTTTGAAGAAAGAAATCGAAGAGGATACCAGAAAATGGAACGTTCTCCCACGCTCCTGGATTGGTAGGATCAATATAGTAAAAATGCCAATTCTACCAAAGGCAATCTGTAGATTCAATTTAATCCACATCAAAATCCCAACAAAATCCTTCATAGACCTTGAGAGAACAATAACTACCTTTATATGGAAAAACAAAAAGCCCAGGATAGCCAAAACAATCCTATACAATAAAGGAACTTCCGGAGGCATTACCATCCTGGACTTCAAGCTCTATTACAGAGCTACAGTAATGAAAACAGCTTGGTATTGGCATAAAAACAGAGACACGGATATTAATCAAAGACCCGGATATTAATCCACAAACCAATGAACATCTCATATTTGATCAAGAAGCTAAAAGTATACAATGGAAGAATGAAAGCATCTTTAACAAACGGTGCTGGCATAGCTGGATGTCAACCTGTAGGATAATGAAATTAGACCCTTATCTATCACCATGCACAAAACTCAAGTCCAAATGAGTTTTAAAGACCTTAATATAAATCTGACCACATTGAACCTGATAGAAGAGAAAGTGGGAAGTAGCCTGCAATACATGGGCACAGGAGACCACTTCCTATGTAAAACCCCAGTGGCACAGACAATAAGAGCAACAATGAACAAATGGGATCTCCTGAAACTGAGAGGCTTCTGTAAAGCAAAAGACACAGTCATTAAGATAAAAAGGCATCCTTTTTGAATGGGAGAAGAGCTTCACTAACCCCACATAAGACAAAGGTCTGATCTCCAAAATATACAAAGAACTCAAGAAACTAGACATTAAAATTCTAAATTACCCAATTTAAAAATGGGGTAATGATCTGAAGAGAGAATTCTCAACAGAGGAAGTTTGAATGGCTAAAAGATACTTGAGGTCATGTTCAACTTCCTTAGCCATGAGGGAAATGCAAATCAAAGCAACTTTGAGATACCATCTGATACCTGTCAGAATTGCTAAAATCAAAAACACCAAGATTGCCTATGCTGGAGAGGATGTGGAGGAAGGGGAACTCTCATCCATTGCTGGTGGGAATGCAAACTTGTGCAACCACTTTGGAAATCAGTGTGGTGGTTTCTCAGGAAATTGGGAATCAACCTACCTCAAGATCCAGAAATAACCATTCTTGGGAATATACCCAAGAGAAGCCCAATCATACTACAAAAGCATTTGTGCAACTATGTTCATAGCAGCATTATTTGTAATAGCCAGAACCTGGAAACAACCTAGGTGCCCCTCAATGGAAGAATGGATCAAGAAAGTGTGGAATATACACATTAGAATACTACTCAGCGGTAAAAAACAATGACATCTTGAATTTTTCATGCAAATGGATGGCATTAGAAAACACTATCCTGAGTGAGGTAACCCAAAAAGATGATTATGGTATGTACTCACTCATTAGTGGACTCTAGCCATAAACAAAGGACATTAAGCTTATAGCTCACAAGCCTAGAGAAGCCAAATAGCAAGGTGAACCCAAAGAAAAACATATATAAATCCTCCTGGAAATTGGAAGCAAACAAGATCGCAGGGCAAAAGTTGGAAGCACGGGGGCGGGCATAGGGGTGGAGATAGGCGTGGGGCGGTGGGGAAGGGGAGAGGGGGAAGGAGAAGGGAGAAGAGAAGGACTGGGGAGAGCTTGGGGAGTAGGAGGGTGGAGATGGAGGAAAGGTGAATATTGGAGAAGGGAATAAGATATCTACATTAAGGAAGTCATTTTAGGATTGGCAAGATACTTGGCTCTAGAGGGGATCCCAGGTGTCCACGGGAATGTCCCCAGCTAGGTACTTGGTCAGCAGAGGAGAGGGTGCCTTAACTATCCTTGTCCCATAGTCACATTGATGAATATCTTGATCATCACCATAGAAATTTCGTCTGATGGATGGAGATAGAGACAGAGACCCACATTCACATCAGAGCAAAGGACTGAGCTCCCAAGGTCCAGTCGAAGAGCAAAAGGTGGGAGAAGATGAGCAAGGTAATTAGGGCCATGAGGGGCTGGTCCACCCACTGAGACAGTGTGCCTGATATAATGGGAGCTCACCAAATGCAGCTGGACTGGGACTGAACGAGCATATGATCAAACCGGACTCTCTGAATGTGGCTGCCAATGGGGGAAGACTGAGAAGCCATCAATAATAGCACTAGGACCTATCTCTTCTGCATGTATTATCTTTTTGGGAACCTAGTCTATTTGGATGCACACCTTCCTAGGCTGGGATGGGGTGGGGAGGGCCTTGAACTTCCCACAGGGCAGGGTACTGTGCCCTCTCTTAAGGAAGCAGGGGGAAGGAGGAGTGGTAGGGGGGAGTGGGAGGGGACTGCGAGCAGGGGAGGAAGTATAAATTTTTGAATGAAAAAAAAATAAAAGAATATGAAAAAAAAGTATCTGCCAGACATTCTGGGGACACAGAAGAAAGCAACTGATGGACTTTGCCACTACAAGGCAGAACAGATCCTCAAATTTCCTGCTTAATGGAAAAGTCTGCTGGAATCTATAAGTCTGTAGGCTGAAGATGGATGCCCCAGTGTGACAGAAGAACTTTGGGTGACTGTCCATGCAGTGAGATGTCTCTTTCAATTCTAGAGTTTTGGAAGTTGCTTACAATGTACTTTCTGTTAACTTAGGTAATATATCCTTCTGGAATCTTTGATTGAGTTGAAGAATAGATAGTTATAATTACAGTTTTCCTTAGTTATGATAAAAGATAAAGTAGATATAAATTTTGTAACTGTAATTCTTACTTGATACCTGTTTTTATATGCAAT
Source organism: Ondatra zibethicus (assembly GCA_004026605.1). NCBI lineage: Eukaryota > Metazoa > Chordata > Mammalia > Rodentia > Cricetidae > Ondatra > Ondatra zibethicus. Next base: position 169,399 of record PVIU01002037.1, read on the forward strand.
TTTACATGTTAAAGTTAAAACCTTTTTTATTTAGACAGAAAAGGGTAGATGATGTGGGAAGTAATTCTGTATATGTGTTGCTTTTATTGGTTAATGAATAAAGAACCTGCTTGGGCCTATGGCAGGGCAGAATATAGTTACACAGGAAAACTAAACTGAATGCTGGAAGAAAGTAGGTAGAGTCAGACGGACCCCATGTAGCTGCTGAAGGAGAATGATGCCTGCCAGAGCCCACTGGAACCTTGCTTGTAAGCCATGACCTCATGGTGATGTATGAATTAATAGAGATGGGTTTATTTAAGATGTAAGAGTTAGCCAAAATATGCATAAGCTAATAAGCCAAGCGTTGTTGTAATTAATACAGTTTGTGTGATTATTTCAGGTCTGGGCAGCAGGGAAACAAGTGAGCAGTTTCCCAAAATTTTATACATACATACATTCATATATATATATATATATATATATACACTTCAGCAAAAATAGCTAGATACAAAATTAATTCACACAAATCAGTAGTCCTACTATATACAAATGATAAATGGACTGAGAAAGAAAACAGGGAGCCTCAAATAATATAAAAGATCTTCTGGTAACTTTCACCAAGCAAGTAAAATATTTACTTGTATGATAAAAGCTTTAAGTCTTTTAAGAAAGAAATTGAAGAAAATATCAGAAGATGGAACTGTCTTACATGCTTATGGATCACCAGGATCAATATCGTAAAAATGGACATTCTAAAAACAATGTACAGATTCAACACAATGTCCATCAAAATTCCAATACAATTCTTCAAAGATCTTGATAAGACAGTTTCCTTCTTCATATGGAAACATAAAACCTCCAAGATGGCTTCAAAAATCCTGAATAAAATAAAAGAGTACTGTGAGAAAAATCACTATCTCTGATTTCAAGTCATAAAACTGAGCTATAATAATTGAAAACAATATGATATTGGCACAAAAGCAGACAGATTGATCAGTGGAATCAAATTGAATTTCCAGGTGTAAGCCCACACATCTACAGACACTTGATATTTTATGAAGAATCCAGAAACACACACTAGAAAAAAACAACAGTATCATCAACAAATGGTGCTGGTCAAAGAGATGTCTGCATGTGGAAGAATCCAAATAGATATATATCTATTGTCTTGCACAAAACTCAACTCTAATGGATCAAAAACATTGACATAAAGCCAGATACACTGAACCTGATAGAAGTGGAAGTGGGGAATAGCTTTGAACTCATTGGTACGCAAAAGACCTTCCGAACAGAATACCATGAACAACACGGGCAGTAAGATCAACAACTAATAAATTGGACTGCATGAAACTGAAAATATTCTGTAAGGCAAAGGATACCACCATTTAGACAATGTGGCAGCCTACAGATTGGTAAAAGATTTTTATGAATTCCCCATCTGCTATAGAGTTAATATCCAAAACATATAAAGAACTCAAGAAACTAGATATCAAGAAAACAAACTTATTTTAAAAAATAGGGTACAGGTATAAACAAAGTATTCTCAAAAGAGAAAACTCAAATGACTGAGAAACACTTAAAGAAATGCTCAGCATCCTTATCCATCAGGGGAAATGCAAATCAAAACTTTTTTGAGATTTCATATTACCTCCATTGGAATGAGTAGGAGTGCAAACTTGTGCAGTTACTATGGAAACCAGTATGGCAGTTCTTCAGGAAGATGGAAATGGATCTACCCCAATATCCAGCTATACCACGCCTCAGTGTATACCCCAAAATTCTTCATCCTACCATAGAGACAGTTTTTCAACAATGTACATTGCTGCTGTGTTCATAATAGCTAGAAATTAGAAACAATCTAGATGTTCCTCAACAAAAGAAAATATACAGAAAATGTGGTACATTTACACAATTAAGTATTACTCAGCTACTTAAAAAATTAAATCATGATATTTACAGGTAAATGGAATTAGGAAAAATCATACTGAGGTAACCCAGACCTGGAAAGACAAATATCATATGCATTCACTTATATGTGGATATTAGCTGATAAGTCAATAATTACCAAGCTACAATCCACAGAACCACAGAGACTGGGTATAAATGTAGGGACTAGAAGATGCAGATAGATCTCCCTAGGAAAGGGAAACAGAATAGACATTATAAATGAATAGGTGTGGGTGAGATGGTAGTTTCAAATGTAAAGGAGGAGGAGAGCACAGGATGAGGGAGGAAATAGACAGCTAAAATTAAATGCCATTTGAAGGGTAATATAGAAACCTAATATAGTAGAAGTTTCCTAAAATATATACATATATTATACATAAGATATAATATTATATACGAAATATATTATATACATATGTATAAATGATATCACCAAATAATGGGGGAGATAGAGTCTCAGTTGGACACCTTTTGTCACCAAATTAAGCTTCCAGTACCAGGATTGGGTTATATATAATTGTGTTATTGGCCAAAGAGGTACCATGGGAATCTCTAATTAACCTAGGCTGTTGCCAAGACTATAGGTTTCTCTCCATACACTGATAGCAAAGCCCTATTGGTGAAGACAACCCCTGCACAACTCATAGAACATGGAGAAGTTAAGTTGGTGCCTACAAGGAGCCAAAGGAGAAACATAAACACCAACCCAGCCACAAACCCTTTGATCTACAATCCCTTGAACTCACAGTGATCCATCTGCCTCTGTCTCCCGAGTGCTGGGATTAAAGGTGTGTGCCACCACGGCCTGGCCTCTGTGGCTAACTAGTGCTTAGCTCCACATTCTAATCTTCAGGCAAGCTTTGTTTGTTATAGCACAAACAAAATACCACCACATTTCCCCTTTTTTGTCTAAAATAAAAAGGGTATAATTAATAAAAGAAAAGCTATCTACAATAAGTGCAATAGCTTTTGCAATATGTAATGCAATAAATACATCAACAATGTCTAGTCCATTTGCATTTGACAAATTCAGAGAAAATACTCCATTATTTATCCTATTTTGGTGAGTCCAAAGTCTTGTACCTAATTCACTTTCTATACTAACTTGCATTACCATCTAAAACTATCTTTTGAAATCTCTCAAACTTACACACTTTACCTTATTAGCGAGTTTCTTTTCAGAGCCCGGTAAACAAGGAGAACTGCAACTATCACTATCTAGTCTTCAACTCCCTCAGACCTGAGAAGAAAATAATATTAACTGAGTAAGCAGGAAGTTCCCTTTGGTCTGAGGATTCAGTAGAGGTTAGAACTAGTGGCTGGATGCGCTGCTTCTCTGATCTTTCAGCATTAATCTGACTTCAGGTTTTTATTATTAAGACCAATTAGAATTAGAGCTCCAGTCTTCTCAACATGATCAAAGCCCACATGAATTCTGAGAGACTGAGGCAGCATGTCAGGGCCTGCCCAGGTCTGGACCAGGTCCTCTGCATATACATATGCTTCCAGGTTAGTCTTTCTATGGGTTTTCTAAATGTGCAGACAAGTGGGTCTCTGACCTGGGTGACTTTTCCTGGGTTCCTTTCCCTTTTGTTTGTTTGTCTTGTCCCATTCTGATGAGCTAACTTTTGTTTTATCTTATTTTATTGTTTACCCTTAGAAGCCTGTTTAGGGAGAGGAGGTGGGGAGAAACTGAGAGTAGAAGGGAAAACAGTAATCAAGATATAGTATGTGAGGAAAAAAATTTCAATAAAAGGAATAAGATAAAGATTACAGAAATTAGTCTTTAATAAAACAATCTTAAATACAAGGCAATCTGACAATTTTACTACCATACAAAGTACAAAAATTGTAACTAATATACAGCATCCCACAAAAGTATATGACAGTATAAATGTCATTTGGGCAACCAAATCATGAAGGCCTCTAGAAGGAAGAGAAGCAAAGCCCTTGACATTGTATCCTCACAGGACACACATCCCCTGAATAACCTAGTATTGCTATAGCATCCATAGCAGAGATGGAAAGTTCTCCAAGAACTACAAATTCCCAATGGTTTTAAATTAATTACACATTTTTGTCTTGGCTCTTCTCATATATGTTAAAAATAATTTTTAAAAATGATTTCTCTGATTTTATATTGTCACTTGGACAGAAACATTTTATTCTCTATATAGCCTCTTAAATAGCATATTTAACAGTAATGATAACCATATAAATTATATGCATAAGTATAGTCAGTATAGTCATATGGTTTAATTCATGCAAAACAAGACAAGCCTTATTGAAATTCAGAGTATATTATTTATAAATGAAGCTCCTTTTTTAAAAATTTTTTCATCTGTTTTATGATTGATTTTTTTAAAAATATTTTTAAAAGAAAACAAAGCCGGGCAGTGGTGGTGCACGCCTTTAATCCCAGCACTCGGAAGGCAGAGGCAGGCAGATCTCTGTGAGTTCGAGGCCAGCCTGGTCTACAGAGCTAGTTCCAGGACAGGCTCCAAAGCCACAAAGAAACCTTGTCTTGCTAAACCAAAAAAAAAAAAAAAAAAAAAAAAAAAAAGAAGGAAAGAAAGAAAAGAAACTATCTTTTTTCATGTTACATATCAATCTCAGTTTCCATTCCCTCCCCTCCTCCCATTCCCTCTACCTAACTCCCCACCTCGCCCCCCAGTCCACTCCTCAGAGAGGGTAAGGCACATTGCTTTGGGGAAGGGGTCCAAGGCCCTTCCTACTATATCTAGGCTGAGCAAGGTATCCACCCAAAGATAATAGGTTCCAAAAAAGCCAGTACAAGCCGTAGGGATAAATCCTGGTGCCACTGCCAGTGGTCCCGCAGTCTGCCCCAGCCATACAACAGTCACCCACATTCAGAGGGACGAGTTTGGACCTACGCTGTTTCCTTCCCTATCTGGCTGGAGTTTGTGAGTTCCCATTAGCTCAGGTAGACTGTTTCAGTGGGTATACCCATCATGGTCTTGATCTCTTTGCTCATATTCTCATTCCTCCCAGTCTTCAACTGGACTTTGGGAGCTCAGTCCAGTGCTCTGATGCAGCTCTCTGCCTCTGTTTCCATCAGTTACTGGATGAAGGTTCTATGGTGATATTTAAGATATTCAGCAGTCTGACCACAGGGCAAGGCTAGTTCAGGCATCCTCTATTCTATTGTTTAGGGTCTTAGCTGGGGTCATCCTTGTGGATTTCTGGGAATTTCTCTAGTGCCAGGTTTCTTGCTAGCCCCATACTGGCTCCTTCAACCAAAATGTCTTTTTGTTTTTATTGAGCTATGTAATTTTCTCCACTCCCTTTCCTTCCTTCCCACTCCCCTTCGGCCCTGTCCTATGATCCCACACTCCCAAATTACTCAGGAGATCTTGCCTTTTCCTACTTCCCTTGTAGATTAGATCCATGTATGTTAGGGTTCTTTTTGCTGTTTAGGCTCTCTGGGATTGTGAATTGTAGGCTGATTTTTCTTTGCTTCATGTCTAAAAGCCACTTTTGAGTGAATACATATTATAGTTGTCTTTCTGGATCTGGGTTACCTCACTCAATATGATGTTTTCTAGATCTTTCCATTTGTCTGTATATTTCAAGATGTTGTTCTATTTTTCCACTGTGCAGTACTCCATTGTGTAAATGTACCACATCTTCTCTACCCATTCTTTGGTCAAGGGGTATTTAAGTTGTTTCCAGGTTCTGGCTATTACAAATAATGCTGTTATGAACATAGTTGAACACATCTCCTTGTGGTATGATTGAGCATCCTTTGAGTGTATACCAAAAAGTGGCATTTCTATTGCTGGTTTTTGAGGTAGGTTGTTTTCTGAGAAATTGTCATACTGATTTCCAAAACTGCTGTACAAGTTTGCACTCCAACCAGCAATGGAGGAGTGTTGCCTTTACCCCACATCCTCTCCAGCATAAGCTGTCATCAGTGTTTTGATCTTGGCTATTCTTACATGTGTAAGATGGAATCACAGAATTGGTTTGATTTTCATTTCTCTGATGACTAAGGATGTTGAGTGTCTTTTGTAAAGCAAAGGACATGGTCAACAAGACAAAATGGCAACCTACAGAATGGAACAAGATCTTCTCCAACCCCACATTGAACAGAGGGTTGATCTCCAAAATATACAAATAACTCATGAAATTGGTCAGCAAAAAAACAAATAATCCAATAAAAAATGGTGTACAGACATAAACAGAGAACTCTCAACAGAGGAATCTAAACTGGCTGAAGCTCATTCTATATGTGAATCTGAGTGTGGGGTCACATATCACTTAAGCAGTTCAAAAAGGGGTATAAATAAATATAAATAAGTATGTAAAAATAAAATATATTTATCATCTTTACTAAAAGAAAAAGGAAGGATGCTTTAATATCATGGAAATTAAATTTCTGGAGTTAAGACATACATGTGGTTATCAAATATCTAAATTTTACATCATACAAACTCCCTGCACAGATTTCACTTTTCTCCACTTTAAGCACATGGTGTAAACTGGAAGCACAGCATCACACTTCAGGTACTCATCTTTTGCTTGTTTCCTTTTCAGGACAGGGTTTCTCTGTTCTACAGTTATGATGGTCTTGGAACTTGCTTTGTAGACCAGGCTGGCCTCGAACTCACTGAGATCCGCCTGCCCCTGACTCCTAAGTGCTGGGATCAAAGTCGTGCACTACACTGCCCGGCATGTGCTCCTCCTTTAAAGCTCTTCTTCAGATATATATCTATTACTCAGAGGGATCACTGTTATTCCTGGGAACCAGGAATCTATCTGTATCAGAAGAATGTACCAAAACAAAACAAAAACAAAAACAAAAATCTATGAGAGCTTACCCCCAGTTCTAAACTGCATCATCAAAACATGAACCCTGACTTGTAATGGTAGTTCCCTTTTGTAAAAGCATCTATATATTCTTGCTAGGCTGGTGTTTTCAGCTCGATTTCTTTCTTCTCTTTAAAAGAGGGCATTCAGCCAACGTTAAGCACTACTTACTTTTAGTCAATTGTCTCTTACTCTTTGTCAACATTTTAGTTAAAGGAAAGGACATGACTAACTGCAATGTTTTCATAAAAGTCAAAAAGCTCACTTGAGTCGATCAGCAGAGACTTTTCTACTGAGATGGTGGCAATGGCTCACATACAATCGCCCCATGGCAATCATTTCCTTAAATGGGGCCCCTAAAATTCTCAACATTGTTGACATGACCCTATATGTAGCTTTGACTGAAAACCAGATCATTTTTATAAATAAGAGCCACTAAATATTTTTAAAGTCATTATTACTATTTTGGGCATGCATAGTTTTCCAATTCATAAATCCCATTTAATCCTCAGTACAATAGATTCTTGATAATTCTATTGCATTTCTTCACATTGAAGAAATTGAGCCTATGAGAAGCTAAGTATCTTACATAACTTAATTCCCAAACATTAGGTGACATCATTTCTAAAGTATAACACAATTCAAGCTGCCTGACTAAGTAATTCATTTAACCAGTATTCCATGTAGTTATGTGTGGTATATGAATTTCAGATGCACCTTTATACAGCTAATTAATTGATAGATATGAAGTGTCTTAGTTTAGTTTCTATTGCTGTGACAAGACACCATGACCAAAAGCAACTTGGGGAGGAAAGGGTTCATTTCATCTGACAACTCTCAGGCTACACCCGTCAATGAGGGAAGGAGAGAGCAGGAACTAGGAGGCAGGAACTGAAGCAAAAGCCTTGGAGGGTGGGGCTTGCTTACTTGCTTCTCCTGGCTAGCTCAGCTGCTTTCTTATACAATTCAGGACCGCTTGCCTAGGGGTGGCACTGCCCCATTATGGGCTGACCTGCCTATATTAATCCTCATTCAAGAAAATACCCTACAGACTCTCCCATCAATCTGATGGAGGCATTTTCTCAACTGAGTTTCTTCTTTGCAAATCACTCTAGCATCTGTTACGTAGACAAGAACCAAGATAGGCAGATAGATACTTATACACATTTTTCCTTACATGAAATGTATTCATCTATACTTATTTATATTACCAGCTTACTATTTAAAGACTGGAACACAGAATTGGGTGAAATATCTAATTATCAGATTTCTAGCATGCAGAAATGTTGGTGTTTTCAAGACTCCCCCCCCCAAGAAGACATGTATATAAAACATACCTCAACTGCCATGTCATAGCTCACATAAAAATTAACCCAAATATTCTGTTCCATTGGTCCTCCTGTCTGTTCTTATGCCAATACCAGGCTGTTTTCAGTACTGTAGCTCTGTAGTAGAGTTTGCAGTCAGGGATTGTGATGCCTCCAGAAGGTCTTTTATTGTACAGGATTGTTTTGGCTATCCTGGGTGTTTTGCTTTTCCATATGAAGTTAATTACTGTTCTTTCGAGGTCTGTGAAGAATTTTGCTGGGATTTTGCTGGGCATTGCATTGAATCTCTAGATTGCTTTATTCTGCCTACCCAAGAGCATGGGAGATCTTTCCACTTTCTGGTGTCTTCTTCAATTTCTTTCTTTAAAGGAGGACCAATGGAACCGAATAGAAGACCCAGATATTAATTCACACTCCTTCGAACACTTGATTTTTGACAAAGAAGCAAAAGATATCAAATGGAAAAAAGAAAGAATATTTAACAAAACCATTTGTTTTTATGTGACTGGCATAACTGGATATCAACATGTAGAAGAATGAAAATAGACCCATATCTATCACCATGCACAAAACTCAAGTCCAAATGGATCAAAGACCTCAACATAAAGCCAGCCACACTGAACCTTATAGAAGAGAAAGTGGGAAAGAAACTTGAATGCATTGGCACAGGAGACCACTTCCTAAATAGAACCCCAGCAGCACAGACACTGAGAGAAACAATTAATAAATGGGACCTCCTGAAACTGAAAAGCTTCTGTAAAGCAAAGGACACGGTCAACAAGACAAAACGACAGCCTACAGAATGGGAAAATATCTTCACCAACCCCTCATCAGAGGTCTGATCTTAAAATATACAAAGAATTCAAGAAATTGGTGATCAAAAGAACATAAAAAATGGGGTACAGACCTAAACAGAAAACTCACAACAGAGGAATCTAAAATGGCTATATGACACTGAAGAAAATGTTCAGCATTTTTAGTCATCAGAGAAATGCAAATTAAAACAACTCTGAGATTCCATCTTACACCTGTAAGAATGGCCAAGATAAAAAAACACTGATGACAACTTATGCTAGAGAGGTTGTGGGGAAAAGGGAACACTTCTGCATTGCTGGTGGGAATGCAAGCTGGTACAGCCCCTTTGGATGTCAGGGTGGTGATTTCTCAGAAAATTAGGAAACAACTTTCCCCAAGACCCAGTAATACAACTTTTGGGTATATATCCAAAGGATGCTCAATCGTGCCACAAGGACATGTGCTCAACTATGTTCATAGCAGCTTTGTTTGTCATAGCCAGAAACTGGAAACAACCTAAATGCCCCTTGACCGAAGAATGGATAAAAAAATGTGGTACATTTACACAATGGAGTACTACACAGCAGAAAAAAAGACAGCTTGAATTTTGCAGGAAAAATGGATGGAGCTAGAAAACATTTTGAGTGAGGTAATCCGGACACAGAAAGACAATTATCACATGTACTCAATCATAGGTGGTTTTTAAACATAAAGCAAAGAAAGTCAGCTTACAAACCACAATCCCAGAGAACTTAGACAACATTGAGGACACTAAGAGAGACTTACATAGATCTAATCTACATGGGAAGTAGGAAAAGACAAGATCTCCTGAGTAAATTGGGAGAATGGGGACCTTGGGGGAGGGATGAATGGGGGAGGAGAGAGGCAGGGAGGGGAGCAGAGGAAAATGTAGCGCTCAATAAAAATCAATTAAAAAAAGAAAAAAATTAAGTCAAATAATGCTCAATTCTAGAATGACGTTTTAAAATCCATCTTTTCCCTTTAGGAAAATTTAAAGAAAAATGAGTACAAATGAAGACACTCTAATGTGATTGATTAATTTATTAAAAATATTAAGCAAGAGATGTGGTGAATAGGGAAAAAAGAGCCTTCACTGGGTTTCCATTTTAGTCAAAGGCAGATGTTAATTTAATAATCATATAAGTAAAGTTTTAGGCCATGTTTTTATGGGAATTTAAACTAGTTATTTGTCAGGGATGTCAGTGAAGTTTCCCTGAAGTACTAATAATTGGTTCTAGCTTTTAAGCATGATGAAAACAAGATGAAGCAAAATGGATGTGGACTAGCCCATATCATGAGACAGCCTGTGCAGCGGAAGAGAATAGGAAGACTATGCTGGAGAGAAGATCAGTGCAGCTGAGACATGGGGTAAGGTCATGTGGAACCTCAAGTGAGATCACACTGTGAGAAAGGGGGAAAGACAGAGGAGATAGCTGCTCATCTGTCCTAATCCATTAAACTGATGTTGCAAAAAGCAGGAAATTGAATACAGCACAGCATAGTGCCCCAGCCCAATGGGCAAGCTGAGAAACATTGAGCAGCATTTAAGCACTATTCACCCCCAGCCCCAACGATTCCACCAGTCCTTGAAACAATGCCACCAGTTAGAACCAGGTACTTAAACACATGAGTCGTGGTGGGCATTTTAATTACAAACTCATAACAGAATATAAGGTAGCGTTGTCACAAAAAGAAAAGTGGTGGGACTTTACTGACTTAATCTACCATTAAGAGCTGGAGAAGGAAAACAGACTGTCAGAAGTAGAACAAAGCACAGAGCAGCCAGAAGCTGAATGAGATCATCAAGCCCATTGTCTTCTGTAGGTGTGAACCAAGGATCCCGAACGTTGGTACCCAAAGCCTGGTGAAACACTGGTTTAAACTCCCTTTGGGTTTTCTCCATGTTTGTTCTATGGACAAGTCAATCTAGCTCATTATGTTTATTTCCAGATCAAGTCCTGGATATGGACTCCATCTACTAGCCCGGTCTGTGTGTGAGCAAGGATAAGGGCAGACAATATTAGAAGAAATTGTGTATCAAATCTCCTATAGTGCATACGTCATTCCAGATAATTGGTTAACTCTGAAAAAAATCTAAGGCTGAGAAGAGGATGCATCCTACAGCAAGAGATGGACAGAAATATCTGAAACCATTCTGATCAGCAATTTTCCCATAAAGACGGCTACACTACATTCCGCAGCAGTGTTTTCGAGCACGGCAGAAAGAAGTAATTCTGAAGGAGCTATCCCATCAAGATCACTGCTTTCACGAGCTCTTGTACTCCTGTTGCTATAGACAGCTTTCACCTCTACTCAAGCAATCTTAAGACACATCTACCAAATAATCTACAAGCCTGAGAAAACCATAATTTACCCCAAACCCTTCACTCTAGAGTATACAGAATATTTGTACAATCATTGGAAAGAAACTATTCCATTTGCATACCAAAGGTATGTAAATGGATTATGTAATTAAGAAAAAAAACAAAAGAGAATCTCCATGTTTAGCTGAAAAGAGACTGGCTAACTAAATCATGGTCCATCTATGAGCAGAATAGTCTCCAATGACTAAAAAGAATGAAATATGCATTACGTGTTAACAAATAAATATCAAGATCCAAGGGGAAGAGCAGCATTGCAGACTGGGTGGAGCAAGGCAACGTATGTGCACCCAGGCAAGTAAACCACCCAAAAAGTCAATCATGAAGATCTGAGAGGTTGTGTCTACAGAATGGAACTAGATTCTGCAGTAAAAGAAAATTTGTCTTTTTTTTATTAGACTTCTATTTTTGTCAAATATATTTAAGCCATGTGCATATGCTCCTTTTTCCCAAATAAGTAAGACAAGCTGAATTTGTTTCAAATTTTAACTATTTTCCACAAAGATGTGATATAATAATAATAATAAATGATAATGCAAAAGCCAAGAGTGAGTGAGTCAGTCTCAGAGAATGTTCCTTTATTCTAGTATTGCTTTCTCGTCATCTGTGCCAAAGTGAACTCTACTGACTCAGAATAACACAACAGTATGTTGGCCAAGACAGAAAACTTCACTTCCTCATTCAAAGACTTCTTACTTGTCAAATTCTTCCTCTGCAGCTTGCATATGTGGGCAAATGGTTAGATGCTACCTATTTCAAAACCAACTGATTTCCAGAGTCAATGCGATACACTCTGTCTTAGTTACTTTTTTACTGCTGTGATATTGCCATAATCAAAGCAATATCAATAAGCAAAGAAAGGGTTTAATTGGGCTAATAGTTTCAGAGAATTAGAGCCTGTGATGGTAGAGCAAAGGTATTGTGGCAGGAACACAATCTTGATCTGCAATCAGGAGGCAGACAAAGCTAACTGGGAATGCCACCGGACTTTTGAAACCTAAAAGCCCATCCCCGGTGGCACACACCTCCTCCAACAAAGCCATACCTCCTAATCCTTCTCAAATAGTTCTACCAACTGAGGACCAAGTATTCAAACCTACAGGGGGCATTCTCATTCAAACCACCACAATATCCAAAATTCCAACCAATCTTTTTAAAAGCAGAGTCGGGTGACCTACCCCTAATATTCACGGAAGCTCAAAGAACCCAAAATAACAGCAAACTACAAAATTTGGAGGACTCATACTTTCAGTTTCCAAAACTTACTACAAAGTTATGTTACTTCAACAACACTGGGTTGTTATAAGTACAGACTCAAGAGATCAATGAAATAGAACAGAGAGTCCAAATCCACACACTTATGGTTAGTTTACTTCAACAAGGGTGCCAAGTACACTCAATAAGAAGAGATGATCTCCTCAAACAATAGTACTGGAATTGGGTATGGTAGCATACTCTTAGCCAGTAGAGGCAGGTGGATCTCTGTGAGTTCAAGGTCAGATTGATCTACATAGAAAGTTCTAGGTCAGACCAGCCATGTAGTGAGACCCTATCTCAAAAACAAACAAAAAAATCCTGAGACAACATGATGTCTTTAAGCCAAAGAATTGAGAACCCTGGCATTTACAATACTTTAAAAAATAATGCAATGTGGACTAAAGATGTAAATAAAATATCCAAACTCTAAAGAGCATGTGAAGAGAAAAGAGAGACTGTCCACATGACATTACTTAGTTAAAGGTTTCTTAGACTGAACTCCAAAACAACAAACAATAACAGACAAAAATAATGGTACTTGGTCAAAATTAAAAAAGAAAATTGAGCTTTATAGGTGTGTCACCAGGAAAGTGAAAATAAAACTTACAGAATGAGAAAAAATATTTACAAATCATTTTAAGAGAATTCTTTGCTAAATATATACAGAACTCTCCAGCTCAATGATAACTCAATTAATGATTAACTCAATAGGGAAAAAATCAGAAAAGAGTTTAGGTTGACATTTCTCCAAGGAATGTCAGTAAGTACATGAAAAAGGTTTAATATCATAGTCATTATGCAGATGCAGAACAAATCTGCATAACTGCCGCTTCCCACAAACTGGAAAAGTTAATAAAGGTAAATGTTGGTGATGGTATAGAGATATTAGCCCTGACATTTCATGAATGGATTTATACAGTGTTGACAACCCTGGTAAACACATTGGTCATTTCTCAGAAAGCAGAACAGAGCCATGTGATCCAGTAGTTCTTCCCTGTGAGTACACCCAAGAGAAATATATATCTGCCCAAAAGTCAACATTATTTACACACCCAGGAAGGAGAACCACCCCAAATAGCTATCAGCTGATGAATGGATAAATAAAATACAGTGCATTCATACAGTGTGATATAGTTAAACGTAGAGAGCAGAGTACTGATCCATGCTACTGCAGGAATGGATCCAGAAAATATCATGTTAAATGCTCATTGCCAGGTGCTGGGAATAGTGAGGATCTGCCTGTCAGTCTGACAGAATCATTGGAAGTCACAGCTCATTTGTTTTCAGCATGTCCTATTCCCTTACCTGCTCTAGTGCCCTCTCCCCATGCTCTAGCTAAACAAGCTAAGGAATCTCCTGGCTTATTATGCATAGCATTATTGTCTTAGTCCCACACTAGAATGGGATTAAGATTCCTTTTATAGATGATGTTAATATTCTAGAATTAGGTGGTAGTGATGGCTGTAGATATTTTAAATATACTAAAACCCACAGGTATCAACAACCAAATAATCCAACAAAAATAGGGCACAGACCTAAACAGAGACCTCTCAACAGATAAACCTAAAATGGCTGAAAGACACTTAAGGAAATGCTCACCATCCTTAGCCATCAGAGAAATGCAAATCAAAACTACTCTAAGATTCCATCTTACACCTGTAAGAATGCCATGATTAAAAACACTGACGTCACAAATACTCTTAAGGCTGGCCTGGAATTCACAGAGATCTGCCTGCTTCTTTCTCCTGAGTACTGAGATTAAAGGCGTGCCCAACTAGAATCGCTGAAGAGTCCAAGTCCCTTTGAAGTGGCTGTTTGGAGCGCTCTTCTAGAAGATCTGAGAAGACAGCTATAATCTCCTGGCACTAGCCGCTCCAGGAAACCTCTGAGCTTTGAGAGGGAGGGTACCATCCCTCCACAGTGGGTGCACAGCATTTCCTAAGAAACCCGGGCGTCCGTCAACTGTGCTTCCTACTCCTCCTCTTGCCATTATCACCTATCAATAAGCTCTCCGAGGGAGGAAAGGCATTCCAGGTACAGTGTTTATCAGGCCATTGTTTGTATTTCTCATACAGCCCTAAAGAATGTGGGAAGATTGAGCTGGGAAAGAATACACTCTCTTCTCTAAGTCTTCTCTAATCTTCACCATTCCTAGTAGCCTGAGCATTAAATGGAGTCACTTGAGTTTCTCATTCCCTCATCTTGTTCTAATTTCTTTCACTTTCTTCTCCAAAGGAAAGAAGGAGAAAAAATCCTTAGTGCTTTATGCCTAATTAAAATCTGGCCATAATATATTTGTTGAAATGTCCTTGCTTTTGTTTGTAATTCCTGTCTGTGTATATCCTGTGTATATACAGGCTGAGAAATCTCAAGGCCATTTAATCACAACAGTTCTAATCAACAGAAAGGATTTATCAGGAAAAGGTTCATTTAGAAATATGAGAAAATCACAAATGGGATTTATGCGTGTATGGTGGGAGATTATCAGGATACAAAGTGGGGCCCACTGAGGCGCCTTTGTTGGCCTTCAGATAGCTGCAGAAAAGCGAGAGATTGGCTGAGAAGAGATGTCGCCTTCCATCCTTGTCACTGGTTAAGTCATCTGGACACATGCATTGTCTTGAAGCATTTCGACTAAATTCCATGGATTTGTCTGTGAAAATGAGAGATTAAGGTAAGCCTCTAACAACTTATCTACCCTCTAAAGTGAAAAAACCTACCTGACCACCATCCACCGGGAAGCATAAATCCCCTGGATGCTGATCTTGTTTTCAAAACCTGAGTTTCATTTCTTAGAACAGTGAGTACAGATAACAAGGCAGTGCACACAAGAGTCCTAGCTCAGGGATTTAACATGAAGAAATCAGAGCATCTAATCTGCCTTGCCAAATCTTTGGTGCAAGGGTCAGGAGAAGCCTGTTCAAAGGGAAGCCTTTAAGCAAAACTTCCCACGACAACTATATTCTCAACCAAATATCAGTTACTTATATCGTCCCATTACAAAGTAAAAGATTTTATTTATGAGTATGTCAATTTTAAAAGGCAAAATTTTTGAAATAAAAATAACATTTTCCAGGGCTGGAGCCATGGCTCAGTGGTCGAGAAGCCTGTACTGATCTTCCAGGGGATCTGAATTTAATTTCCACCTGTAACTCCAACTCCAGGAGTCTCTCATATCTCTGGCCTCTGATGGTACCTGCACCTGCACAAGCCCCACTGCCCCCTGTGACACACATGGTACCTGCACTTACACAAGCCCCACTGACCCCTGTGACACACATGGTACCTGCACTTACACAAGCCCCACTGCCCCCTGCGACACACACACATACATAATTGAAAAGAAAATGTCTTTTTAAATAGAATTTCTCATTGGTGAACAAAACAGGACTTTTGCTGCTGATGAATAAATTTTCAAAAGCAAATTCATAATTCAATTTCTAAGAGGCTAGGGGTTCCAGTTCTACCATTAAAACTAATTTTTAGAAAATGAGGCAGCAATTATGAGCCTATTAAATATCTCAAGATGTTAAACATGTATTTTAATTGAAAGGATTAAAATGACGAGTTATAGAAAATGAGTAAAAAGAACACATACATTTTAATTCATTGGTTAAGAAAAGCCAGAGACAAACAAAATAAAAACAACTCCCTAATGCTTAGGAAATTTACAAAATAAATACCACAAAATAAATGTGAAAATTCATAAACGAACAAGTTGAAACTTGTACAAAATATTGATTTTCTAAGCACTTGGGAGATAGAGACATGACGATCAGTGTCTCAAGGTCATCCTTGACTGTGTGGTAAGTTCTAGGCTAACCTGGGTTCAAATGATACTCTATCTCAAAAAGGTGATGATAGATAGATAGATAGATAGATAGATAGATAGATAGATAGATAGATGGATGGATGGGTAGATAGATAGATAGATGGATGGATAGATAGATAGATAGATAGATAGATAGATAGATAGATAGATAGATAGATAGATAGATGGGTAGATAGATAGATAGATAGATAGATAGATAGATAGATAGATAGATGGATGGATGGAT
>PVIU01002038.1:0-167014 GCA_004026605.1 Ondatra zibethicus
TCTGTCTGTCTGTCTGTCTGTCTGTCTGTCTATCTATTGAGACAGTGTATCTTCACTGACTCTGAAACTCACACATTTTCATAGACTGGATGGTAATCCCGTGACCCCTCTCCCTAGTTTTGAGGTTACAGACACCCACAGCAACACCCAGATTTTATGTGAGTGCTGAGGATCCAAACACAGCTCCATGGCTGTGTCCTCTGACCTTTCTCCCCAACCCTTGCACTTTATTTTGAAATAGTTTCTCACTAACTGTAGAGCTCATCAATTGAGCTCAATTTGGTGGCCAGCGTGCTCCAGGGTCTGCCTCCCCCCGCCCCGCCCAGTGCTGAGATAACAGAGGCATGACCCCTATCTTGGCTGTTTTTCCTATGGGAGCAGGGGGGCTGAACACAGATCCTCAGATTTTTCTTGGCAAGCACTTTACCAGTGAGCCGTCTCCCCAGAACACGTGAATACATACTTACACGCACATGATTTTGATAACTCAGTATCTGCTGTAATCAGACATTCTCCCAGTCTGTTGCTGCATTCAAGGGCTCAGCTACAGTGTTTACACAATAGCTCCTCCAATACCCTGGCTCCACACTCCTCACAGAAGAGAAAGAGAGAAACTCAGTCATTACAGAAAGGTTCTCCTGTGTGAGTCTGAAAAGGGCACAGGTCTCTCCAGTCCGTTTGTGGGACAGAGCCTGTCATACTGCCCTTTTTAACTGCCTGCTGGTTGGGAACTGTGTCCTCCTGTGCCCAAATAAGAACAAGTAAAGATATAATGAGCCCTAGGGACATTTGCCACAGTCACTGAGGTCATTTTGGTGCGTTTCTAATATGGGAACTCTGCTTATTAACTGACATATTTAATACAACAGGCACAGCTGCCTGTATCTGATGATGATATCATGATGTCATTTGATGCCTTTTGGACTTGTTCCTGACTTAAAGTTTTCTCATGAATACTCCAGAGGGACATAGGGTGTCTCGAGCATGCAGCACCCCATCTTTGGTGGCGGCCACAAACCAGGTACATCAGAGATTCCGGCCCCATTTCTCCTGTATGTTTCCCAGCCCATATTTTCAGTCTTCCTAGACATCTGTCATCTAGCTAATATCCTTCTTAAGATTTAAATCCTGATTTAGGCTGCTCACAATCACACTCATCCTATAACATACATGGATACAGGGGCTGTCGAGCCAGAAGCATCAATCCTTCCTCCATATCCCCAGAGAATTTCCTTTGCTCTCCTTGTTTTTCAGTTTTATGATTATCTCACAATGCCTGTCTTGAAGACTTCCTGTCTCCTTACTTTGAAACGTGAATATAAGATTACACCATGGCATCAATGACAAATAAAAGACCTGATGACTAGATTCTTAATTTTTAGTGAAATCAGGTATCCCACTGTGTTCTAGAATGTGATATTCCATGTTGAGGTAGTTTGTGAGCATTAGAGTCTTTGTCTTTGCTTAGGGCCACTCTAGAGTCTCCCTTTACTTCAGCTTTTTATCTCTTTCTTATTTTCTAAAAAGGACTTCTTGGTATTTGTTGAATTAGTGCTTGGAATGACACTCTTGGGCTATCACTCCTGGACCCCAAATTCAGCAGTAAGACTTCCTTGGGTGTTTTAAATTTTGTGTTCACATATTAAATCGTGTGTTTATTAAAATCAAAATGTTTATTCCCACTTTCAGAGAACAAAAGCTAGAAGACTCTGTGTGTGAGTGTGCATATGGACACACCTACATAAGGGACTGGGATGCACGCACGCACACACACACACACACACACACACACACACACACACACACACACGCACACACACGAGCATGGTTTGATGGTAAGTCACGGTCCCAGATGGAATTGACTTGTGAACAAACAAACAAAAACTCCCATAGTTTAGATGGATTTCTTGGTCGGGAACTAAGCTAGGAATTATTCTGAGAGGAAAATTGGCAGGGCAACTAAAAGATAAGCCTGGTGTGCCCAGAGATGACCAAAAGCATAGCTCTAACACACAGGCACATCTGGACAGACAGTGACATCTCAGTGAGTTCAATGCAGCTTGAAAAGGAAATGTTCACCTTGGCTTATGAGCTTGTACATTTGGTTCCCAGAGAGTGGCTCTTTTGGGGAAGGTTATGGAATCCTTAGGGGGCACAGACTTGCTGAAGAAAGTAGCTCACTGGGAACTGGCTTTGGGGTTTCATAACCTGTCACCACTTCCTGTTACCTCTGTTTCCTGTATGTGGATGAATCCACTAGTATAACTGGAGGTTTCTCTCCTGCCTGCCAGTTCCTGAGGCTTAATATTAATTACAAACGGTTTGGCCTATTAGCTCACACTTATTATTAATTAGTTTTTGCATCTTAAATTAACCCATTTCTATTAGTCTATATTTACCACGAGACTTGTGGCTCTTTATCTCACATCTTGCTGTTTGCATCTCTCAGACTCCACCTTCTTTTTTTATCTGTGTCTTTGTTTGGATTTCCCACCTGGCTCTATTTTGCCTGGCTATTGGCCAAATCATCTTCTTTATTAACCAATGGCAATAAGACATAGTCAGAGCATACAGAGGGGAATCCCACATCACATCAGCATCCTGATTACCAGGCCAGCCCTCTGCTCCTGCTGCCATGTCTTCCCTGCCATGACAGACTGGATCTCTTCTGGAACTAAAAGCCCAAAGACACCCGCTCTTCCTGAGTTAGGGCTTCTATTGCTCTGACAAACCCCCTGACCAATGGGGATGGAAGTGTTTATTTCAGATGACGACTGTTGGGTTACAATCACTCACTAAGGGAAGTCAGGGCAAGAACTCAAAACAGGAAACTGCAAGGAAGAACTGAGCAGAGGCCATGGAGGAATTCATTACTTGCTCCTTATGGCTTTTTTCATCTACTTTCCCACAGCTCAGGATGGGATGTGGCAGCCCTGCCTGCAGTGAGCTGGGCCCTCCCACAGCAATGAAAAGAATCTAGAAACTGGCCTACCAATCAGATGGAGGCATTTTCCCACGGATGACCCTCTTCCCCGATAGCTCTAGTTTGTATTAAGTTGACAGAAAAAGCAACTAGCACATTTCCCTAAGTTTCCTTTCGTCAGGATATTTCGCCATGGCTATATCCAAATGTTCCCATCACTGAAATCAATGTGAATTCAGTAGGAGACAGAGTTGGCTTCCAAATCTGTATGAACTGGCTTGCCTATCTCTCTTCATCCTTCACATTTTTCATTTTTTTCGACTGCGTTATTTTACATATGCCATGAATGTCTGCTGCCACACTGTGGCTTGAGTTCCATGAGACCGGAAGTCCCCTTTAAATTTCTTTATTTCTCCAGGGCCAGTTCCACCAAAGTGCTCTGTCTGACCTTGCTTATGGCAGGGATCACTATGCTACTATTTAGTAACCAGGTACTGGTTGCTTCAGTAAATAAAATACAGTACTTGACTTCAAAGAGTTGTCTTAACTAGTGAGGGAAGCCAGGAGTGGATATTTCAGAACTAAATGAATGTGCACTGTATTGCGGGAGTGTGAAGACACAACAGCGTTGATTGGGAGAGAAAATTTAGGGGGAGGAGAAGTTGGATGCATAGTAGCTGAATCAAGTGCCATTTCTTAGGAAGTGGAAGAAAGGAAGAATGTGGCTTTTAAAGTGAGATGTGGAACTTAGTAAAATGTTTCTAACAGGCCTGGTCAGTACACCGGTGTACTGAAGGCAGTGTTCCTTTAGGTAGATTCCGCTTTGCGTAACTTAATATGCCCTATGCAAGTTTATTAGTAAATCTATTGCAACATAAATTATTACTTCAAGATTCTCTTGCATCAGTATTACATTTTATGCCAGCATTGATGATTGTAAAATCAAAATATCCAGGCTGGAGAGATGTTTCAATAGTTAAGAGGGCCCATTGCTTTCTTAGAAGGTGTGAGTTCAGTTCGTGGCACACGACTGTCTAATTCCAGCTCCATGGGATATGAAGCCCTCTTCTGGCCTCTGAGGCATTTCCTACACCATTCAGTCCTACAGAGACACATGCACATTCATATAAATAAAAATGAAATTTAAAATATTAATCAAAATAAAACTATCCACTGATTAGAAAAGTGTTGAAGATGCTTAATGTCCTGCAGTTTCAAATATTCAACCCAGAGTTAATTATTTCCATAAAGAAAAGTAAATATATCTATCTAACGTGTATGTAGCTTTGCTTTTATCATTAATGAATGGCCAAATTTTATGCATTCCAAAGAATTATCTCAAGATAAATTTCTGTATGATTTATCATCTGTAAACATTTAATTTGCACACCTATTTCATGTTCCTGTGACCGGGAGCCATAAAACATTTTGAGTGGAAACAAGTCTTGGGTAGGAAAACTTTTAAAGCCTTATCCACAGCACCTGGAATGTGTTAAAGAGAGAAATAGAGAAGATAAAAATCTAGAAGCTGAGAGGTGGCACATTCCATGTACATCTTTCAGGAACTGGAAACAGAAGCCAGCTTCAGGTCACTTCATCAACTAGAGTTGCTTTTTTTTTTTTTTTTAAATCATCACATTAGTCCAAAGCCTTGAGCCTTGAAGCAGGCAGTCAGAGATGGCGTCCATCCCAAGTTGTGTAGCTCTCAGGGTGGTCCTTTAGTCCTTCTCTTTCTATCTAGCATGTAGGCTTTGTCCTACTCCTGATCAGAGCTCTGCCTACAGGCCTTGCATCCTGTCCACACCAGGAAGAAAAAAGGTGAAGAGTAAAGGCCCGGTAAGCAAAAACATCCTTCCCAGGGGATTCCCATCAGCATCTTCCACTTAAGTTTCTTTACTTAGAAACAAGTCCCTGTGGCTTCTCTTAACTCCAAAAGTGTCTGGAGGGTTGAGAGTTTGTAACCAAGCTCCTGCCATTACGTATAATGGAGTTCTGTTCACAAGGCAAAACAGGAGGGGGGGGAGTGGGTGTGTGTGTGGGGGGGATTACACAGTATTAGCCAGCCAGCAGCGACAGGCACAGGAGGCAGGCTAAGGCCAGACCGTGCAGGGCCTGGTGACTCACAGGATGGGGTGTGGATTTTACTCTAAAAGCAGAAAGCAGCTGTTGAAGGGTTTTAAGAAGAGCGGAGCGGTTTTGTTTATTCAGGCAGTGGGGTGCAGCGGGTTGTCCGGTGGATGCGCAGGGAGGAGCGGCAGCTAGGATGCCCTTACAGGTTAAGCGGAATGCAGGATACCCGGTTGAGTTTTACAGTGTCTTTCGTTCTGCTTAAGGCATGCCGCCCATGAGCACGGAGAAGACACTGCCATCTAAGTGGATGGGTCCTTTCACTGACTGTGACCATGGGGTAGGAGGCTGGCCTACACATCGCGGCACGTAAGGAATGTCTAACTCCATTTTATGTATGAAACCCGTCGAAAAGCAAACGATCGAGCTTCTTTACTTCCCGCTTTTACTTGAGTGGGAAGGAAAGGACAGTGAATTGATCATTTCTGAATCCGGTTGTGGTGGCCACACTTGTCCGACTGGTGGTCACAGGCAGCATTTATGGTCAAACCCAGCCTCCCAGTCCTTCTCCTTGTTTTCCTTCTCTTGTTTCCCCAGCACCCTCAAGATTTCTGTACGCCCTCTCCCAACAATGTTTCATGAGTTAAACTCAGGCTGGAAGTATTTAGAGGGGGGAGGAAAGGATTTCTTGGCTGCTTGGTGTAGAGACATACTCATTTCTGTCCTGTTTTGTTTTTTTCCCCGTATGTAAACAAAAGTAGACGTTACCATCTGGCGCCATCTCGTGGCTACTTTAGAAATTGCACAGGAGCGAGTCAGCGGTCACTTTCTTCCTAGACCTGAGACTTGCGGTAGGTCATCTTGAAGTCACGCTGTTCACGAGATGCTGTAAACTACAGAATTCTTCCTGTTGACCTAGGAACAATAAGCATGGGAAGTGTTTAGCGGCATTCTGTTACTGCAGGGGGCAGCCATGAAGCCACACTGCGGGACTCAAGCTGTCTTTCTTGGACATTCTGAATCCACTTATTTCATCCAGTTCCCTGTAGTTGGAGAATGTTCTAGCTACTGGTAGAAAATAGAGTGGTGAGACCTACTCACAATCCTAATTCAAACAGTGACAGCAACTCTCATTGCATAATAATTTATCTTGACCTAGAGCCTTTATGCATTATTAATGGAACTCTGTGTACCTATATTTATAATTTCTATCTAATGGGTTTTTCTGATTGGGATTCTCTAAACATTAATAGTAATGGTGGATGTTGAGAATCCTGACATTGCCACTCATAAGTCTGAAGCTATAACTCAAGTTACAAAGTTACAAAACTCAAGTTACAATTTTCAGTGGCATTGAAAGACTAGAGAGGAGGAAAGTATTGAAACCAGTTTGTGATGCCCGTGCACAGCTCCTGTGTTAAGTGAACTGTCAGCATTATCACTAATGTTGCCACAGAAGCAATTTCCATCAAAAAGGGTATTTACAAGTCTCTTGTTTTCATTTCTTTTTTTTTCTGTACTGAGAACGTAACCCAAGCCTTGAGGATGTCAATCAAGTGTTTTACCCTTGCTACAGCCTTAGCCCATACAAATATGAATATGAATGAAATCTTTATGCCCCTGCAATGCTGACGCATGCATGGGCAGTTCGTGTATGGTCGTTCTGTTGAACTAGTCTATATTGGGTTTCATGGTCTAAGTTGATGAGGATGACTAAACAGGTCTCTTTCTCAAGAGGGTACCAGACCTCATTACATGGTTGTGAGCCACCATGTGATTGCTGGGAACTGAACTCAGGTATTGCCTAAAATTACATCTAAAAATCTTACAGCAATTGCTTTTAATGCTTTTACTGATGGCTGTTCAAAAGGACAAAGAGCATATGTTTTATATACTCTTATCTACTCCAACATACTGCATATATAACTTGAATTCAACTCTTGTTTAGGAAAATAGATGTTTTTAAATAAACAAATGGATTTTTGTATGATGATAAATTCATAAGGTTATCACTCAGGTGAACAGAAACTGACCTAGAGATGTATGCCTGGCCACTTATACATTTGTTTCTAGAAAATTTTAAATAAGACATAGCATATGTTTAATAAAAAGGTATTTTTGATAAATGAAGTCTATAAATTCCTAAGGTGTGTTCAGCCTAGCAGAAACTGACTTGAAAACATATATCTAGCCTCTTTGTTACTAAATTTATGGCTTAATGTTTTATTTTGATGCCAAGAACTCTCCAATTCAAAATTTTAAGGCTCAAACTTAACAAGGATAAAATTACAAAAATTCCAAATCCCAGGAATTCCATAATATGCTGGAAACTATTAAAAATAATTAAGCCACATGAGTGAATGGCCAGTCACCTTGTACATGATCAAATTCTTTAATATGCCCCAAACTATACTTAGAGTTATGCTAAGTACAGATAAAACTAACTTGCAAAAGGTAAACTTTGACCTTCTGTAAACGCTGCGAAGGTTAATAAGCCTAAAGCAAGTAACTAAAAATAACCAGTTTGTTTAAAATCGGATAGACTTAATAGATCAAACTCCTCAGGGAACTACTAAATATGGCCTTTAAAATGTTTAATAAAAATGATTCCTGGGTCATTTAGATTATACTTCCTGCTCTAATTTATCCTTCTCAGATCGTTGATGGTTAATTGATGGTTAATTGAAGACAAGCACCAAGCTCTCCTCTTCCACCCGTTCCCCATGACTGAGCTGCCTGGTGATTGGTCAGTCCATCTCATATGTGAAAATCAGACGCAGTTTATCCTGCTGGCAGACCTCACACTGAAAGACATAAACTCACAAAACAGATGTCAATGTCCTACTAAAGCATGACAGAAGTACGGAACTTCTGGCACCTCCATTTCTAAGAAACGCAAATAGGAAGGGTCTACTTGAAACAAACAAACAAACAAACAAAAACAGGCAAAAGTAGCCTGGTTGCTGGTAGGAAGAGGCTCCAAAGGGTTAATTCAGTGTCTGTTACTGAGACTATACAAATTTTCCCTGCTGATCACTGGTCAAATTATGCTTCATCCAACAGTGCTCTTACAACATTAGCAAAATAAAGAATTTTATCTTGTCTTTTACATCAGAACAGGAGATTTTTATATATTATGTCTTTCAGACATTGACAGCACAAACACCACCCAGATTCCTTTGCATTACTAAAACACCATTAAAAATTAAATTTAAGGAAAAGAAGAGTAATTAAAAATCAAGAACTTTTTAAAAAAATGTGTCTTCTAAATAATATGATGGTCAAGAAATGCAAACACAATTGTGTGTTTTTGAAATTCCCTTGGATTCATTATTTGTGTTACTAATATTTTTAATATGCACAGGTTCAAATTATTATGAAACACCATCAAATACTTAATTGGCAAATTTTAATGACAAAAGGGAGGCATCTATACCCATTTAAATTCCCAAATACTATGCTATATTTAGCTATGCTAACTTTAATTTTTTAAGATTTTTTTTTTACTTTATAGAATAAGACTTTTTATGTGACCCCAAAGCATTTTGCTCTAAAGGAAACAACCTAAAGTATGTGTTTATCAATGGAAAAGGCCCAGTGTTCTAACATGGAGGCAAGGTTATGCTTCCTTCCTTCCAGAAAATGTACAAATTCCCAGATGGCTTCCACTTCAATGCACCCAACCAGAATAGAATGCCAGAGACCCCCAGATAAACAAAATATCTAATGATAGATGATAAACCCACCTGAGGAGATGCCCCCATAGGGAGAATAATCTGATGATTTGGAGAGACACCAAGACTCTAACTCATCAAGCTGAGACTTGGAAAAATGATGTGGGATTCCTCTCCATATGCTGTGAATACCATTGGTGAATAAAGAAACTGACTTGGCCTGTTGATAGGGCAGAACTTAGGTAGGTGGGAAAAACTAAACTGAATGATCAGAAAAGAAGACAGAGTCAGGAGAAGCCATGGAGCTGCTGCCAGAGACAGATGTGCTGAAATTTTACTGGTAGACCACAACCTCGTGGTAATGCACCGATTAATGGAGACGGGTTAAAATAAGATGTAAGAGTTAGCCAATAAGAAGCTAGAGCTAATGGGCCAAGCAGTGATTTAATTAATACAGTTTCTGTGTGATTATTTCAGGACTGAGAGGCCGGGAAACAAACAAGCAGCACCTCCTTACAACAAATTGGTGCTGGCTGTCTGGGCCATACTACCAGTGCCACCTCTGGCTCTTTCAGGAGGCTAAGCATTTAAATGGGGTTTGTAAACAGCATGTTACAAACTGCTCAATGGCTCGACATAGACCCACTGCATACTTGGAACTGGGGCAGTGTGCATGGCTCAGAGGCAGTGAATGGACCTCCTCTGCCATGATGGACTGGGTGGAGCAAGCAGGCAGGGCCGTATTTGACCTAGCAATGCCACAACTTAAGTTTTTAAGAAGTGCTTAGCATTTTAAGATGCATTCCTGGAATGTAAAGAATTACAGATACACAATAGGACAGATTCAGACATAAAAGACCTCTAAGTGGGTCACAGTGTTGGATAAATGTACATAGGCTTGGGAGAGAGAAGAAAAAGAAAATAGACAGTTATAAAAAGAAGTAAATAGTATTACAAAAAGGTAAAGTCTTTAAAGAGACAGAGTATAGACAGTCATAGATTAAAGGAGTAAAAAAATAATAAGCCACATAAAAATGGAATATACACAGAGAGTCTGAATTATGTATATTATTGTGTTTTCTTTGAATTTTTTGACTGTGAAGGAGCTAAGTAACCACCATATATACTCTAAAGGTATCTTGACTTCAAATTTTGGGTCTAAGGATTTATTGCTTTGGAAAAGAGGTTCTTCTTTTGTTTCTACAGAGGATGAGAACCTGTGGAATACTTCCCGACTAATAAGGTTTGATGGACCAAGACCTTCCAAAAGGTTGCTGTGAACACCCCCACAAAATACTTCGCCCAACAAAAAGCAGGAAGAACTGTGGAGAGAATGATGTCAAATTCCCTAAATTATTTATAAATGTTTGTTTACATTTAAAGAGGGGTATGCTATAGAGATTTGCATTGGTATGGAGTTTGGTTTATTGATACAAATTTGAGGTCAATTTTGCTATACTGTGTATATGTATATTTCTATTCTTGATTAATGTATTGTGTTTGTGCAGCTCATTTAAAAATGTAATGTATAATTAAGAAATACAGGTTAATAGATAGTCACCTTTAATAGTCAACCTTGCAGTCATGTTAGTTAGATTTTCCAGATGTACAGAGATATATTTCTGATGGATAGGTATTCTTCAAACCTTTCAAAGACTACAGAATATGGCATTTAAAATGTTTTAAGTACTTAAGACTTTTCACGACAATGAGACACATCTGCTTCTGGCCTATACTTCAAGAGGATGATGAACATTGAAGAGCCTCCTCATGGAGCTTGTTAGCCATCTGGGCAAGAAACTGCTCTTGCCTATACTGCTTGACATGCAGGATCCACAGAGAAATGACTGCTGAACTTGCCTAAAGGTGAGACAGTCCTTTGGGGTTCCTACTTCATGAAAGCTTCACAGAAATGTCTGCCAGATACCATGGGCCTGTAGGCTGAAGATGGATTCCCCAATGGTACAAAAGAACTTTGGGTGACTGTCCAGGCAGTGAGATGTCTCTGTCAATTCTAGAGTTTTAGAAGTCACTTACAATGAACTTTTTATTTACTTAGGTAATATTATATCCTTCTGGAGTCTTTGGTGGAGTTGAAGATTATGTAGTTATAGTTTTAGTTTTCCTTAGTTATGATAAAAGATAAAGTAGATGTAAATATTGTAACTGTAATTATTGCTTGATACCTGTTTTGTTATATGTAATTTTACTATGTTGAGGTTAAAACCTTCCTTTTCATTTAAACAGAAAAGGGGAGGTGACATGGGATTCCCCTCTGTATGCTGTGAATACCATTGCTGAATAAAGAAACTGCCTTGGCCTGTTGATAGGGCAAAACTTAGGTAAGCAGGCAAAACTAAACTGAATGCTGGGAGAAAGGAGGAAGAGTCAAGGAGAAGCCATGGAGCTGCTTCTAGAGACAGATGTGCTAAAACTTTGCTGGTAGGCCACGACCTCGAGGTTTTGCACAGATTAATGGAGATGGGTTAAAATAAGATGTAAGAGTTAGTCAATAAGAAGCTAAAGCTAATGGGCCAAGCAGTGTTTTAATTTAACAGTTTCTGTGTGATTATTTTGGGGCTGAGTTGCCAGGAAACAAACAAGCGACCCTTCTTACAACAGGAAAGTATCAAGGACACTATACTATTGACCCAAAAATGACGCTGTTATGTTAATTCTCATTAGCATGTCCACATTAAATCCAAATGCCTTTTGTTGGGGAACTGGGGAGTGGATGAAAGATTTTTGGTGTGAGGAACCCTGGCAGGTTCCACTGCAGCAGATGAGAGACAGACAGATACACCATGTGGAGAGAGCTTGTATGAAATTTATTTAGTGGGTATTGGGAGGGCATAAGGGTAAGGAGGTATGGGGGGTGAGAGAGAGGGAGATAGAGGGATGAGAGAGAGAAGAAAGAGGAAAAGGGGGAATGGGGGAGGCAGAGGCTTGCCTCTTCAGAAGAAGAATGGACAGGGATAAAGGAAGAGAGAAGGCATAAAATCAGTTTGCCTCAGTGGGAAGGGGGAGATTTAAAGTTGGCGGAGCTTGTTCCTTAAAGGGACAGGGTATCCAAGTGACAGGGCAGATCAGCACAATTATAATCACAACAGTGGAGGCAAAAGGCCCACCTGTAATAGGAGAATCATGAAGTTGTTTTATCCAGTTGTCTAGATAAAAGATGGTGTACAAATATTTAGTCACTTGAATGGGAGATATTTTGATTGGACAAATCTAACTGATCAGTCCAAACACAATAATATGTATTTTAGCACAATTAAGCACTCTTTAAAAAGCTCCAGTAATGGAAACTACAGGTGTAAAGATGAAGAAAGAAATACCTGATATATTGCTTACCAAAGCAAGTACACAGCAGAATGATCATAGGTTATTTGTTGCTCATCAACAGTTTCCTGGCACGTCTTGCTTTAATGTGTCAAATTTCCCCCATACTATTGATGGTCAAATTAATGATTTACACAAATAGATAGATAAAATCTCTCAAGCGATCTTTAAATGGCCATCATGGTTTAGGTGGCTCTCCCCTTTCCTTGGTCCTCTGTTAGTTATTCTTATCATTCTCTTTAGCTTGCTTATATTAATTAGACCAACCAGCATTCAACCATGGCCTCTATTACAGCCACTGTTTTTTCTTTGAAAAGTTAGAAATGGGGGGATATAGAAGAATACATGGTATTTGTGCTCACAGATAACACTATAGCAACCGGAAATGTTAAACACACAGGCTTTTCTCTTCAATGGAAGGGATTTGCACCTGTTCTGACCAGAAGGTTGGAGTGGATGTTGTTTAGAGCCTGGTAATTTTTCCTATTTTGCAGAGCCTGACTTTGCCTGACTGTTGGAGGGAGGCTTCTTGTTCATCCCAGCCACCCAGAACCAAAATAACCACACAGAAACCATATTATTTAAATCACTGCTTGGCCCATTAGCTCTAGCTTCTTATTGGCTAACTCCTACATCTTAATTTAACCCATCTCTATTAATCTGTGAATCACCATGTGGTTGTGGCTTACTGGCAAAGTTTCAGCATGTCTGTCTCTGGTGGCTCCATGGCATCTCTCTGACTCTGCCCTTCCCTCTCCCAGCATACAGCCTAGGCAAAGGCATCAAAATAAATTGTTAACATGATAGAAAATTAAATAAATACTTGGCATCATGGTGTATTGTGGCATCATTATGTGTGTGTGTGTGTGTGTGTGTGTGTGTGTGTGTGTGTGTGTGTGTGTGTGTGTAGGCCAGGAGTAAATCTTGGGTGTAGCATCTCTCAGGTACCATCCACATTTTTTTGGAGATAGCCTTACCTTGGCCTAAAAGTCCCAAGTAGAGTAGCCTGGATGGCCAGTGAGCCTCAGGGGCCTGCCTGTCTCTACTTCAACAGTGCTGGGACTAAGCACGCATCTTACAGGTACCCCATTCCCTGACTTTGTAATATAGGTTCTGGATCTCAAACTTGTGTTCTTATGCTTACGAGTTAAGCTCTTTAGCAACTGACCTGTCTTCCCAGCCCTACTTTATATCATTTTGAGGCAGGCTAGACACCATTGGAGAAAACGCAATTGCATCAAAGCTAAAGCTGGCACAACCAAGCTCCAATACCGCAGGCCACCATGTAATGACTTCATGAAAAATAAGACATTGCTGGATCTAGATAGGACCAACATTTGTTAGTGGAGACAACTGCCATCCTTTACTTCATTGTGAAGACATGTCTATATCACTAAGCATTGTGCTGTCCATATATATCTCGTGAATGCAAGTGTCTCTGAGAATACCCACATTCATCCCTGAATGATAACTTTTACTCTGCAAAAGAAAACTTTGCTTCTTTTTCCTTACATTGTCCTATCTTTGGATTCTTGCTCTGAGAGGAGCCAGGAAATATCAAGTAGAGGTCTGTCTGTCTGGTCTGTCCATCTCTTCTTAAGATTTCCCCAGCCCTCAACATCCACAGCAACTTCATGAATTTTTTGCAGATTTATGATTATTTGAGAGCAATGTTATTTTATTCCTGATAATAAGATAGATTTTACATCCATGTCTGATGAGTCTAAGACTACAGATTCTATACATTATGGGAAGAATCTTTCTGTAATCCTTTCTTCTGGCGTGATCAGGATGGGTCTAAACATGAAGAAAAGACTTTATGATGGCTGTTCTTGGTTGTCAACTGGACTGCATCAGGAATGAATTACAATTCACCTGCTTGCTTTTCCTTGCTAGCAAGTCCACTCCTTCATTGGCATTATAGCCTACTTCTTCAGGATTCTAGAGTATATTGAAGACCAGTCAAGACATCCAGCTTCATGGACTGAGCAACTCCTGGATTCTTGGATTTCCCTTCATAGCCAGCCATTGTTGGATCAACTGAACCATAATCTGTAAATCGTTCTAATAACTTCCCTTTCTATACATAGAGAAAGAGAGATTCATTCTTTTTTATTGTTTACTTATTTTTTAAAACAATTTTTTTCTCATTTTATATACCAATCTCAGTTATATGATGACAATTAAGGTAGTCATTAATCTTCTTAGGGGAAGGCTAGTTCAGGTACCACTATTGCTTACTGGTTTAGCTGGAGTAATCCTTGTGGATTCCTGGGAATTTCCCTAGTGCCAGGTTTCTTGCTAGCCCCATAATGGCTCCCTCAATCAAGATATTTCTTTTCTTGTTCTCCCTCTCTGTCCTTTCCCCCATCTTGGCCATCCTGTTCCCTAATGTTCTCCTCCCCCCGCCCTTCTCATCTTCCTCTCCCCTCCTCCCCCATGCTCCCACTTTTCTCAGGATATCTTGTCTATTTCCCCTTCCTAGGGAGACCCATGTATGTCTCTCTTAGCGTTCTCTTTGTTACCTCACTCAAGATGGTTTTTTCTAGTTCCATTCATTTGCCTGCAAATTTCAAGATGTCATTGCTTCTTACTGGTGGGTAGTACTCGATTGTGTAAATGTACCACATTTTCTTTATCTGTTCTTCATTTGTGGGGCATCTAGTTTGTTTCCAGGTTCTGACTATTACAAATGATGCTGCTATGAACATATTTGAGCACATGTCCTTGTGACATGAGTATGCATCCTTTGGGTATGTGTCCAAGAGTGGTATTGCTGGGTCTTGAGGCAGATTGATTCTCAATTTTCTGATAAACTGCCATACTGATTTCCAAAGTGACGGTACAAGTTTACACTTTCACCAGCAGTGGAGAAGTGATCCCCTTACTCCACATCTTCTCCAGCATAAGCTATCATGGGTGTTTTGATCTTAGCCATTCTGACAGATACCATCTGTCAGGTGGTATCTCAGAGTCATTTTGATTGGCATTTCCCTGATGACTAAGGATGTTGAACATTTTTTAAGTGTCTTTAGGCCATTTGAGATTCTTCTGTTGAGAATTCTTTGTTTAGATCTGTACCCCATTTTAAATGGATTATTTGGTGTATTGATGTCTAATTTCTTGATTTCTTTGTATATTTTGGAGATCAGTCCTCTGTCAGAAGTGGGGTTGTTGAAGACCTTTTCACATTCAATAGGCTTCCTTTTTGTCTTATTGACTGTGTCCTTTGCTTTACAGAAACTTCTCAATTTCAGGAGGTCCCATTTATTTATTGTTGCTCTCAGGATCTGTGCTACTGGTATTATATTTAGGAAGTAGTCTCCTGAGCCCATGAGTTCAAGACTACTTCCCACTTCCTATTCTATGAGGTTCAGTGTGGCTAGATTTATGTTGAGGTCTTTGATCTATTTGGATTTGAGTTTTGTACATTGTGATAAATATGAATCTATTTGCATTCTTCTATGAGTTAACATCCAATTATGCCAGCACCACTTGTTAAATATTCTTTCTTTTTTCCATTTAATATTTTTAGCTTCTTTGACAAAAATCAGGTGTTCATAGGTGTGTGGATTAAAATCAGGGCCTTTGATTTGATTACATTGGTCCACCTGCCTGTTTTTATGCCAATACCAAGTTGTTTCCATTACTGTAGCTCTATAATAGAGCTTGATATCAGGGACGGTGATGACTCTGGAAGTTCCTTTATTATATAGGATTGTTTTGGCTATCCTGGGTTTTTTGTTTTTCCATATAAAGTTTCGTATTGTTCTTTCAAGGTCTGTGAAGAATTTTGCTGGGATTTTGATGAGCATTGCTTTAAATCTGTAGATTGCTTTTGGTAAGACTGCCATTTTTATTATGTTGATCCTACCTATCCAGGAGCATAGGATATATTTTCATTTTCTGATATCTTCAATTTCTTCAAAGACTTAGAGTTCTTGTCATATAGGTCTTTCGTTTCTTTGGTTAGTGTTACCCCAAGATATTTTATGTTGTTTGTAGCTATTGTAAAAAGTGATACTGCTCTGATTTCTTTCTCAGCCCTTTTATCATTAGCATATAGGAAGGCTACTGATTTTTTTGAGTTGAGCTTATATTCTGTCACATTACTGAAGGTATTTATCAGCTGTAGTAATTCCCTGGTACAATTTTTGGGTTAACTTATGTATATTATCATATCACCTGTAATTAGCAAAAGTTTGACTTCTGCCTTTCCAATTTGTATCCCTTTAATCTCCTTTTGTTGTCTTGTTGCTCTAGCTAGAACTTTGAGTACTATATTGAATAGATACGGAGAGAGTGGAAAGCCTTGTCTTGTACTTGATTTTTGTGTAATCACTTTGAGTTTCTCTCCATTTAATTTGATGTTGGCTGTTTGCTTGCTGTATATTGCTTTTATTATGGTTAGATGTGTTCCTTGTATCCCTGTTCTCTCCAAATCCTTTATCTTGGTGTTGGATTTTGTCAATGGCTTTTTCAGCCTCTAATGAGATGATCATATGTTTCTTCTTTCACTTTATTTATATGGTGGATTACATTGGCAGATTTTTGTGTGTTGAACCATCCCTACAGAGAGATTCATTCTTTAAGTTCTGCTATCCTAAAGAACCCTAATACAGACCTCTAAATTAGGATCTAAATCCACAACCTATTATGGAAGAAAGCAAAAGATGTGAGTTGAAGTCCAAAAGCAAAAGAAAATTCCATCTCTAGAAACAGAACATAGACTCTCAAGTGAGGTGAGTTGTAGTGTAGGCTGAAGTTAGATTAGTATACTAAAAGAGAGAGGTTGGGTACCAGGAATGAGAAAGGACATAGCCTTTATGAGGTGTAGTAAAGAGGAGTGAGGCACGCGGACTGCGTTTTTGGTGCCTGGTTCCCGGTGTAGGGTCTCTTGTTTTGTTTGGTTTGGCTCCCGGTGTCCGAAATAATTATACTGAAACTGTATTTATTTAATTACTGTCTGGTCCATTAGTTTTAGCTTTTTATTGGCTAACTCTTACATCTTGATTAACCCATTTTTATTAATGTGTATTGCCACTTGACTGTGGCTTACCAGCATGAGTCTAATCAGTATTTATTTTGGGCTGGAGAAGCATGGCGTCTGTCACACTGCCTTCTCTCTCACAGTATTTTGTTCTGTCTACTCCGCCTTCCTAAGGGCTGCCCTATTTAAAGGCCAAGGTAGTCTCTTTATTTAACCAATGAATGCAACACACAAATACATAAGATCCTCCTACACCAATGAGGGAGCTTGAACTGAAAGCAAGTAATCCTCAGGGCTGGAAAAACTCTTCCCTCATCAGTTACAAGAAGAAAGAAAGCTTGCTGTGTATCCAACAGTGAGTCTTTAAAAGAGAAAGAAATCATAGGCAATCTGAATCCACCACCATCTAAATGAGCAAGTTCAAGTTCACATCACCAGTACAGAACAGAACTTCAAGTTTGATGTGGGATTCCCCTCTGCATACTGTGAATATGTTTTATTGTCATTAGTTAATAAAGAAGTTTCTTTCGGCCAATGGCTTAACAGAGTAAAGCCAGGCATAAATCTGAACAGAGATGTAGAGAGAGAGTAGGCAGTGTCAGGAGATGCCATGTAACTGCCAAAGGAGACAGACAACCAGAAACCTTACTGGTAAACCACGAGTCTCGTGCATGATAAAATACAAAATAATAGGAATGGGTTAATTTAAGATGTAAGTGTGAATTAAGAAGCCTGAGCTAATAGACCAAGCAGTGTTTTAATTAGCATAGTTTCTGTGTGATTATTTGGGTCTGAGCAGCCGGGAAACAAAAGAGCAGTCTTCACCTACACAAGTTGATGAAAGAATGTGAAAACCAACCCATCAGAACCTCAGAAGATATCTAAAACAGCATAACAGGAATGATTTCCAAAGCTCAGAGAAACCATAGCTGAGTTTCCACTGGAGATGAGTTTGAAAGTTCAAACTGTGAAAGGGGGTGGGGTACAGGATGGAGAATGAGATTAACCAATGAAAAGGATTTGCACACTAAGAACAAGAGATCCATAAATTACCTACAATAGATTTGACATCATTGCTCTAAAATGTTTAAATGGGTGGATAACATACAGCAAGCAAACTCTGTGAGAAGAACAAATTAGAAGAATGGAAAATAGGAAGATGGAAATCTGACAGTGGAAATTGTAATCCATTGAAAGAAAGAATAATTAAAAATGATTAATTGGATGGATGAAATTGGATGAAACGGCAGTTGTGCATGCACACACACACACGAACACACATCTTGTGAGAAGAAATCTAAGATAATGACATTAAAGACAGATAAGTTTGAAATTTGCCAAAGCAAGGATTGTTACTACCAACTTGGAGCCACAGTGAGAAATTCGGGAGAGTATGGCACTAGAAATCAGGAGAAGAGTAACTTGCGGGAACAAAGATGGTGAACACAGCCATCATCCTGCAAGGGTGGGAGCCCATAGACCCAGCTTGAGAGGATACCTAAGCACAGAAGGGATGGAATGGAGTAGGTACCCCAGATTTACCTTTTGCTTGCTACCCAGGCCTCCACTTGAATCTAAATCCAGTTCACAATAGAAAGCAAGGATCATGGGAAATATGAGTCTCCTGCAGTGTGTTGTCTAGTAGGGAAAGATAGACAAGAAGCCAAACAACAGCCAAGGGTGGCTTACTCCAGGCTGATGGATGTGGGAGAGGCTTGGTGCAAGGATGTGATGTGGGATTTCCCTCTGTTATATTTTTGGTTGTGAGCCTAGCCTTTAATGGCTGAGCCATCTCTCCAGCCCAGGGATTTCCCTCTGTATGCTGTTATTACCATTAATGAATAAAGAAACTGCTTTGGACCTATAGCAGGGCAGAACTTAGGTAGGCAGGGAAGACAGAACTGAATGCTGGGAGAAAGGAGGCGGAGTCAGAGAGAAGCCATGAAGCCGCTGCCTGAGACAGACATGCTAAAACTTTGTGGTGATGCACAGATTAATAGAAATGGGTTAAATTAATATAAGAGTTAGCCAATAAAAAGCTAGAGCTAATGTGTTAAGCAGTGATTTAATTAATATAGTTTCTGTGTGATTATTTCGGGTCTAAGATAGCCGGGTGGCCGGGAACCAACAAGTGACCTCCCTACAACAAGGATGGGCATTTTAATTGCCCAGAGCTTCTTCAGAGTTCACTGCTTTTTCTCTTGCCACTGCCCAAGCACCTCCACTCTGGTTTGTTGGGAGTTAAGGTTTGTTTGAAAGAGGTCATGCAGGTATCAGCTCTTTTTGGTGAGAGTCCTGTTCTACTGCTGTATGCAGGGGACTTCATTTAAGACAGCACTTCTCCTGAGTGTTTCAGAATATCTATGTCTTCTTAGATCTGCTCTGCCCAGAAGCTAATAGCTGAATACAAAAATAGCTTTTGCTGTCTGCTTGGCTTTTCTTATTTGTACTCTAAAGAAAATCACTTAGACACAGAGGCAGAAAAACTCCTCTTATTTGCATTCATTGTGTCCTCAGAAAATGTACAGTTCACATGACTGCCCAGCTTCAAAGGGAGAATAAAACTACCAATCTGCTGAACTGTAAAGACAGCAACTCAGAAAACCTAGGGCAAGGAAAGGATATTGGGTGCAGTTTAACACAAATGGAAGTGGTCTTTGTCACAACTGCTGTGGAGATGGCAACTTGAATGGATTGAAGCACCTAAGAGACACCTTTGTGGGTGTGTCTGGAGGGAGTGTCCAGAGATGTGTAGCCCATGTTAATGTGGTGACATCACATGGACAGGAATCTCAGAGGGAATAAAAAGAGGACAATGGCAGAAGCCAGTTGAGTATTGGCATTCATCTTTCTTCTTGCTGACGGCAGGCACAGCATGGTCAGCTGCCTGATGATTCTGTCTTCACACTTTCCCTGCCATGGTGCACTTTATCCTCCTAATCCTGAGCCAAAATTCACTTCCTTCCTTAAGTTCCTTTGTCAGGCATTTCATCACAATGACGGGAACACTACCGAATACAGCTGACATCAACATAGCTCTCTAGCGCATAAGTAGAAAAGAACTTTGAAAATGACTTAGCCATAAAATTTTTTTCAAAACTTTGTTCATGACTACGTGAACCAGAAAAGATGTCTAGTGTTAAGCTCTGGTTCACTTAGAATATACAAACAGAATCTAGAATGATTATTCTTGCAGTGAGTAAAATTTAGCAGCTAGCTGTATTATTATTTTACCTTCATAAGAAAAGTCTTTGAACAAAGAACATGTTTCTAGCCAAAAAAATGGTGATTTTGACTTAAAATATGTCATTAGCTATAATTTGATAGAAATATTTGTTCTTTTAAAAGTCTTTTAGCTTTCATATAAAGGGTGTGTTTGTGTGTGTGTGTGCACGTGTGCACACATGTGCACTCGCGCATGCATGCACACTTGCATGCTGTTCTTCAAAAAGAATATTAGCACCCTCTTCTGGATTTTTTATGAGGCTAGAATGACAATATTCTGACACACTTTCCTGATTTCCTTACAATGAACAGTTTGAATATTCATGAAATTTGCCACTGATTAAAGCACAACCTCTAAGTAATTTAATTACACTGTGTATTTCCGAAACACTGGTAAGTGCGGGAGACAGACACATGCCATTGCTCTCACCCATCGCGAATATGTGTTTGGCTTATGAAAAGGGAAAAGATGGCTCTTCCACATTCTCACAATGAATGTCCACAGTGGCTCCTTTACATATAAAACTACGCAAGGAAGAAGGAAGCAGGAAGCCGATAATGAAAGCAGATATGCATTCTCCTGCCAGCTGTTGGTGCTTGAACAAAATACAGCCTCTCTTATGTTTTTCTTGAAGTGGGTTCTTGATTTGGGGTTTTTACAGGACCAGATATATTTTTAAATAGTACTTCCTGGAGTCCTCCAAATAGCCCGATGATGTGGTGTGTGTGTGTATGTGTGTGTGTGCTCATTTAGAGAAACGTAATTCCAGGCTGAAGGGACAGCATGTGCAAGTTTTCTGAAGTAGGTTGCTGCAATGACTTAAAGAGTTTGGGGGTGTCCAGGTAGATGAGACTTTGCTTTTAAGTTAAAAATCCTGAGTAAAATTGTCCATTCATGCACCCTGACACAACATTCTGCTCAGTTAGAGCTACTGCGTAAAGGATGGGGGTCCTATGAGGGCACAGTAGAGCTGAAAATTTTATAAGCCAGTGATGGAGTAGCCATGGTAACATCATACTGCAACATACTATCCAGTGATGGAGTAGCCATGGTAACATCATACTGCAACATACTATCCAGTGATGGAGTAGCCATGGTAACATCATACTGCAACATACTATCCAGTGATGGAGTAGCCATGGTAACATCATACTGCAACATACTGTTATGTCTTGGTACTGATGCTGCTGGAAGCAGACTCATTGCAAGACAGTCCTATAAACACACTGGACATCCTGTTAGGCACAGTATATGACACAGAGAATTTTTGTTGGATTTTCTTTTACTCTATACCGATGTTGGAATGCCAAAATATTGTTGTTGGTTGCTTTTTACTTTTTTACTCCTTTGGTGTTTTTGAAGGGGAGGGGGACACCACCCAGATCCAAAATAAATCACACGTGGAGTTTTATTATTCTTACTTATAAATGCCTGGTCTTAGGTTGGCTTGTTTCTAGCCAGCTTCTCTTACCTTAAATTATCCCATCTATCTTTTTGCCTCTGGGCTTTTACCTTTCTCTTACTTCTGTGTATCTTACTTCCACTCTTATGCATTGGGCAGCTGGGTGGCTGGGTGGCTAGGCCCTGGAGTCCTCCTCCTTCTCTTGCTCCTAGATCTCACCTCGTTTTTAGTCTCTCTGCCTGCCAGCTCCACCTGTCCTTTCTCCCACCCTGCTATTGGCCATTCAGCTCTTTATTAAGACAGGCAAAGAATCACAGCTTCACAGAGTTAAACAAATGCAACACAAAAGAATGCAACACATCTTTGCATCACGCCAATGTTTCACAGCAGCCACATCTTAAAATAATATTCTACGACATATAACAGTTGGTTTTCTCAGCTTCTTATGCTGGGAAGCACCAAAGAAATTAGTAAATCTCATTATTTTGTGTACAAGGGTATTTTAGTGACTATTATATTATGAGTGTTCTGCCCTAATCAAAAGGTTAACCCTGATGGATTTTTAATATGGTGGTGTTAGGAAATAGTAAAATTAAAAGGCAAGGAGCAAGTCATGGGAGTGGGGACAATGGGGCTACATCATTCCCTATCCCCTTTCTAAACCCCCCTACTCCTAGCCTTCTCTATACCACCCTCCACCACACAGTCCTGCAGCTGTAATGTCCTGCTTAAGAGCATGTGGTCAAGAAACCATGGCTGAACTCTGAAACTGTAAGGTACTGAGTTACAGAGACAGAAAGTAATAAATGCAATACTTTATAATGATAACAAATTGCTACTCTGTTCATTGATCTCTACCACCCCCACTTTTTATTAATTTCTATTAAATGTTCACTTGATGGATGAGTTGGTATAGGACACTGCTGTTTGTACCATCGGTCACCTGCTGCACCTTATGTCTGTGAGTAATATGGAATGTTGACCCAGATATAAAATTTCCTAATAATCTATTTTTCAGAATTTATCCTCATGATTAACTGATACCCAACTATGTTAGAAATTAGTGAGACTTTATTTTTTTTACCTATAAAGTGGAAATTTGGACAGATTTCTTCTCAGCAATATTATAAAAGCAAGCGAGATGTGCAGGTAGAGATTAGCAAGGTGACTGATGCCATACTAAGTTACATGCTAGCTATCACCATGACAAATGCTTTTCAGGGTAACTTGATTCGCCAGCAACACTTGGATACAATACTGATCACAAGTGTTGAGATCAATCTGCCTTCTAAATTCTAGCTAAAAATTATAAGGAGAAAGGAAATGCTCCTTTTTTTCTGCATTATCTTGCACACACTGTTTTCTCTATAGGAACATTAACATTTCAAAATGAAGGAACTAAATGAAGTTGGATGCCATCAATCTAAAACTTCCACATAGCATGAGAGCTTTTCTTCCCGTCTTAAAAATCTCTGCTTGAAATTTCGAATTTACTTCTGGCAAAATTACTAAGGGACTTTACCTTCAAGCTCAGCCCTCCAAATACAGTTGATTACGAAGGACAGAATTTGGTGGTTAAGAACTCCTCCCATGTCTCCATCAGGTTATGGGGCTGTCTGATTACCACACGAGGGCTGCTTTCCCCAAGCTCCGCCTTCTTGATACACTTTCAAAATGCTCTATTTTCTGAGTTTAACTTCAAACACATGACTAAAAATTTCATCCAAACCCTTCCTTCCTAAAACCTATTTCCTCTTTCTGCCTCTTATGGAAAAGCATTTCCCAAGCTCTCTCAGCGACTTAGATTATATACAATGATGTCAGCGGTCAGAAGGCTGTAGGGTGGACTGCCAGGACCAAGAGGAGCTGGCAAAGGAAGATGGGATCCATGGAGGATCTTTCAACTGCGGAGTAACTTGGCTAAGTAAACGATGGAGCAGGTAATCAGTTATCCAGGCTACTTCTCATGCACTCTTCTTCTCCACATTTGACTGATAGAAAACTGGCTTCCTCACCCACCTTTTTAGTAAGGAAACTTAAACAGAACTGTCTGCAGCAAAGAGACAGCCGGCTGAGCGGAGGGTATATTGCAGAAGGTGGCCATAGCGTTGAGAATTGTTAGTGATCATGCAAGGAAAGTCTATTTCAAGAAATACCTCGGTTTATATTTAAAAACAACGCTCATTCCCCATATAAAAGTTACCAGACTCTGAGACTTCTCCAGTGTTGGTCCAGCCACTAACCACATGCTGACTTTGGAAAAGATTTTAAATTTATGTGTATGTAGTGCTTTGAATGAGTATGTCCCCAACAAGACCAGATCTTCCAACACCTCACTCCTAGCTGGTGTCCCTGCTTAGAAGACTTAGGAGGTGTGGCTTTGCTGGAGGAACTACATCTCTAGGGGTGAACTTCGGATATCTATATTGTCATCCCATTTCCAGTTCATTCCCTCTGCTTGGAGTTTGCACTTAAATCCAGCACTGTTTCCCCACCATTATGTACTAGTGTCGCTCTGGAAACATAAATCCAAATAAACTCTTCTTCCCGTAAGTTGCCTTGGTCATGTTTTATCTCCAGAAATAGAAAAATGGCTAATACATCGTGAGTGTTAGGCTTCATTTGTGAAATGGGGAGGTGATAATTACCCCAGAGTTCTCTGGCACATAGTATAGTGTGGTGGTTTGAATAGAAATGGTCCCCATATGTTGCCTGAGTTTTCTGTCCTGCCCGGTTCCTGTACTCATTAAGTCCCAAAGAAATCACACAGAGGTCTACATTAATTATAAACTGATTAGCCCATTAGCTCAGGCTTCTTATTAACTCTTATAACTTATATTAGCCCATAATTCTTGTCTGTGTTAGCCACGAGGCTCGGTACCTTTTTGGGCAAGGCAGTCACATCTTGCTTCCTCTGTGGCTGGGAATAGGACTTCCTTCTTCCCAGAATTCTCCTCTTCTCATTGACCCGCCTCCACTTCCTGTCTGACTGTCCCACCTATACTTCCTGCCTGGCTATTGGCCAATCAGCATTTTATTAAAATACAATTGACAGAATTCAGACCATTCTCCCATAGCACCCATAGACTCATGTGTTTAAATACATGGTCCATAGGGAGTGGCACTATTAGGAGGTGTGGCCTTGTTGGAGTAGGTGTGACTTTGTTGGAGGAAGTGTGTCACTAGGGTGTAGACTTTGAGGTCTCAGAAACTCAAGTCAGTTCTCCTCCAGCTACCTGTGGGTCCAGATGTAGAAGTCTTAGTTTCCTCTCCAGCACTAAGTCTGCCTGCATGCCGCCATGCTTCCCGGCATAAGGATAATGGACTAAACATCTGAACTGTATGCCAGCCCCAGTTAAATGTTTTCCTTTATAAGAGTTCCCACGGTCATGGTGTCTCTTCACAGCAGTAGAAACCCTAACTAAGATGGAAATTTTAGGGCATGGCAGCAATTATGACCAATGTAGCAGTGACTACAAGACACCTTCATGTTCAGATTTCAAGTCCCCCCTCCCAGGTGTAAGACACTGAAAATTGGGTGAAATCTAAGTATGAGATAGAAATATAATAAATGTGCACAGAATTTACAGAGAGTGTGTTTTAGATGTTTTCAACACCTCCTTAAGGATTGTGACCATACAGTTGACAATCGGGCTCATCTATTTCTCTTGAAACTGAGAGCTTCTTCGTTTAGCTTCTATTTGCAGAATTCTTATGGGGAGAAAAGTCTATACTGGGAAGTCTGAGTCAGTAACAGCATGGGACATGTGAAACAGATGCTTTGCAAAGTTTGAATTGAGACCAAAATCCATTGTACTAATTAGACACTGGAGTCTTTGCATAATTACACATGCTCAAGGGACGTGCACTGACAGGGCTAGCTGTCTCTCAAGGCTGCTGTCATGTGAGCCTTATAAAGATTCCACTGTAATGAGAACCATTGCTGTGTTTGCAGCTTAGAGATGCAGTGGATTTCATCACAGAATCACAATTAGCTCCGTCTCAGGGATTTGGTTTTCAGTCCTCTTATCCCTGCATCATATTCAATTGTTATCAAATGAAGTAGAGTATCAATTGTTATCCAATGAAATGAGAGAGTAATTGCCTTAAATTCTATGTAATCTATTTCATCAATCAGATAAACTGAATATGACTCTTGAATTCCACTCAATTTGCTTTAGGATCATTTAACATAATATTTTGCATGTCAATATAAGATACAAAATGCTAGAGTGTCCGTGATAATACAGAAAACCACTTTCATAATTAAAGGAATGGAAAATTATAAATTGTGAGAATATTTGCAGCTATCAAGCTGAGAAAATATATAATAGGTATCATAAATGTAGGAGGCTGTGGAGAACGTGATAACCTATGGAAGATGGAGACAGTATAACTGTTGTAGAGGGTTAAGTGATGACATCCATCAATACTGAAAAATGTCCTTGGTCCCAGGAATTCAAATAATAGTGTTTTCATTGTCAATATTCAAACATAACTCTTAATCTATAAGAGCACAGATATTTATTGTAGCTTTTTGCAACAGCAGAAGTGAAAGAGACGCTATGTCTACTTGACCACTAACAAAGAATCATAATTAGGATGCAAACGTTCATTTCCTTTGCCAAAAAACAAAACAAAAACCCAAAACCCTTTGAAGTAAACATCACAAGGATGCCAATGACACAATGTGCTGTAATCTTCTACAGAGACTCCAACTTTCATTTTCTACCACTGTGTGATGATTTCCTTTAAACCAAGGACATGCATTTCTTTTATAGCAAATAATAAAATAGCCCATTTGTATTTTGCCATGCCTTGTAACCCATTCTGTTGTATTAGGAGTCCATTAATGCAGTTATTATTTTGATAATTTCAGAAAAATGAAGGAAGCATGACTTGAATATATTTTGGATGTAGGAGAAAAATTCCAGAAAATCACTTGGTTTTCTTTTGCTATTTCAAGAAACATCACTGTGTACCTGAAAGGGGAGATTTCCTACATCAATTATGCAAAAGTGGACATGTGCGTTTCCCTAAACACAAAGCTCCAGTAAGCTTTGCGAAGTTTGTGTGGCAGGGCTGAAGTTCCTGAAGAGAGCCCAGGAGATGTTTGTTGTTGGTGAAAACAGCCCAGTTGCAATGGGAGTCTAAGAATATGAGGTCTGAGAATATGAAAGCTTAAGTAAGTTCTGAGGGTCTAAGAATGTGTCTGAGGGTGTGAAACCTTCAGTAATCAAAGAGATACTAAGAAAATGGTATAAAGGTCTGAGAATATGAAACCCTAAGTAAGGTCTGAGGATATAAAGTATATGTGAAGTTCTAAAGGTATAAGACAGTGATTTAAGGCAATGATAAAACGTTTCATATTTCTTTCCCCCTCTATGCTATTGTTATATTAATATTTCAAAGGCTCAGGAAACCTAGACTTAACTGTTCAACTAGATTACTCACATGGTGGGGTTTGGAGACTACTCACCAGCAAGTGGCCAAAATGAGATATTTATCACCCTAACACCTAAATTAGCTTCTAAAACACCTTTCCTGTATGCTTGCTTTCTGTACAATAAAACTAGAAATTACTGTTGACATTGGCCAGAGACTTATGAAGGCTTCCCTTATTGGTCCTGTTGGGGGCATGATGCCTATTCAGGAAGGTGTTCTACTTTCTATGCAGAATGGGGGAATCCTATATATCCTAATTAAGGACCAATAGCACCCCAGATGGGAGATGGGGGTTAACGGTAAACCTTACTATAGCATTTATGGCTGTCACCCATCAGGCAAGATCAAAATACAGAGGGTGCGCCTCCAACTCACTCAACCCCTAGTTGAGCACAGTAGAAGTGGTCCAAAGCTCCTCAAAGGTCTTGACAATCCCAATATCACTTGACAATCCCTTTAGACACTATTGATCCTACCTCTCCGTCATACAGTCTCTTGTATCATCTAACCTCCACATAGCAGCTTCTGAATCATGCTCTGCTTGACCTGTTGGGGGAATGTTGGTTGTGTGTCCCTCCTGGCTTAACCTGATGACCACCTACTTTGGCCTTACTTGTTGTCTTATTAGACTCTCTCACCTCCATGGTCACTAATTACTCTAAGCCAAGAATCACTACCACCCCTTACCTCTTCCACATCTCTCTCTCTCTCTCTCTCTCTTTAGTGTTACAGACTACATTAACTCCTCAGGAACATGCAAAAACATTTAAACCCTTTGAACCCAGCCCCTACGCCCAACCATTCCCAATGCCTTCATTCTCCGAGGCATTCATGTTTACCAGCCTACCTGCTGGGCTGTCTGGGACTTGGGCCCTGATGTTCCTTTTTCCCAAAAGTAGGGACAGTACCTGGTGAAGTGGACAGCACCCTTGCCAGTTCCCATCGGAGGGTTTATAGCTGCACAGCATGACGAAGGAACAGTTCAGATTCTAGTTTTTCTCACCATCCTGGATGTAACCACTGGGGTGGCGGAACTGAACTGGCTCCTTCCCTCAATATTTACCACTGGTTTTTCTCTAAGTTCGTCCAGGATCTCCAAGGGCTGTCAAAGAGCAACATCACCCTCCATGGCCGAACTGACTCAGTGGCTACCACAGAGCTCCGTTATAGAGAGGATTAGACACACTAAGAGCAGAAAGACGTGGCCTTTGCTTCTTCCTCA
This sequence comes from Ondatra zibethicus, assembly GCA_004026605.1. NCBI lineage: Eukaryota > Metazoa > Chordata > Mammalia > Rodentia > Cricetidae > Ondatra > Ondatra zibethicus. Next base: position 28,292 of record PVIU01002038.1, read on the forward strand.
GGGAGGAATGTTGCTTCTATGTTAGCTGATTGGGTATAGTAAAAGACAAGATCTGGCAGCTCCAGAAGGCTCTTCTAAACTGTAAGAAACAGTTCAGTGTAGTAGCAACCCATATATGGAACTCGATACTTCCCTTTTTCAACTCCCCTCCTCCTTTCCTTAATCCCACTAATCCCACACTGCCTCATAAACTTCTAGTCTAGATTCTTCAACAATAGGTCCAAATGATTTCTAACCAGATTTTTAATTAGTTGCTATTACAGGATTACCAACCCCTATCTATTGGAGCTAGAGGCCTGTAAAGCCCACTGTAATTATGAATTTCAGAATCAAGATAATTTATTAAATGGCCACACTTTTTTTTTTTTGAAGAGAGCAATAAATGTGACTAAACCCTCTTTCAGAGGCCTGGAAGAGATTTTCCTCCACTGACTAAATATTAAAGCAACTGTGAGAGAGATACTTCATCCTCCGCTCAGGAGAAGGAGGCTTCTCTGTTATTATCAAATGTACCCTGAAACAGTTAACTTTAGAGAAGCCCGACAAACTCAGACACTGCCTCAGTTGGATATTCAGTGCTTTGCCCAAGGGAATTCTGTTCCTAACATAGTCAGGCAGATGTTAAATCCTGTTTTTCAAACTAAGTCTTAAGTGGGGAAATGACCCACGGGGGTCTCAAGAGTCACTGACAATGGGACACCTAGGCCATGAGAGGAGAAGCCTAGTGTTGAGGATGTCACATTTTCAATTGGGATGATTAACGGAGTCTAGGAATGCAGCCTTTCATCAGCTGGAAAATTTTCTCTTTGAATTTTCAAATTTGGCTTCCTCTCTCATTTGCTCCTTTAGCATTTTCATGTAGATTTTCATTCCTTCCTTCATAAGGGGAGCACATTTGATCCTGTCACAGACATGCAGCATGTATATAATGGCCACAGGCCTTGTCGCCATGTGTTTCAGGATCCTAAAAGCCCAGGAGCCTGTCTGGGCACAGAGCTCATGCAGATCTTGGGGCTTTCCCAATGTTATCACAATGTCATTATAAACACCAGTGTTTGGGACAACCTGGTATTTGTAGGAGTTGTACTGTTGGATGATAGCGATGGATACACCAAGTGCCGGTCTACTTTGACTGAGAGCCATTGCCAGCCAGAAGCCCTGATGCAGAGAGCTCCTGGGTCCTGCATTGCCTCAGGTGACAACTAACTGGACAGGAACTAGGGACAAGGAGAGGAGAAAAACCACCTTACTTCTGGACTAATCAGCAATGTCTTGATACATACAAGACATATTCAATTGTGATAATTTTTGCTTGTATAAAAATATTCAAAGTAAAAAATAAAACAAAACAATGTATGGAAGAAAATATTCAAAGTAAATATGAATAGCTTGAAAACTGAGGTGAGTAGATATTCCCCAGGAATAGAGTCATATAATACCTCGATCACTACCAATTTGATTTCTCAATATCACATGATGAAAGCGTGTGGTGTCTTCCACAATCATGTCTTACGTTCTGGAGGACAGACAAGAGCAATGGCAATGGTCTGTACTGTTTCGGAGGGTCTCCATGATACCCCCGTCAATGACTTGAGGTATTCTACAATTGGCACTAGGATTTTAATTAGGTGACTTATGGCTTCAGGGAAGAACATTATCCTTTATTTAGAGTAACTCCAGTTAAACTCTTTTTATATGGATATACATGGATGTATATAAGCTTATGAAATCCTGAGTTTCTATATGGCTTTTTCAGATAATCCTCAGTGTTTCTTATCCCTTCTCTGCCTTATATCCCCACCCTTCTCCTCAGATAAACCTCCGTCTCCATTATTCCCTCTTTCTCCTTTATGTCACCAGAGCCCTATGACTGCCCTCTCCTTTAAGGTCTTTCGGCCCCTCCCTCATACCACCAAGGATCCCTTTCTAGGTTCCAGGATTCTCCAAGTTAAACATATAAGTCTAAAGATTTGAGGTTAAGTTCCACATGCGAGTAGACACATGAGAATCTTGCTTTCCTGTTCTGGGTCACTTAAGATGGTCCACTTTATTCTGACATTGAACAATGACGATCTGTGACTAGGAAAATTGTAGTGTTAAATAGTTGTTTGTTAACCTTAGGAATTTTTACCACTGTTCCATTAGCATTTAACATTGTTTTCTCTTATTGAATTTGGATAGGGATTGTGTTAAACCTGTAGACAGTTTCATGATGTACAGTGAAGAACGTATATTTCGCGTTTCTGTGAAATGTTCTGTAAACATCTTTTATTTACATTTGATTTATAGCATCTGCTCTGTCTAGCATTTCTCAGTTTAGTTTTTGTCTGGACGGCCTGTCCATTGGTAAGAGTGGGGTATGGAGCCTCACACCATCAGTACGTGAGGATCGATACGTGATTAAAGCCATAGCAGTGTCCTTCCCTATCTCTTCTGATGAGTTTTGGTTTGAAGTCTACTTTGATATATATTAAAGTTGCTATACCAGCTTGCTACTTAGTTCTATTTGCTTCGAATGTGTTTTTCCAACCCTTTACCCTGAGGTAATGTCTATCCTTGATATTGAGGTGTGTTTATTGGACAAAGGAAATGATGGGTTCTGTTTTCACATGCATTATGTTAGTCTTTTTGTTGAAGAGGTAAGACCACTGATGTTAAGACATGACCAATGATTGTTGATTCTTGTTATTTTGTTGTTGGTAGTGGGCTTTTTGTTCGTTTGTTTGTTTTATATGTATCCTTCCTTTGGTTTTGCTGGTGTGAGATTTTATTTCCTATGTTTTCATGGGTTTTTTGTTTTGTTTTGTTTTTTAACATTTTCTTTGTCCAATGCAGCCTTTTCTTTTGTATCATCAATGCCTGAGGTTTTCTCTTCCATCTCTTGTATTCTGTTGGTGACACTTGCCTCTGTAGTTCTTGTTTGTGTAACTATATTTTCCATCGCCAGAGTCCCCTCAGTTTGTATTTTCTTTATTGATTCTACTTCCATTTTTCCAATCTTGAACAGTTTTATTTGTTTCCTTCAACTGTTTGTCTTTTCCTGGATTTCTTTAAAGGATTTAGTCATTTCCTCTTTAAGGGTCTTTACCATATAGTTGGCTTTAAGGTCTTTTTCTTGTGCTTCAGTTATGTTGGAATATTCAAGGCTTACTATGGTAGGATAGCAGAACTCTAGTATAGACATATTTCCTGCAGGAGGCAAAGACCTGTATTTTGAGATCTGCATTTTGTTTACAGCCATCTTAAGTTCACAAGTAAGATATTCACCTTTGCAAGCAAGTTCCAGACCTAGGACATTAGCCTAGTGAGACTTGCAGGCACCAGGCTTTTAGAAAACATTAGCATTTTCCTTTGTTAGTCAATAATCACAGACCCTCAGTATTTACTTATCAGCTAGGGACGTCTCCAGGCCTGAATTCTAGCAGACCTGACACACCTCCCCTCCCCCTTGCCCGTTTGCTATATAACAGCCTCTGAGAAATAATAAACTGGGCGGTTTGATCAGAAATGCTGTCTTGCCATCATTTCTCGTGTCTCTTGCTCTTCCATTCCTCTCCCCTAAGTTTATTAGGGACCACCGTTTACTTCCCACTGGCCTGGATAGATGGCGCCCGAACGTGAGGCCTGAGGACACCATGGAGGCTTGAGGAACGTCACTGCACACAGAGGACAGGCCTGTCCACTCACTTAGACCACCGCGGCCAGTGGGCAAAGCACCTGTCCAGCAGAAATCGCCATAGTAAACCCGACCATGAGACAGATTCGAGGGGATTCAACAGTGACTCAAGGTAAAAAAAAAAATTTTTTTTACCATGGGGCAAGCATTTTGTAAACAGGATATATTTACTCACAGACTCAAGGAGTCCCTCAAGACACAGGAAGTAAGGGAAAAATCCACACAGCTACGCCTGTAGGCAGGCTGGCTAACCGGCCTAGAGAGCCTGTGTCTTAACCTCCTACACTGTGGAGCAGAAGCTACCAGGCAGGTTTCCAAAAAGGGAACTAGCCTCAGGAAACTACAGCTTCAGGACAGTAAAAGGAGGTTAAATATGCTTCTTTTCCATTTCACAATTTTGCTTCTTGGTCAAAAATCTTTAGTTTGTAGGCATATAAATTTATATCCAAGGTAGATTAATTTCAGTACTGTGGTTCTGTAGGGAAGTTTTAAAATCAAAGATTGTAATACATTCAGAGGATTTTAAAATTGTTTAGGCTATCCTGAGTTTTTATCTTTTTCTTATAAAGCTGAGGATTGTTCTTTTAAGTTCCGTAAAAAAAAATTTGCTATAATTTTAGTAAACATTTCCATTAAATCTGTAGGTGAGTTCTGTGAGAAATGTTGCTATAATTTTGATGGACATTTACACTAAATCTGTAGATTGCCTTCAATGAGATTGTCATTTTTGCTATGTTTCTGAAAGACCCTCAAAACGGTCTTGTCACCAAGGAGCCCCCAGGCTCAATAACCAGGCCATCAGATGCAAAAGCACGAGGTTTATTTCACGATTGCGCAAACGGGTGCCCAGCTTCGGGATAGCTAAGCACCCCAAGCATCCAGGCAAGCAAGCTTTTATAGACAAAAATCACAAGTTTTACATGAATTATAATATGTGGTACGGGCACAATTGGGATTGGTCTAGACATTCAAACTGGAGTTCAACCCGGAACAAAATTAGCATAGTTCAGCCTATTCCCAGAAAAACCTTGAATACTTGACATCTGCTGGGTATAACATTCTGTAGGTGACATCCTGCCTGTTCCATTGTGACTCAGTTTACACTCTGGTAATCATTCGCTACGACCGGTTCTGATAACCATCTGCCTAGAAGACTTGCAACCAGTCCTGTTAATCATTAGTCTTCCTGCCCAGGGGGAGAAGGAAGAATCTGCTGGAGTGCAACGGCCAAACCTGTTTGTCACGCTTTGTAGTTTTTTCATTACCCAACTCATTCAGTTCGTTATGAAAAATTGGTTGGGGTCTTTCAAGTTTAGGTCTGTAACATATATTTTTATTGGATTAATTTTTTTGATGACTAATTTCCTGAGTTCTTCATGTTTTTGGAGTGGGTTTATGATAAGTAAAGATCTTTTCCCATTCTATAGGCTGATATTATGTCTTGTTATACAGAAGCTTCTCAGTTCAGGAGATCTGATTTATTAGTTGTTTCTCCCAATGTTTGTGCACTGAGGCTGTGTTTGAGATGTGCCAAAGTGTATTTCTAATTTTTCTTCTGTGAGGTTCAATGTGATTTTTTATGTTGAGGCCTTTGATTCATTTAAACTTGAGTTTTGTACATAGAGATGGATGTGGATCTATTTTCATTCTTCTACATGTTAATGTCTAATGAGGCCAGCATCACTAGTTAAAATGCTTCCTTTTTTCATTTTCCTATCAGCTAGGCAGACTTGCAACTTAAGAGGAGGATAGCTTACAAACTTTTAATTAGATATTCAATGGCTAAAGCCCTAGTTATAATATTCTTATGGGAGATATTGAGCCACTAGATAAAATTCTTAAAGGGAACAATAAGCCAATTTCCAAAAGAGAGCTTATAGAAGCTGCCAGACAGGTAAAATATAGATCAACAGGTAAAGTATACAATAATCTACAAGTACAGTATATTAATTATGATTCATGTAATGTTCTGTCCTGTCTCTTTAAGAGACAAGCCACGCCCACTCCCTTCCAGCTTCCAGCCTCAAACCCCGACTCACTCTCTCTCTCTGTCCCCCTTCTCTCAGAGAGGCAGTTGCCCCTTTTTCCTCTCTCCCCCTCTCTTTCTCTCTCTCTCTCTCTCTCTCTCTCTCTCTCTCTCTCCTCTTCTCCCCTTCTCCCTCCATCACCCACCTAATAAATGTTTAACTTTACTCTACATGGTGTGCCTGTCCGTCTTTTGCCTGCCCGCCATGTGTCTCCCTGCCTGGGGTTCAGGGACTGGCAGCCGTCTCTGCCTGGGACTGGCTGCTCTCAGCCCTCCCCCCAGCCCGCCACCACCTGCCACAGCCACATGGCTGGAACCATTGGGGATCTGCCCGTGTGGTCTCAGGGACCCGCAGCCGGACACCCACAAAGAAAAGAACAACAATTCAGCTATGGCAAGTGTGTGTATTAAGTACAAAACTTATTCTACAACAGTTTTATAAAACAACAAAATGCTTTTTATGGCTACACCTTCCCAGTTTTGCCAGTTAAGATATTAAACTCTTAATCAGAGCCTGTCTGGTACAAAAGAGCAGGATAAATCTGGAAGATGGTTTGACAGACTATTGACTATGATCAATGTTTCTTATACTAAACAATAGATCAATTGATAATTTTAAGATTGATTCCTGGACAATTAATTGTGTTTGCTCAGTTCAAAGGCCAGAGTAACAATCTATTTTCCAAATGATCCTTGTTACAATTCACACAACTATATCTTGCTAATGTTATAGCTAAAAATCCCTTAAAGGATGTTATACAAAAATTTTACATATGGCTCTTCCAATGGAAGAACTGCATATATGGTTAATAATAAAAAGAATTGCGGAGCGTGATATGGCTCCTTGAGAGCAACTTATAAAAGTTACAGACAGATGTACTACAAACAGATCTGACATGATGGCACCAAAGTGACCTTTGCTAAGGCAAGGTAAAAAAGCCCTTGCAATAAATTATATAAAAAGACCTGACCTATATATGTTTGGGGTCGAGGATGTGTTTGTGCTTTTTTCACAGAAAGAAAATAAAGCTGGACCTGATGATATTGTAGCTGCAAACACCCTGTAAAGGAGTTCGAGAACCAACTGGAGAGGAATCCTTGATCCAGTCTTCCCTGCCCCAAGGAGAGGAGTGCCTGATCACAGGACCTGCTAAGCCACTCTACACTGTAGGATGTCATTCTGCCTCCAGAGAGTCCAGACAAAGAGACCCCGCTGAGATAATTGCCAAGACATGCTTCAGGTAGCTGAATTCTGCTCACCTTCCCTGATGCTGAGCTGCTTCCAGACCCAGAGGCCCCTCTGTGACTACAATTTTCTCCAGTTTGAATCCTGTTTGCTTCTGAGCTGAGATGCAGACTAACTAAACATCTGACTGTTTAATCTTTGGGACACAGAACTCAGTTTGATTAAAATATTAACCCCTCTTCACTTAAGAAGGGGGCAGACTGGGGGTTTGACTGTTGCTCAGAGACTGAAACTGGTATTTAATAACAACAATGTCTGTCATTGTACTCTTTCTGGAATTGACCTAATGATATTTGTAACTGCTTATAGATGTTGTGAGAAGTTTAACACACACTGTAAAATGTTTGGGTTTAATACATATGTTAAAAATTTTAGATTTCATCCCTTTTCTCTGCCCTAAAATAAAAATGTTGTTTCTATACTGATCACACTGGGATAGTTAGAGACAGTTTTGCTAAGGTCAGGAAAGGATTAGAGGGTTAAAAAAAAAAAAAAGCAGAGAGAACAAGAGGAGGGATGGCTTCCCCTGGGTCACCACCCTCTGACCTTTCCTTTTGGGACCCCCTTTAGGATTTTTATTATTGATGGCTTTTGGACCGTGGGCCCTTAATACGCTCACTAAGTTCGTTCACCAGCAGGTGGATTCCCTGGCATCCAAGCCCACTCAGGTCCATTATCACCGGCTTGATCTGGCTGAAGAAGAAGCCCCTTCAGAGCGAGTCTCCTATTGGAGCCACATAAAACCCAGAGATATGTGTGTCTGTCCATGACAGACATGGGTACCAGCAGAAGGGGTGCTAGGCAAAGCACTGCAGGAAGAAGACCATGCATTCTGTCTCTGGGTCTCCTGAGGAACATGCCTGATTGCACAGAGGTTGATGTCCAGAGGTATTGATATAAAAACCTAGACCCTCTCCTCCCCAAAAAGACATCTGTAACTTTGAAAAGAAAATTCTTCCACCAAGTTGGAAAGAATTTTCCCCCACCAATTAAACATGGGAGAATCGGGCCTCTGTTCCCCCCCCCTACTGGTTAATGCCCACTCATCTACCAGATGACCTTTAACTCACCTCATTCTAATACTTAAAAAGGGCGGACAATTTCCCTAGATGTTTTTGATTGTACTTTTAAACTAGCATGTAGGCATCTGGGTTTGGGATGATAATATGTCTGGGTGCTGATTTCTGAATTTGTCTTTCTTGGGTGGGTATTTTTTTCCCTTGGTTTCTGTTTCCTCTCTGAAAGTTTGTGGAGAGTGTGATGGTTGTTTTCCTGACCTGCTCAGCTGCTGTATTTACAGAGAATGCCTGCTGGGAGGATACTGGGATGAGATGGAGGTAAGGAAGGTTGGAGGAGAGGTCTTTGTGATCTGTTGGGGGATGAGACAGGAGAGGACAGGGAGACCATGGCGGGTGGTCTGCAGAACCTTCCTACAGAGCTGGGAATGAGACTGGAGTGATAGCATCTCAGTAGCATGGCTCTGCCTCCAGCCCACTTGTTGCTCTGGGAGGAGTGGCCCTTGGATTAGCAGGGGGTGATGGCTGGAGTTGAGGTCTAAAATAAAGCAACAAGCTGGGGCAGGAAGGTTAGAAGGGGAAGATCTGTGGGATCCAGAGGAGATAGGAGCAAGCGGGCATAGAAGGCTGCCATGGGTATTCTGCTGCAGAGCTGGGGATGAAACTGAGGGATTGGGTCTGGGGGAACAAAGTAAATCATGAACATAAATTACCTACAATGATGTCGATGACATCCATTGATCTTGATTTGGGCAGACTCCTTCATAGCCCCTCCCTGCAATGTCTTTCTGTAATCCCTCTGCTTTTTATTATAAAAAAAAGAGCTGGAAATGTAATATTCTGTCCTGTCCCTTTAAGAGACAGGCCACGCCCACTCCCTTCCAGCTTCCAGCCTCTGACCCCAACTCACTCTCTCTCTCTCTCTCCCTGTTCAGCTCTCACTGGGAAGCAGTGGCTGCTTCTCTTCCCTCTGCCCCCCTTTTCTCTCTCTCTCTCTCTTCTCTCTCTCTCTTTCTTTGCTAATAAATGTCTGACTTTACATGGTGTGCCCATCCTTCTCTTGCCATATGCCGCCTGTCACATGTTGGCGACTGGCAGCCGTCTTGCCCTGGGACTGGCTGCTCTCAGCTCCTGCCTCCTGTCGCCTGCCTTGCCTGCATGGTGTTGGGGACCGGGGACCGGCAGCTGTCTCTGCTTGGGACTGGCTGCACTCAGGCTCCACCGCCGCTGCCTCCCGCTTGTGTCGGGGACCCCGGCAGCAAGCTGCCGGTCTACCCCCCTTTTTTTAAAAAAAGAACAACACTTTCTCTTCCTCCCTCTTTCTCTTGCTTTTCTTCTTGCATCCTTCCTTTCATCTCTATTTTTACTTATTTGAAGGGTTTATTATTTTAACATCTCCTTTATTTCTGGCAAAGAACCTATGTAATTGTAGCCTTCCACTGGTTATTTGCCAAGCAGGTGTAAAAATGCACAGCAGTATAATTTAGTAAAGACCCTATTTTAGGTACTGAATTCTGCTTCTGTCTGGGTGAACACACTTAAGCACTGTTCCCGTACAGTCCGCAAGCTTTGTGAAAGGTCTGAGGCAGGCAAGGGCAGGACCACAGAGTGACACCGAATTTAGTTCCCTAGTGTCTCAGGTGTGAAATTGTCACTGCTCTAGAGGTGGTGGGATCTGGGGGAATGTGACCGATAATAAGTGAGGAGGACTAAAGTCTCACACAATCACCAACTTCATTCAAAGGAGCAGACAATTTACACTCTGAGGGTTAACAAAGGTCACACGAGTAAGGTTGTCAGGACTTCAGGATGAATGTGACCACAAGGACAAGCCACATGTGGCAGAAATGTAGGAGCCAGCCGTGAGAAACAGACCACCCAAAGGAAGTTATTTACTTCCAACCATTATCACCTGCCAGTGTAGAACTCAGCCATGATAAATTTAAGGGAGACCTGAGTCTCAGTGGTTTACCCTGAAGCAGTACCTGGCTGCAGGAAGGACCATAAACTGAGATTACCTCAGCACCACCCAAGAACAGATCATCCAAAGGAAATGCCTAACATTCCTTCCAACTTTGTAGATAGGATCACCTGCCAGCACACTTACCAGGACACCCCTAGACAAATGTCAGCCAATCAAGGGTCCTAAATCCCTCACCCTCACCTTTACTTCTATAAAAACCCAACTCTAACTGAGCTTGGGGCTTTCCGATTATTCCAATACATTGGATACATGGAGAGATCAAGTTTGCAAACTTGTATAAAATAAAGGCTCTTTGCTTTTACATATGGGAGTCAGTCTCCTTGTTGGTGTTGGGGGGACTTTGTGGATCTGGGCATAACAAAAAACACGTTTTTTCCATAGAGGCATAGAAACACCGAATTGAATCCACTACACCTGGGAGGAGCACAAATACACATTTTAAGAACAAATCCCATATTTTGAAGAAACTAAGGCCACAAGACTCTTGTCTTGTTTTCTTAGCATATTCTCCCCATGTGGCTCCATTCTTGGACTGTGTTTGGACAGAAATAATTTTAAATTATTTTTTTATTGAAAAGTTAAAGCACAGGAGGGTAGGAGGAGAAGAGGAGGGTAGAGGAGAACTTGAGGAAATGGGATGGTCAAGTTGGAAGAAGGACAGAGATGAGAGCAAGGTGAGAGATCTCTTGATTGAGGGAGCCATTATAGGGTTAGCAGAAACCTGGCTCTAGAGAAATTCCCAGGAATCCAAAAGGATAACCCCACCTAGAACCCTGGGCAGTAGAGGAGAGGGGGCCCAGTCTTGACTTGCCCTGTAGTCAGACTGATGATTATCTTAAATATCACCATAGAACCTTCATCCAGCAACTGACAGAGGCAGAGGCAGAGACCCACATCAGAGCACTGGCCTGAGCTCCCAAAGTCCAGTTGAAGAGTGGAAGGAATGAGAATATGAGCAAGGAGGTCAAGACCATGATGGGTTCACCCACTGAAACAGTTTGCCTGAGCTAATGGGAGCTCACCAACTCCAGCCAGACTTGGGGAAAAAAAAAGCATAGGACCAAACTAATCCCTCTGAATGTGGTTAACAGCTGCATGGCTGGGGAAGACTGAGGGGCCACTGGCAGTGGCAACAGGATTTATACCTACTGCATGTGCTGTTTTTTGGGATCCTATTCTCTTTGGATGTATACCTTGCTCAGCCTAGACATAGTAGGGAGGGCCTTGGACCTTACACAAGGCAATGTGCCTTACCCTCTCTGAGGATTAGATGGGGGTGGAGTGGGAGGGTGTGTGGAGGGAATGGGAGGAAGGGAGGGAGTAGGAACTTGGATTGGTTTTATTTTTTTAAATCTAATAAATAAAAAAAAACTATTTAGGGCTGTACTCCATGTTTTTATTGGATTATGTGTTCTTTTGATGACCAATTTCTTGAGTTCTTTGTATATTTTGGAGATAAGACCTCTGTCTGATTGGGGTTAGTGAAGATCTTTTCCCATTCTGTAGGTTGTCATTTGGTTTTGTTGACAAATGACAAAAAACGTCCTTTGCTTTACAGAAGCTTTTCAGTTTCAGGAGGTCCCATTTATTAATTGTTTCTCTCAGTGTCTTTGCTGTTGGGGTTATATTTAGGAAGTGGTCTCTTGTGACAATGTGTTCAAGTGTACTTCCCACTTTCTCTTCTATAAGGTTCAGTGTGGCTGGCTTTATGTTGAGATCTTTGAAACATTTGGACTTGAGTTTTGTGCATGGTGATAGATATGGGTCTATTTTCATTCTTCTACATGTTGATATCCAGTTATGCCAGCACCACTTGTTAAATATGCTTTCTTTTTTCCATTTGATATTTTTTGCTTCTTTGTCAAAAATCAGGTGTTCGAAGATATGTGGATTGATATCTGGGTCTTCTACTCGGTTTCATTGGTCCTCCTGTCTGTTCTTATGACAGTACCAGGCTGTTTTCAGTACTGTAGCTCTGTAGTAGAGTTTGAAGTCAGGGATTGTGATGCCTCCAGAAGTTCTTTTATTGTTCAGGATTTTTTTTGGCTATCCTGGGTTTTTTGCTTTTCCATGTGAAGTTGAGGACCATTCTTTCGAGGTCTGTGAAGAATTTTGCTGGGATTTTGATGGGCATTGCATTGAATCTGTAGATTGCTTTTGGTAAGATTGCCATTTTTACTATGTTAATTCTGCCTACCCAAGAGCATGGGAGATCTTTCCACTTTCTGGTGTCTTCTTCAATTTCTTTCTTCAAGGATTTAAAGTTCTTGTCATACAAGTCTTCCACCTGTTTGGTTAGAGTTACTACTTGATATTTTATGCTATTTGTGGCTATTGTGAAGGCTGTTGTTTCTCTGATTTCTTTTCTAGCCTTTTTATCATCTGTTTACAGAAGGGCTACTGATTTCTTTGAGTTAATCTTGTATCCTGCTACATTACAAAATGGAGTACAGACCTAAACAGAGAACTCTCAATAGAGGAATCTAAAATGGCTGAAAGACACTTCAGGAAATGTTCAACATCCTTAGTCATCAGAGAAATGCAAATCAAAACAACTCTGAGATTCCATCTTACACCTGTAAGAATGGCCAAGATCAAAAACACTGTTGGCAACTTATGCTGGAGAGGTTGTGGGGAAAAGGGAACATTTCTGCATTGCTGGTGGGATTGCAAGCTGGTACAACTCCTATGGATGTCAGTGTGGTGATTTCTCAGAAAATTAGGAAACAACCTTCCTCAAGAAGGTTATATATCCAAAGGATGCGCAATCGTGCCACAAGGACATGTGCTCAACTATGCTCATAGCAGCATTGTTTGTCATAGCCAGAAACTGGAAACAACCTAAATGCCCTTTGGCTGAAGAATGGATAAGGAAAATGTGGTACATTTACACAATGGAGCACTACACAGCAGAAAAAATAACAACAGCTTGAATTTTTCAGGAAAATGGATGGAGCTAGAAAACATTATTTTGAATGAGGTAACCCAGACACAGAAAGACAATTATCACATGCACTCACTCGTAGGTGGTTTTTAAACATAAAGCAAAGAAAGCCAGCCTACAAACCACAATCCCAGAGAACTCAGACAACAGTGCAGACGCTAAGAGAGACTTACATAGATATAATCTACATAGGAAGTAGAAAAAGACAAGATCTCCTGAGTAAATTGGGAGCATGGGGACCTTGGAGGAGGGCTCAAGAGGGGAGGGGAGAGGCAGGGAGGGGAGCAGAAAAAAATGTAGAGCTCAATAAAAATCAATAAAAAAGAAAAAAACTAAAAAAAAGAAAAGTTAAAGGACAGAAGATTTTTGTGATCTCAAGAGAAAACAGAGTATGATCGTGTGGGTGTAGACGGGGAAAGAGTGCGTAGCTTCTTATAATTGCTGGGCAAGATAAGGTTTTCTTTCCCAGTAGCAAGAAGCTATCTGTAACAGAAAAATGCGATCCAAAGACTACCTGGAGAACAGCAGACACCAGTATCACTGCTTGTAGTATGCTTATTAACTACATGGTAGAATCTAGCTACTCTTTAATTTCTCATTCATAAGAAATTTTCATAGGCATTTCTTCCCTAAAACAAGGACTGAAAGCAAAACCATTTTTATGAAACTCCCTATCAAATCTCTACTTATATTCAACAGTAATTTGTGTGTGTGTGCCTTTATGTGTGTATATGTATGTGTGTGTGTATATATGTGCGCGCTGCACACATGGTACAATACATTTGTGGGTGTCAGAGGCAGCCTCAGGTGTCAGTGTTCACTGCTTTGCCTGTGACAGTTTCTTGTTTGCTGCTGAGTGTTCCAGGACTGCTGTCTCTGGATTTTCCCATCTCCCCGCGGGAGTGCTGCGATAACAGATGCACGAGACTGTGTCTGGCCTTCCACAGAGTCTGAGGATCCCAGCTCAGGCCCCCTTGCTTGCATGGAAAGCAGTTTATCCACTGAGCCTTCACCTCAGGCCCATAGTCATTGAAAAGCAAACCAAAACCAAAACAACAACAACATCAACAACAAAGCCCTCGTTTACAATATATGATCCTTAGAAATACATGTGTTGGAATCTCTGGTGTGTGGTGCTGAAGCTTGGAGAATGTTCTACCACTAGGCATTTTTCTATCCCCAAGAAGGACTTTTTTCAATGAATCAATATTACCTTCACAGGGAAATCCCCAGATCAACGGACTGGCCTGGGGCTTGAGAAGCAAGGGGGGGAAAATTGAGAATTAAAGAAAAGAGAACTATGAAAAAAGAAATATGTATGAGAAGAAAGCTGAACGAAGATGACATGTCTTAACCCGTGTCCCACAATCTGGCATGTTCTTTTACATATGTGGACTCCATCTTGTCATCATGAGAAACACATGCAGATTGGACATGAGTGAAGATATAGGAAACTAAGAGGGTGACCACTAGAGAGGAAATGAAGTTTTGAGGATGGGAAAATCGCAAATAAAAACATGAAGACTGTCACTGGAGATGGAAGGGTGTGGGCGATGAAGGACAAGAGGGTGGGCAAGACCAACAACAGCAAAGTATGTGTGAAAATGCTATAACGAAGCACATTCCTCTCTATGCTAATTCAGCAACACAAATAACAGCCCTTCCTTAGGAACAGGAAACTGTCACAGGCAAAGCAGGTGAAGACTGACACCTGAAGCTGCCTCTGACACCCACAAATGTATTGTACCATGTGTGCAACACACACATATACACACACATACGTATGTACTCATACATACACATACAAACACACACACATACATACATACGCACTCATACACACACACATACATACACATACAAACACATACACACATATACACTCATACACACATACACATGGGGAGAGAAGGGCTAGTCCAAGAAGAACTGGAAGAGTCAGGTGCAATAAGCCGAATCTGAGCCTGACCCTGAGTTGCACTATCTCTTGTGCTGACCTCTTTCTCGGGGAAGAACCTGAGCTAAGTGGGCTTCCTCAATCTCCTGCAAAACCTGGAGGGGCTATGGCAGGAACTCAGATCTGTGTTCCTCCACTCCAAGGGGGCTTGCAACACCAAAGCAATGAGTGTTTAGGAAAACAGCTAACGGTGAAAGGCAGAAATGGAATACTTCAGTGGTAGAGAAGGCTGGGTTTTTCTAATGAGTTCTGGAATGTTGACACAAAAGCAATTCTGGGAGAATATGCTGCCTATCCTTCTTCCATTCCTCCCAAGAGAGTTTGCTTATATCCTAGCAAGAAACGTATTTTTGCCAACAGCTTGCTATGTATTCAAGTCTGCAGTGGAAGCTGCACGCTATTCTTTTCTTAGAAAGCTGCGGAGAAGGAAGAAAACACTGACTCTGCCATTTACTTTCCATAAGACCTTAGCTAAGGTTTTAACTTTTTGGAGTCTAGTTTTGCTTGGTGGCACTGTGGGGGTGACAGTAACATATGCTTGGAGGTTGAGAGCAGAATGAATTGAGGGATTCCTGTGGAGGCACTAGCCTTCTGCCCAGTACCTACTTATCACATTGCCAGATTGTTACTATGATTTCAGTTGCTACTACGATGCCCCAGGGTCAATGGTAAATAGTTCAATAATAGCTTGGTGTTCTAGTTTGCGTGTATTGAAGCTGTCAAATTTCACATAGCTCTCTTTGGTTTACTATGCAGAAATAGGCGTTTTGTGATGTGAGTTCATATTGGCCATATGTATTTGTATTTGGTTCTGAGTATTAATTAAATGCTTATTACAGTTCTAAGCATATACACACCAAATACTAGTGCCCCAATTTTACAAAACAAAACTGCATGTAAAGGCATAGCTTAACCCAAACACATAAATATCTGACTTTTCACCAATAGAAAAGTCATGCCAATGAAACACAAACAGAGAAACATCTGAGTCAAATAAAGCCATAGATCAAATGGATATATCAAATAGCTACAGTGTTCCATCCAAACACTGAAGAATACATATTGTTTTCATAATTCCATGAAACTCTCTCTAAAAGTGAACATATAGAAGAATATAAAATAAGTAAAACTGAAATAATTTAGTGTATTCTACATGACCACAATGAAACAAAATAAGTAGTAAGTATCGAGAGAAACTATAGAACCTATACAAATTCATGGAAACTACATAACACACTGTTGAATAATTAATGGTTATCATGACGATCACAAAGGGAACTTCAAAATTTCCAAAGTTGAATGAAAACATAATATACCCACACCTATGATATAATAAAAACCTTCCTAAGAGAAAGGTTTATAGGTACAACTGCCTACATTAAAAAACCAGAAGCCCAATGAGATGGCTCAGGGTTAGGAGCCATCTTATTCTTATCAAGGACCAGGGCTCAATTTCCAGCACCTCTATTGGGCAGTTCACAGTCATAACTGCAACTGCAGGAGATCCAGTGTTCTATTCTGATCTCTGTAGGTATTAGTGCACAGGTGGTGCACATGCATACACTACCACCCCCCCATACATACACTAAAATACATATAACATAAACATTTCGGTCTGGATAGATGGCTCAGTGGTTCAGAGCATTAGATGCTCTTCCAGGGGACCTGGTTAAAGTCCCAGAACCCAGTCAGGTTGTGGTGGCACCCACCTTTAATTGTAGCACTCAGGAGGTAGAGGCAGAAGGATCTCTGAGTTCAGTACCAATCTGGACTACAGAGTGAGTTTCAGGACAAGCCATGACTACATAGAGAAACTGTCTCAATAAACAAACAAACAAACAAACAAACAAACAATTATAGTCAAGTCCTAGCAACCATATAGCAGCTCATAACTGTCTGTAATTCCTGTTCCACAAGATTCAATCCCCTCTTCTGGACTCTACCTACACTGAACACACATGTTACATAGACATCCATGCAGGCAAAATACTCACACTAATAAAGTAAAAAATAAAATAAACCTTTGAAAAAACCAAAAACTGGGAATGGTGGCTCACACCTCTAATATCAGCATTCAGGAGGCAGAGGCAGGCAGATCTCTGTGAGTTTAAGGCCAGCCTGGTCTACATAGAAAATTCCATGCCATACACAGTGTCTTAGTTAGGCTTTTATTGCTGTGAAAAGACACTGTGATCACATTAAAAACATTTAATTGAGTGGGCTCACTTACAGCTTCAGAGTTTTGGTCCATTATCATCATGGTGGGAGCATGCCAGTGTGCAGGCAGATGTGGTGTCAGAGCTGAGAGTCCTATGTCTTGATTCTGAGGCAACAGGAGGTTGACCGACAGTCATACTGAGGGAAGTTTGAGCAAAATAGATCTCAGAGCCCGCCCCCAAAATGACACACTTCCTCCAACAAGGCTACACCTCCTAATAGTGCTACTCCCTTTGGGGGGGGGCATATTTACCAAACCACCCCACACAGTAAGATCCTATTTTAAGCAAACAAACAAACAAATCAGAGATCTTTCAAAGAAATAAATAACAATGCTTCTTAAGACCACAAAAAGGCAAGACAAGTCAGACCCAAAATCAATAGAAGAAAAGAAACAATTACGATCAGAGAAGAAATTAGTAAGATTGAAATGAATAAAAAACAAAGAATCAATGAAACAGTAATTTCTACAAAAAATAAATGATTTGACAAACCTTAGCCAAATCAGCCAAAAGAGAGAGAAAACCCAGATGAACAATATTAGCAGTGAAAGAGGGATACTATAGCAGAATCCAGTGAAATTCAGAAAGCCATTAATACATATCTTGAAAATTTATATTCTAATACATTGGAAAAATCTTTTAAAAATGAATTTCTAGATATATATGACATATTTAAACTAAATAAAGGTGAGGTAAATGATTTAAACAGGTCTATAACAAGCAATAAGATTGAAGCAGTAGTCTACAACAAAATCTCTCAATTTAAAAAGCTCATGTATAGGAACTAGAGAGCAGTTAAGAGCACTTTGGTAGTCTTTCAGATGGCCCAAGTTCTACTCCCAGAACCCATATGGAGTGGGGGGATAGGAAACTTTCTTTGGGCCTCCATAGGCAGCAGTGCATACATGATATACACTTGCCAACTCTCTCACAGATACATATTTTATTTGAAACAAATCTAAAACAGTCCAGGTGCAAATGAATTCATGACTGAATTCTATGAGAACTTCAAAGAATGAGCATCAGTACTTCTTATAGACAAAACTTCCTGATGAACCTTAGTACAAAAATTCTCAAGAAAATATTAGTAAGCTGAATTCAAGAACACAACAAAAAGATTGTTCACCATGACCAAGTTGACTTCATCACAGAGATGGAGGAATGGCTCCAGATATACAAAACAGTAAATGAGATATTACACAAATGGACTCAATTGCAGAGATCACATGTTCATCCCAATAAACACAGAAAACCTTCTAATTCCATGCACCCTTCACAATAAAGGCCCTACAGAAAAGGAGAAGAACAGATATCAGCACAATGGAAGATGTAAATGGTAAAGCCATAGTCTACACTACAGTAAATGGGGAAAAACTTAGACTGTCCACTGTGTCTATTCTTATTCAATACAGTGCTTGAAGTCTTAGCAAGAAAGTGAGAGGAGGAAATAATATCAAATAAGCCAAGAAGTCATAGTTTCCTGATGTGCAAACGATATGGTTTCTATATAGAAAAGACGTAAGGACTCCACCAGAAAACTTACACCTGATAAACTCTTTTTGCAAAGTGTCAGGAGAGAAAGCTAACACACAAAAATCAGTAGCCTTCCTATACATGAATAACACACATACTGAGAAAGAAATCAGAAAACAATCCCATTCTGTACTTCCCCGGGCAAAATTTTCTTGGAATAAATCCACCAAAGGATCAGAAAAGCTTTCTAAAGTAAAGTGTAAAGTACTGAAAAAATAAGCTGAAGACACTAGAAGATAGAAAATCTCCCGTGCCTATAGATTAGGAGAATTATTATCACAAAATGGCTATATTACCAAAAGCAATCTATAGATTCAATATAATCTCCATCAAAATTTCAATGTCATCCTTTACAGAAATAGACAATCTTGTGGACTACACACCTGACAGAAGATTGATAAGTAGGCTATATAAATAGCTTGGAAAATTAAATGGAAAGTCAAACAACCCAGTCAATAAATTACTTAATGAAATGATGGACAATTTACAAAGGATGAAGTCCAAAGGCCATACTATATACCAGAGAAACGTTCAAACGAACTAGTTGCTAGAGAATTGAAAACTGAACTACATTGAACTACATGGCATACCACTTAGAATGACAGTCATTAAAAAGCAAGCAACCAAACCTAACAAAAAGGAACCCCCACATCCTCCTGTAAAAATGATGCAGCCACTGTGGAAGTCAGTTTGAAGGGTCTTCAAAGACCTACATATAGAGCAGCCATATGGCCCAGCTATCCCTCGCCTGGATATTTAACCAAAGGATTCTGTGGCAACACATGACAGGCAAATTTGAACACCTGTGTTTATTTTAGCACTATGTCTAAGTTAAGAATCAACCAAGGTGTCCAGCAACAGAGGAACAGATACAGAAATGTTACATACATGAACTTTTTAGTCATGAGAAAGAGTGGTTATGTCATTTGCAAGAAAGTGGATCCAATTGGAAATAATCATAGTAAAGAAATGAAATCAGCCTCAGAGTGTCTCAAATATCACATATATTCTCTCATTTGTGATTCCTAGATTTTTGAATAGATTAAATCAAGCAGATAGGGCAGTAAAGAGTGTTAGCAGTAGCTATGTACTTGAAAGTAGGAGGGTAAGGAGCAGTAACAGCAGGGAGGGAGGGGGACGAAGGGAAAGATGGGCAGTGTGAAGTGAAAGAGCCTCAAAGTACATGCACACATGTATGGGAGATGTACTTATACAATCCTCTATCATGTACAATCAACACAGATGAATTGAAATTAAAATTGAAAAGAGAGAAAAATTCTGTACAGAAGACTTGCAGTAGGAAGCCTATTTGTGAAGCCTCATCTTTTGAAGAAATTTTCAATATAGTCTTTTGTGCTTTAGTGAGTGCATCCGCTAAAGACGAGATGTAAGAAAATAAATATAGTTGACGGGATGTTTGAAGGTTAGCACTTCATATATTGTAAAGTTAGCGCTTCTACAAACCAGCTGAACAAATAAGCCACCTGACTTAGGCGGCTCGACTTCACAGACACCAGGAAGAATGTGAGAAGCCTGCTGCCAGCAGGAGCCCAGAGTGCAGTATGGGCCTTTGACAGGCTTCCACTCATTGATTCTTTGTCGTGTTTTAGATTTCATAACCCATGAGCACAGTTTCCTTTTGTATTGCTGCCACAGACAAATTTTAAATGTTTTTTCTTCTTCACTAGAGACAGGAAGATGAAATCCAAGAATACTGGTCCAAAAGCAACCAGTTTGCCTAAATAAAGTCTATCTACTGTAGTGTGTAGTAAGAGAGGAGGAGCGGGCGGGCCGCAGTCCCATCTCGCCTGGCTGCCGTCCCACCGGCACAGGGCCCCTTGTTCCGTCCTGCCCAGCTAGCTTAAGCCCCGAAATAATTACACAGAAACTGTATTCATTTAAATACTGCCTGACCTATTATATTTAGCCTCTTCTTGGCCAACTCTCACATCTTGATTCAGCCCATTTCTAATAATCTGTATTTACCACGAGGATGTGACTTACCGGCATGAGTCTAACCAGTGTCCATCTTGGGCCGGAGACGCATGACGTCTGCCACACTTCCCTTCCTCTCAGCATTCCATCCTGTCTACTCTGCCTACCTAATTTCTGCCCTATCAAAAGGCCAAGGCAGTTTTCTTTATTCAACCAATGAAAGCAATACAAATGAAGAAGCACCTCCCACACCAGTAGTGTGCTAGCTTGTTTTTTTTTTAAAGTTTTCTTCTTTCATTGTCTATTTATTGTTTACTTCATATACAAGAATAATTTTGTGTACATACATAATTTCATATTTGTTTATAATGACTTATTCTTTTTTAGTTTTGTTCTAACATTAGTCCTCTTTGAGACTGAAAATGGTTATTTTTATTATTCGACTTCTCACTTTCATCTTTATAAAATACTGACTTTAAAAGTTTAGGCTTTGAGTATTTTCTAGCACAAGGCAAGTTTTGGAAAGGTAGGGGTCTCAGCAAACATCTAGAGACAGATTAGTTTTCAACCATGTCAATACACAGCAGGCTCCCATCCTTTCCTTACTGAATGAGCAAACGAAGGCTGCTCTGCCTTGGAGCCACTGATATTTTCCATATGATTCACTACTGTGGCTGTGAGATACGTTCTGTTCTAACAAGGCTGCTGGGAATAATCCCTCGTCTTTACCCTCTAGATGCCACATCCCCCTGCCCACACACATAGAAACAAAAATATCACTCAACACTGTCAACAGGGCAAGGGAGGACCCAAATCTCACTCTATTGAGAATAAGCTCTCCTCTGAAGGAAGGTGGATGGATTGGCTTGCTGGGTCAAAGGAAGTATGCATAGTTATCAGTCCCTATCTTAAAGCCAAAAGGGTGTGGAAACTACTTGAATTTCATAGGCAACACAGAGCACTTCAATAGATGGCTTATGCTCCATCAAAGTTAACCCAGTAACTGAGCCCTTGCAGCATGTTTATTAGAATAAGGTGGAAACTAGGTTTTACTATATTGGGCCAAAAGAGAAGGGGTCCTCTTTGAGTCACCCGAAATAAAATGATGGCAGTGTTTACGCCACCTTTCCTTCTCTTGCCGATCAATTTGGAAGGAAACCAGAGTTATCCCCAGGTCGTATACATAGGATCTAACCCCAAAGTCTACCAAATATTTAGCATTGCAAATGTGATATGGAGCTCACAATTTTTGTCTATTTTGGTGATGCAGCTGTTGGGGGCATATACATCTGTGGAATGTGGAAAGAGGCGTCTGACAAAGTGCCATTGTAGTGTAAGCCATTCCACCCTCATTTGCCAGTTTCACATGATGTCTGGAGAACTGGAAAAATACATCACCATATTAGCTAGGAGAAGTGTTGAGTATGAAGAGATATTTGAGGGACTAAGTACAGTAATCAGACTTCATTAGTGTCAAGTTCTTGGCTTAATGATCGCAAATGCACAATGCAGTCAATAAATCTTTCCTGATTTCAGATTTATAGGTGAACTCATGAAAGCTACCACAGGCTTGGTATGCTATCCATAGAGAAGGAGAGCAGGCTTAATGAAGACAAGGCTTAAATGAAATACAGGAAACAGTGCAACCCTCTGTGTGTAGCAGAAACTCAACTGATATTATCAGGAAAATTACCATCGATGAACAGGAGATGTTATATTCATTAAGCTCACTGACCATAATGCAAAGAGCAAAGATTATGCTTTGGAGTGCAGAGACAATGAGGTCAAAGCGATCTAATGTCAATTCTTGTTTTCCCTACTTCACTGTGTGAAATCTGTTTAGTCAGCTGAGGTTAAATAGCAACAAAACCCTTAATATCTTAGTTCTTTGGGGTCCCAAAGCATGTCTTGCTTCTTGTTCACCACAACTCAGCTTCCTGTTCACCACTACTCAGCTTCCTGTTCACCACTACTCAGTTTCCTGTTCACTACTACTCAGCTTCCTGTTCACCATGACGCCAACCTTCTGTGGGAACCCAGACTGTCAACAGTGCCTCCATGTAAGTCTTCTCTCCCACCTTGTTTTTGGTAATCTAGGGACCAAAGCCCGGCCCTTGCATAAACCAGGCAAATGTTCTGCCACTAGGCTGCAGTGCCAATCTCTACAAGGAAATCATATTCATCCTTTAGTGTTAGGAAATAAGTCAGAGGGTACATTATATAAAATTCCCCCAACTTTTCCTCAGAAATACCCATTGTCTCTGGAGGTCACATGGCTGCTCCTGGACCGAAAAGGAAGGAGCCCACTCTGAGAGTGGATGATGAGCACTGCAGTCTGGACCTTTACATGTTCAAGGCTGCTTTGGAAAGACTCAATTATTGAAAGAATCGAAGCATGAGATACTGTCTTACACAGGCTATCTACAAAATCTACTAGAGTCTACGAAGCACCTAGCTATAGCCAGTATCCAGTATTGTGTGTTCTATTTCATAGACAAAAAGAAACAGGTTGGCTCATGTGTTCATAAACACGCAATCTGGACACCGAGTACCAAACACTTGGTTACGCTCCGCCCCTCCCACTTACCCTGTAATTGCATAAAGGCTTGTGCTTCAAGCAATTGTCTTCCATTGTTTCAGAAGCTCTCTGCATGTCGGAAGAGCAGTAGGAGCAAAGCTGGGGCTGCAAATGGTGCAACTGGCCTGTTGGGGTTCCCACTCTTGCGATTTCGAGTTTTTCTTTAATAAACATTGACAGGGTTGGAGGGGTCCCTCCTAAAAGCTCCCTTTCTTGCCCAATCTTGGACTGCTGTCTCTCCTTATAGACTGCAGACCATTCTTTTTCTACATTTATTTCCCCCAGGCCTAACTATTAAATACACCCATCACATATTTCAACACACCCCAAGCCTTTTTGGCAAATCTTTGTAGTAAACAGATGGACTCTTTGTGTTGCTGGGAGACCACTTCATATGTAGAATCCAGTCCAAAGGGAGAAGAAAGGGCTGCACAGGGTGACGGACCTGCCCACTTCTCTCCCTTGTTCCCCATCTTCTCCTTCCTCTATGCTTTCTGCATCTCCGTTTTTAATTCCGCTTCGGCTCAGCGCCTGCAAGTTGAACAGCACTGAGCAGGTCACATCCCCTCAGCGAGCGCCAGTGTCCTCATCTCAAAACTGAGGCTAACACTATTAACCCGTGGGTGTTCCGTGAATAGTTAATGAAATGATGATGTCTGTTCAGCTCTCAGCAAGGTGTTTCCTTGATCGACAGAACTCCATTGTTGCTGCTGATTACATGCAGCAAGGTTGACCATTAAGGGGTTGGGGTGAGCTACTTCTCATTAAATTCTAAGCAGAGCTTGACTCTGGTTGGGGTGGAAACTGTTTCTTATCTATCAGTATTTTGGAAAGATTCATTTAGGGGATTGACACGAGGTTTAAAGAGACCATATAGGCTTGGAATGTCCTTTAAGTGCGAGGCCAGTTTAGTCCTTCATGTATTGGTTCTAATCCCATCTGTTTTCTACTTTTAAAATAGGGCGAATTTCCTACGGACCTCACACATGGTCCGGAAGATCACCTAGTTGCCTGGTACCCAGTGCTATAGCCAAGATCAATAGATTTCAGTTCCTACCATTCTATGCTGACACCCCTCACCCATCCCCAAACACACACACCTGTCTCCCTCTCCAGTTCTCCCTCTCTCTTACCACCCCTGTCTCTCTCCAGTCTACACCCAGGTTTCCTCCCCTGCCCCTGCTTCCTGGAGGGGAATAAGCAGTGTGCTGTCTGGGGCTGGACCCCAGAGTCTGAAATTGTCTAGCCATAAGGAAGCCTTTCCATGCAGGCTTTGGGAAATGACTAGCGTGATCAATGCTTTCTTCGTTATAAAGAAGTCACCAGAATGAATGTGAATGCATGTCTCCACTGACAGTGGGTGTTCTTTTCTTACCGGAAGCCCCTTGCAGCGGACAGCCTTCTTGCTGAGGACAAGAGCTTACTGTGGCCAGCCAACAGCCCCCAAAGTTTCCCCGGAGCCCAGAGCTGCGCGCGCTAGGCCCGGACCAATGTGCGCAGGTTGTGCCTAGCCCACCCAGACGCCCTCCCCCGTGGAGCGTGCGGCTGGCCAATGACAGCCTGGCCCCGAAGGCTTGCCTTTCTCCCCTCCCCTGTTGCTGCTCCCTTGCCCACTCTGCCCGCCCACCCCTCTCCCGCTCCGTTTGCCTCCCGCAGTGCTAGCTCCCCAAGCGCACAGCGCAGCGGAGCCTCAGCGAACGGTCACCCGCTGCCAGTGCTCCCTGCCAGCGTCCCGGGTCAGCTGCTCGCGGCCTGAATTGGCTTCTGACCCTGGGGACCGTGGGTCAGACGAACTTCATCCCTGAAGGGAACCGGCGCGGGAGAAGACGTAGCAAGGGCGAGCCATGGACCCTGTGAGCCAGGTAGAACTGAACAGGGGAAGGCAAAGCAGCTGGCCTAAGGTTGGGGAACGCCGGGGACCCTGACACCTGGACAGGTGTCCACAGTCCTCCTCTCATACTTTTTTCTTTCTCTCCCTTGTCTTATTCATCCGTAGTTGGCTTCGGCGGGCACCTTTCGGGCACTGAAGGAACCCCTTGCGTTCCTGCGAGCCCTGGAGTTGGTGAGTAGCTGGGAGGCAGCAGCTGCCAGGTGGAAAGAGGTCAGGTGGGGCGCTCTCTGCCGGGGTCTGTTCACAGCTTGGGGTCCAGCCTCCTTCAATCCTGCCTGCTCCCGCCCGAGCTGCCGGTCCCTACGGGGATGCTAGGTAGGGTCGAGGTCACACTGGGATTCTAGGAGGGGCTATGGATGCATTTGTGCGGAAGCTAGTAGCTTCTCCTGGGAATCATCTCCCTGGGAAGCGTTCTGGCAAGCAAGTGGGGGGAGCAGGGGAGGCGGGAGGGAGAAGAAGCCTCCAGGGCGCCTGGCCTCTTCCCTGGCCCCCTGGGAGCTTGAGGCTACACGGGGTATGTAACCAGGAACACTTGGATGACTAGCTGGGAGGACTTGTCCAAGCTGGAAAAGTTGGTCAGCACTGGGACAGCTTCTATTCTGGACGGGGATATTCTGCTCTGAGATCACTGATCTGCTGGAAGCTCCAGCTAGATAGAGGGCTAATCCAGGAGGCTTTAGAGAGAGGATAGTAGAGCGAGCAAGGACTTCTCTACTGTAGACTCCTCTTGGATTCTTCTGGCTTTTCCCCAGAAGAATTCTCCCAGGGTTGGGCTGTGGGAAGTTATATCGCTCCTCTGGTTTGTTTCTGCTTTAAAAACCCATCTCAAGAGTCCTATGTAATTTGTCTGTAGACAGGAGCAAGGCACAAAAATGGTTACTCAGAAGGCCTCCTGAAGCAACGGCAGTGCTGTTGGCTGGACTGATAGTTATCAGGAGTGAAGTCTGTGGGTCACACATTTCCTCTTGCTAGGAGCTCTGCAAGGCTAGAGAAGCCATCAGAACAGAAAGTTCAAAGCCCATCATGTGGCATCAATCACAGGCGCTGACACAGACTAGCAAGGAAATTATGTAAGAGCCTGTTCCGTGCTTCAGAGGCAGAGACAAAGAGTGTGTCTGGATTTGACGACACGAAAGTATGACGCATGTTTACATTATAGTCTTGGTAATCATGCCTGCCCTGTGCATTGATCAGAACAACAGTGCCTGGTTGGATGATCAGTTTAACCTCTTGAAGAAAGTTCTTTAAGAAGGCTCCAGCTGCTGGCTTTCAGTTGGCTATTGTGATACTATGTTTCCCTTATGCGTGTGTGTGTGTGTGTGTGTGTGTGTGTGTGTGTGTGTGTGTGTGTGTATACGCACTAAGGCAGCCACAGTGCACATGTGAGATCAGAAGACAATATGAGTGTTAGTTCTCTCATTCCACTTATTTGCATTTCTGGGATGGAATTCGGATTGTCAAGTTTGGCAGTACGGGCTGTTAGCTGCCGGGAGACTCTGCCAACCTTAATATTGTTTTGTTGTTGTTGTTGTTATTTATTTGGTTTTGTGTTTTTCCTGGTTGCCAAGTCCAACAAGCTATGCTAGTCTCACAGTTGAAGGATCTTTTGGTCGGCTTCCTTAACCTCCTCCTTGAATTCTTTTACTTAGCCATTTAACCAGACATTCTTGTGGAATGACTTCTTAAAAGTCAAAATAGTATTTTAGTTGCCAACTTACTTGACCCCTAAGTTCAGAAGCGTGACATCACTTTTTGATATAACCTGCAACTCTCCTACGTTGTCATTCTTGAAGGAATTTTTGCCCCTGCTCACAAGGTCTCTGCTGATAAATTTCAAAGCCTGGCCAGTCTGAGAGTTTGTTTGGATCACAGCTTTCTGGATACAAGGAAGCCGTTCATCCACCGTCTTCTGAACGAGCACCTTTAGGTAATTCTCAGATGCGCCAGTGCTGGTGGAACACCACTTGGGGTGCATGCTACCTCTTCAGGATGCAAAGGCACTGCCATTTACCTCCCTTTACCTCTGTGAGCGTTTATTCGCTCTTCACATTCCAGGCCTAGAGAAAATGTTTGTCTTTTTTTCGCCTCAGCTGAAATGCTAGCTCCTCAATAAAGTATGTCTCCTACCTCCCCATTTCTGCCCCTAAACTGAGTTATTGATCCACTACATCCCCGAGATTCTGTTACTTTAGTCATTTATGCACGGGAAGCAGCACCCTGTATTTCATCTATTGTAGGTTCTTTTTATTGAGAGTGAAAGATTACAGTACTGGGCAGAGGAAGAGTCAGCTTATACCCACGTGTGTGGACAGTGGCATGTGGAGCCTCTCTGACACACTCACACACACATGCACACACACACTCAGGTGATGACAGTAACATCCGGTGAAAGTACAGTCTCATAGTACCATAGAATTTGTTCTGTCTCTGTCTCTCTCACTAGCCCCTTTCAGAACACTTGGCAAACAGCAAGTGATCTGAAAAACTGTCCATTGGCAATGACTGTGTGCTTAGACTATCCCAGTTCCTCTGTTTCTGTAGAAGTTGACAAAGTGATAGAAACTGGCTTTGAGGATGAGTCTCCAATCTTTAAACTATAATCCTTTTCAGCACTTATGCCCTAGGAAAACTCCACATAGAGATATCTGTTCCATATGCCACTTGGGTTTCTCTACTAAATCTCCTTCAATTGGATAGCTGTTGCATCAGAGATTTCTTTCTCAGAGTTCTGAAGGCAGGGAGTTTCCACCAAAGGCTGGCAGATTCTGTATCTGGCAAAGACTCACTCTCTGGTTCACAGATGGCACCTTCTCTCTGTCCTTATCTGCCCTTTGTAAGGGCAGTCATGCTGTTCACAAGGGCTCTGTCCTTGGGAGTGACACATGTCTCATCTGATACTGCCATTTTGGGGATTAGGTTTTAATGTGTAAATGTTGGAAGATACATGCACATCTAAACCACAACATTGTGTTCAATAGCATCTATTGCAACACCGTTTGCAGTGGGAAAGAATGGAAACAGCTAATAAATCCACATAGAAAAATACAGATGTAATTTGTGTAAATGATGAAATATACTACCATTAAAGACAATCAGTTAACTTAGTAGTCATTTACATGGAGGTTGAGGCCTGTCATCCTCATTGATACAATTATTGTCAAGAAATGAATCCAGGCATGGTGGCATACAACTGTACTCCAAGCAGTACGGAGGCTGAGGCAGGAGGATCAGCTTGGGATACACAGTGAGAACCTGCGTCAAAAAAAATCTTAAAAAATAGAAAAGAAAAGAAAATAAGCTTATTTTCTTTCTTTTTAAAATAGTTCATAAAGCTTTAAATGGAGAAGAACAACACTCATTGTGTTTGTTAATCCAATTGTAAATGATGTGCTCCATCAGATGTTCAGGGTACTTGCACAGCGCAACATGCTATTTACAGAAAAGAAAGTACTGTGTGTGTGTGTGTGTGTGTGTGTGTGTGTGTGTGTGTGTGTGCGTGTGTGTGTGTGTTGGGGGAGTTAATATGAACATAAAGGGAAGCATAACAGTATATACAACTGAGCTATAAATAGTGATTTTTTTGACAAGCTATAACTTGCTAGTCAGTAGTAGAGAATGAGACAAATAAGCCATGAAAATCAAAATTGCAGACATATCACTTATCTGTATTCATACATGTGAATGATTTTTAGGAACTCACGTTGTAAGTGATTTTTTTAATGAATTTACCATTTGAACTAGTTGGTTTCCAAAGGCATCTTCTCCTTTTGGGCTTATAGCCCCTGGGAATCTATAAGGAAGATACACGTGTGTATGTTCTTTCCTTATGGAGAGCTTAAGGATGAAATCAACTTGAAGCCTTAATATTGTAGAAAAGCATGGATGGAAAAGCCTTATTCATTTTCAAATGTCTCTGGGCAAGACTTTCCCATCCTGGATCTCTACTTAAATGAGGTCAGGGGACTGTCACCTACTCTTCACAACCAGAGGTTCAAAGCACAGACCCAACTCCGGTAGTCTGTTTCTTTTTTTCACCGTTGAAAAATGATGTGCTATGAATTGCTTAACCCGCTATTTGGAAGTGTTACAGCTCAACTTATCCAGTTTTTATACTTGAAAAGCTATGCACATATCATCCTGTCTTCTACTGGCCTTTCTTATTTTGCTACTTTACACTGCAAGTAGGTCCCCCAATGTGTGCAAACACATTGTTCCCCCAACGTGTACAAACACATTATTTCTTTCTCCCCCTACCCAATGTGTGTAAGCACATTATTTCTTTCTCCCCCTACCCAGCACATGTAAGCACATTATTCCCCCAATGTGTGTAAACACATTACTTCTTTCTTCTGCTGTCTATAAAACCTGGGTTTGCACCGTGGAATTTGTGGGAAGTGGGAAGTGGACTCAACATGTTCCTGTTGCTCAGGACACAATAATGTTTCAAACACTAAGGCTGTTGGAGCAGTACTGAAGGACTACTTCCCCCTGGTGATGTTGTGTGGCTTAACTAGTCCCCTAATGCTATGCCATAGCTTGACTAGTCCTCTAGCACTATCCTGTGTGACTTAACTAGTCCTTTAGCACTATCCCGTGTGGCTTGACTAGTCCCCTAGCACTATGCTGTGTGGCTTGACTAGTCCCCTAGCACTATGATGTGTGGCTTGACTAGTCCTCTAGCACTATGCTGTGTGGCTTGACTAGTCCTCAGCACTATGCGTGTGGCTTGACTAGTCCTCTAGTACTACATCGTGTGGCTTGACTAGTCCTCAACACTATTGCATGTGGCTTGACTAGTTCTCTGGCATTACACTGCAGCTCCAGATTCTGCCCTTAAGGAATCAACTTGCCCAATTCCTCTAATCCTTATTTCTGATATCTATAATTTTACTTTAAGATGTCTACTATTTATGACTTCACATTTGCCCCTCTACCTCTCCAATGAGGCCAGTCAGTCCAAAACTGCATGTGGTCTATTTAGATGGTCACACTAGCATTTATATAACATCCATTCCTAAAGGTAAATTCTAAGCTATGTTCTTATAGAAATACCACACGTCTGTCTATCTGCTTCCTTGCTATCAAGAGATAGCACGCATGACTCCTGCTACTAGTAACAACTGATCGGTACCTATAGCAGAGCGTGATATAGTGACGCTCTATGGATGAGAGAAAAAAGACAATCACATTTCTCTACAAACTTCAGATGAAGATACATCTCATGTGTCATGTTGTTTTGTAAGACATCATTTCACCTTGGGGCTCAGGGATGCTAGCTAACTCATGGAGAACAGAGCCATTAGAAATGCCACAGCCAAGACTTTCCAGCGTCGCTCTGACCATATCCCTCTAAATTCTACAGCCTTCTTCCTTCCATGTGTCAGGCCTTCAGTGTCTCTGGTCTCAAAGTTTCAAAGAAGATTTAAAAGCCAATGCTGCCATACTTTGTGTTACCTATCACTTCCCTCAAGATAGATATTTGAGATCTTTTCTTGAAAAGTCAAGGAATGTCTGCTTTTAGAGAAAATTCAACAGATATCTGTTGTCTTTTATATTTGGTTTTATTTTCTGTTCAGTATTTAAAATCATTTTTCCACATAAAATGTCCACAGAAGTCTTTCATTATAAAGCCAATAATCTAATCACATTGTATGATCATTCTTTTGTTTTTACATGCAATAAGCAACTCCTTTTCCCCTCCACTATAAGCAAGATGGAGAACTGTAACATAAAACATCAAAATCCAGAGTGGCAGTCTTCCATTAAGGGTCTGATGAATCTAAAGCTAAGGTAATATGCACTTAATGATAACCCTCTCACCTCTGACAAAACTGTGTTCAGTGGAGATATGAATGGATACATGTGTGATGCAAAGCAACAGCCCAGAATTCAGCCCACGAGGCTGCTCTGAGCTTACTGGGGCAGGTGGTGTAAGGGCCCGTCAGAACAGGAGAAAATGAGGGAGTAGAATTTCTCTCTCGAGGACTCAACTTGCTCCCTCTCACAGGTGAAGAGTGAGAAGGAAAATGGTCATGTATTCGGCTTTAAAAATTCTAGCTCTGCAAGATATGTGTGTGCAGGGCAATGACCTCCCTAGTCTTTGTCTCCTGTAGGCTGTATTTGACTTCTGCTGCATTTGTGCCTATCCTAGTCCACTGGCTCAGCCAAATCAAATGGGAATGGCAAAAGTCGTCAAGCCAGAACAGCTGGACAAGGATCCAGCAAAGCCGAGCCGTGTGTTGTCCTCAGTGTCACTTTTGGTTTTGATCTCTATGTGTTGCATGCTTGGGGGACTTTCAATGTTTGTATTATTTGGGGATATTGAATTGATGGGAAATTACCTATGAATCATTTATGCCTTTTCCCAGGAATACTGCTTCTAATCTTCTCCAGGAAAGTCCTGAGCATGCTACCCCATCCCACTTCTAGAGAGATATCCTTATCTACTTGAAGGTCTTCCTTGCACCTTGGAGGTTGTGACACACATAAAGAAGCCAGAGGTCTCTTTATGAGGCTATGAGACATTCTTTAAAACATCTGCCCTTGTACTGTACATACTCGGGAACAAGATAATGAAAACAATGTCAACTCTAAAAGATCAACAAGATTCAGTGGGCTAGAAGAGTTGGCCAAAGATCAGATTGCAAGCCTCTTCCCACTGTACACTCAGGCGATTACATGGCATGTACAGCAAAAATGTTAGAGTAGCCGAAGTTACCTCTGCCATACACAGAAACTTACGTTGATGGGCAAGAAATGGTGTGGACAGACGATAAAAGAATGAGATGTCAGGACCTCCCTTTCTTAGAAAAACTAGCTTGTGCAGAGCCACTGTGGCGTCTTATGACCAAGGAGCAAAAGAATGACAGGATTAGACATATAAATAAACTCTATAAAGATATAAAATTCAAAACATTATACTGTGTCAGAAACTGAATAATAACTGTAGCAGCTCTGGCCTAAGGGTTTCTTCCTGGGCACTCGGACCATTAAGAGTTAATAATACACCGCTTGGGGCGTGACAGTCTGCCCAAGCTGGTTTGGAGATTGTCTTAACATCTACTGTCTTGAAGCCACGAGAATCGCCAGCCCGAGATAACAGGCTACCTTATGCCTCTGCATTCTTAAAAATTGGGTTATGGGGTTGGTGCATAAAAATAATTACAAAAAATAACTGCTTATCAATGATGACTGAACTTGAGGGAATGTGATTGTAAAAGATAACTCGGTTTATCAGTCATGACCAAAAGATATGCAAGAGGAAGTAAAACACGTGTCCAAAAACAAAAATGATAGGATCTCTGTTTTGGAACAACATGAACCTATCTATGCTCAATAATTTCTGTATAAATAAAGAAGTGCCCCGATGGCTAGTCAGTCAAGTTCCAAGACTGTAGCCACAAGCATGGCCTGGCTCACTCCTTCGCTCACCTGGTCCCTGCCTCTGCTCTGGAACCTGTCAACCACAGGAACATGACACCAGCAGTTCACAGTGTTAGCTCAGCCTTACTCTAAGAATATTTCCCACCTGAGCATCGGAGAGAACGTCTCTTCCCCGCGTCCCCATGGTGTCAGGAATTTTAAAGGAAATCATGCTTGTCAAAGTCCACGGTGGCGGGGCGAGTGTCGTACGTAACAAGGAAAGATGGTGCTTCTGCTGGTGACTCCAATAGCAAAGAGCTGTTGGATGAAGAGTGTGCTGAGGTCTGAGGTGTGGGAACTTGAGCTCGGCCCCCCACCGGGCTGAGACCTTCTTTCTTCAACAGCCTCCACCCTGTAACCTTTGCCTCAGCCTCCTCAGAAGTTACTAGAGTGAGGGAGGATCAGATTGGAGAGATGGCTCAGTCAGTAAAGTGCTTGTTTTGCAAGAATGAAAACCCGAGTTGGATCCCCAGAAGCCACGGCAAAAGCCAGGCATGGTGGCATGTACTTATGATCCTAACAATGGGAGTTGGAGACAGGAAAATCCTTGGGGCTTGCTCTTCGATCAAATCAGCCTGCCAAAGCCAATGAGTAGCAGGTCAGGGAGAACCCCTGTCTCAAAAGTAGAGATAGATAGATAGATAGATAGATAGATAGATAGATAGATAGATAGATAGATAGATAGATAGATAGATGTGAATGATGCTTAACAAACAAATGTACAAGGCTGTCCTCTGGTTTCCACATGCACACACACGTGCACACCATTCATGAGCACGTGCACATACACATATACACATGCATGGACACACAAAAGAGCAAGTTGAAACTGATTCATCCCCCAAACAAACACTCACACAGGAGGGAGTCCAGATCACCTTTTTCCTCTTCTATCCCAAGCCCATTTCCTGCTGTGTGCACGTTTCACACTTGCTGGATATTTGGAGGCCCCGTGATGGTTTCTTGCTGAACAGGTGGCTTTCACACATTCCAGCTTCTCTGTTTGGAACACTCCATTTCCCTTCTACCCAACCCCAACTGGGTAGGGAATTATTTTTCATTTGGGTGTCAGCATGGATAGGAGGCATTGCTAGGTGAAGCTGACCTCTTAAGGGAGTCTAGAGTGTACTCCGCAGTGGTGTATTTGCGTTCCAGCCAAAGCACAACGTGGGTGTGCTCATCTGCTCATTCTAAAGATGTAGTGAAGCTCTCTGTTGTCAGAAGGGCTGACTCCAAGAACATCTGCCAACCCCTCCATAGCTCCCAGGCCCTAGAGGGTTGCTCAGTATTAGATGGAAAAAGCGAAGGAAGGAAGGGAAAAACAGAATGGAGGATGAATGAGTAAATTCTGGAGAACACAGACCCCTCATAAAATCTGCTGTGAAGGATTTTAAGGACACTATAGAGGTGCATATTAAGCTATCAGTCATAGCTGTGAAAGAGATTAACACACAAACAGTGAAAGGTGGAAGAAGGATAGTATAGACACTCTCACCAGCTCAGAATCGAAGAGAACCTTTATAAAAACAATAGTAAGGACTGAAATAGGGCCAGGCTGCATAGCTCAGTGTTCAGTGACCCAAGCAGCAAGAGTCCTTAACAAGGGGGCTGCCATTGCAGTGTTTTAGACATAGCACTGCTTGCCCTGTATTTATTCTGCATGTTTCTTACTCATTCTAACTAGGATTCATATCTGACACCCTGGAAGATGGAATACAATTGCCTCAGCTGGTTCTTTTTTTCAATTTAACTCAACTATCAATACAGTGCCCACAGGCCAAATGTCCACTGTTATTCTGTCACTTGTGGCTAGATTTTTAAAGGGTCATGAGAGTCAAATCGTTCTCTTCTAGACCATCCTCTGCAATGGAGCTGTAGGAGGGACAGTCTCTAAAGTTATGGGCATAACAGGCCCAGTGATGGGTCTGTATGAAGGTGGTAAAAAGAGATGATTTCCAGGGCTGGAGAGAGAGATCAGTGGTTAAGAGTACTGGCTGCTTTTCCAGAGGATTCAGGTTCAATTCCCAGCACCCACGAGGCAGCTCACAACTGTCTGGAACTCCAAGACACCCTCACACAGACATAAATGCAGGCAAAACACCAGTGCACATAAAAATAAAAAAGTTATTAAAAATATATTGTTTCCAACAGATGACCAGACACTGTAAATATGTGTGTGGTATATGTGGTCTGTATGGTCTGTGTTGTGTTGTGTGTGCGTGTGTGTGTGTAGTATATGTGCTTATGTATGTGCTGTGTTTGAGTGTGTTTGTGTGTGGAGTGTGTATGTGTTTCTATGTGGTACACATGTGTGTGTAGTATATGTGTGTGGTATGTGGAGTATGTGTGTTTATGTATGTATTGTGCTGTATTTGTGCTTGGTGTGTATGTGTGTGGATTATGTGTGTGTGTTTATGTATATTGTGTTATGCTTGAGTATGTTTGAAGTGTATATATTTGTGTGGGGGGTGTGTGTATGTGGAGTATGTACATTTATATATGTACTGTGTAGTGTTGTGTGTGTATCTGGTGTGTGTGTAATATGGGCATTTATGGATATATTGTGTTATGTTTGTGTACGGTGTATGTGTGGAGTGTGTGTGTCTTTGTGAGGAGTATGTGTGTTTATATATGTATTGTGTTGTGTTTGTGTGTGGTGTATGTGTGGAGTGTGTGTGTTTGTGTGTGTTCATTGATGTGCTAGAAAATAAGAAATGTGTAGAACTATCATCGGCTTGCCTCACGTGACAAGTGCTGTCTGTTTCATTAAGAGCAGGGATTATTTGATAAGCAAAATCCACCTGAGGCTTTGTGGGTTTGATTCCAATCAGCCATATGCTAGAGTTCTAGCCCTTTTTAATTTTTATTTGTTTTATTTGATTTTTAAAGCCATGGTGTCTTCACTGGCCCACTGAAATCAAAGGGGTGTCATAAGTGTCACATCTGTGGCTTACTTGTACCGGTTAAATTTTAGCAAAACCTCTGGCAGTGTCTGGTTGGTACTGCAGCTGTGGGACTGGACCTGGGGAAGACCTGGTTAATGTTGATGCTGTATTCACAGTTGCAGTGAGCCCTCTCCAGACATCTAGCTCTGTATAAACAGTTTGCTCAGTGTTATACTGTCACTGCCACATCAGTGATATGTGTGTGTGTGTGCGTGTGTGTATATGTGTTTCTATTATCTTCCAACTGGAAAAGGTGCATGGTGAGATGACCATAAACCATATACAAATAGCGTTAATTCTAATATATGGATACAAGCAGTTTTCCAATTTCTATGCATGGTTTATTTGATTTTTATTATATTCTGAGGATTAATTAACAACCTTGTTTATACATGGAGTGGTCAAATCATTTGCCTAAGGGCAGACAATCAGCAAGTAATAAAGGATGTGAATCTAATCAGACAGCAAACTCCATGTCCTGAATCATCTTTCTGCATGCTCTCCATTAATAGAGACTCCTAATCCCTACCTAGATCTGGAGCATCACTGATTTCCCCATTGACAACAATAACAGAAAAGGCATACATCTATACCTGCACTCATATATATAATAATATGCAAGACTTTAGGAATTTAAATTTTTTCTCCTTGTTCTTACTACAGTTTCCTTCCTACTGTCAAATGCAACCAGAAAATAAAGCAAAATTTAAATGCTAAGTGCCCTCAAAATAGCTTCGGGGACTTTCTTACTGCTCAAAAATTATTCTGGTTTCTTCAAAAAATTTTATTTATCTTCTATATCTTATAGAATATTCATTCACTAGTCCATTTCTTAAAGAAATTCAAATTCAGAAATCTGTTATGGACATATGCCCAGGAAGACATCTGGGGAATTTAAGAAATCTCGAGATACTTAGCAAGATTATAAACACTTAAATCTTTGGATGTTCGGGGAAATTGCTTAAGCCAAGTGTGTTCCATCATTGATGATGGGGAATGAGTGAATTTTGTCTGCTTCCTGTGTGTGTGAGAACCGTGATTACTTAGGTTTGTTATTTGGAGGACTTGTGTGCCACATACGAAGACATTCCTCTGTGGTGCTAACAGGAAGTGCTCACCCGCCCCTCTGGTCGATTGTAGATGGCTTGGCTCTGCTTTTCTATGACGACTTCACTTGAGGCTTTTGCTTGTACCTGATAGACAGGTACAGATTGCTGACAGCTGGAGTCTTTCCTGAGACAGAGGGCCCGGGTTACAAACGGACAGGGATTAGATTGACGAGGGACTCTAGGAAACTGACAGGTACTGGCCTGTGATCTGAGTGAAACATGGAGAACTTCAGAAACATTACATCTGGAAAAGGAGGTGGCTGTCCAAGTAGAGACTATAACATGATTTAGAATGGGCTGAGAGGCCAGATGTGGTGGCACATGCATTTAGTTCCAGAACCCAGAAGTCAGAGACAGGCAAACCTGTGAGTTCGAGGCCAGCCTGGTCTGTATAGTGAGTTCTATGTCATCTAGGGATCTACAGTGGTACTCTGACTAAAAAAGAAAAAAAAATATGCTGGATTTGGAACCTTTCAACTTTGAGCTAACCCACCAACCTTAGATAAGTTCATGGATAATCAACTTCACTGAGCCTCAATTTTCTTAGGGATTTTCACCTACATCGAAGATATATTAAAATTTTATCTAACAGCTAGGAATCCTTGAGCAAACTTCCATATCAATTTTTGAACTATAAAATGGGATGGGCATTTAGAATACAAAATTATGGGATTAAACGGACTGAAATGCGTGAACGTTCCCATTCAAAAGCTCATTGATGTTGACTGTCCCTACACCGAGAAATTAAAGCTTGCCTGGAGATGCAACTTGGTGCTGACACACATATCTAGCGCTGACTTAATCTTCAGCCTTGCAAAACACAAAAACAAAAACATCAAAGCAAACACAGGCTGAGGTCAGGAACCTGGGAAATTTTCCTATGGGGCAAAAATACCCCACTGACTGCTTTTAATGTTCATCTGCTACCACAGTTCTATGGGGAAATAGGGAATGTGTGTTTTCATCTGTCATAGTTATGAAATGAAGTTTGTTCAAGAACTGCCACTGTCAGACGTCTCAATTTCTCTCTGAAGCTATTGAAAGAAAAAGCACAGTTATTCACGAGATCACCAACATCACTCAGGTTTATATTTGAAATTTATTTTAAAGTATATATGCACACTGGTGAAATGGCCCAATGGTTAGCAGCATTTTTTGTATAACCATGAGGACCTGGGCTTTGAGCCTAGCACCCCAGTGATACTCAAGCAAAATATAGTCTTGTACATGACTGTAACCACAGAACTATGACTGGTAGTGGAGATAAGGGAGTTGCTGGGGCTTACATGTTGCCAGCCTTGACAAAAAGAACCCTGCACAAAATACAAGCACCAATGTACCTGATATATTTGGCAGTATGGCATGCCTGAGGGAGGCAGGAGGTCATGTAGAGTGGCCTGAATGTCCTGCTTGGTTGATCACCAGTTGTATTACTGAACCAACACACTTTAGAAGACCACTGGAAGACTTGAATGAAGATGGGCTGGCTAAGTGGTACAACTCAGAGAGCAATAGAAGAGGGTGTCCAAGGCCCTCCTTTGGGCTCTTCACACAAACCCAAAGGAGAGTGCACTAGCAGAAACGTATCTATATGCTAAGCACAAAAACATACACACACACACACACACACACACACAAGACATGTGCAACACTGACTTTCAAAAGGACAAACAGGGCAGCTATGTCCCTACTAGATAAAAAATAAAAATTCCAGTGCCAGAAATGGGTCAATTCTTTTGAAGTTATTGGACAGTGAGGTCACACAGACCTCCAGACATTGCAGGACATTGCTGTTGTTCTTTATTAACCACAAGCACTTGGTGGGAAGTTGTTATTGCTGAAGATACCACACACTGGAGTCGTAGAACATAATGAAAACAAGTCAGTGTACCTGGATGTTTCCTACCTAATAGCCC
Organism: Ondatra zibethicus; assembly: GCA_004026605.1. Lineage (NCBI taxonomy): Eukaryota > Metazoa > Chordata > Mammalia > Rodentia > Cricetidae > Ondatra > Ondatra zibethicus. Next base: position 66,689 of record PVIU01002038.1, read on the forward strand.
TAATAGCTAGCTTTCTTAGTGCCAAGAGGCTGCAAGCTAATAGAGTAATTAAGTCCTGTTCCTTATATTGAAACTCATATCTGGAACTATTGTCAGGAAAAGAACATATGGCTATATATGTCAGAGGTTCTAGCAGAGAGCCTGCTGCTATGATTGTGCTAAACAGATATGGTATTTTTTTAATTCTGAATTTATTTCTTTTTTTGATATTTGTTGAGCTCTACATTTTTCTCTGCTCCCCTCACTGCCTCCCCCCTCCCCCACTTAATCCTCCCCCAAGGTCTCCATGCTTCCAATTTACTCAGGAGATCTTGTCTTTTTTATACTTTCTACTTCTCAAGTAGATTATATCTATGTAAGTCTCTGTTAGTGTCCACATTGTTGTCTAAGTTCTCTGGGATTGTGGTTTGTAGGCTGGCTTTCTTTGCTTTATGTTTAAAAACCACCTATGAGTGAGTACATATGATAATTGTCTTTCTGTGTCTGGGTTACCTCACTCAAAATAATGTTTTCTAGCTCCATCCATTTTCCTGCAAAATTCAAGATGCCGTTATTTTTTTCTGCTGTGTAGTACTTCATTGTGTAAATGTACCACATTTTCCTTATCCATTCTTCGATCGAGGGGCATTTAGGTTGTTTCCAGGTTCTGGCTATGACAAATAAAGCTGCTATGAACATAGTTGAGCACATATTCTTGTGGCATAATTGAGCATCCTTTGGATACCCAAAAGTGGTATTATTGGGTCTTGAGGAAGGTTGTTTCCTAATTTTCTGAGAAATCACCACACTGACATCCAAAGGGGCTGTACCAGCATGCATTCCCACCAGCAATGCAGAAGTGTTCCCTTTTCCCCACAACCTCTCCAGCATAAGTTGTCATCAGTGTTTTTGATCTTGGCCATTCTTACAGGTGTAAGATGGAATCTCAGAGTTGTTTTGATTTGCATTTCTCTGATGACTAAGGATGTTGAATATTTCCTGAAGTGTCTTTCAGCCATTTTAGATTCCTCTGTTTAGGTCTGTACTCCATTTTTTTTATTGAATTATGTGATCTTTTGGTGTTCAATTTCTTGAGTTATTTGTAAGTTTTGGAGATCAGACCTCTGTCTGATGTGGGGTTAGTGAAGATCTTTTCCTATTCTGTAGGCTGTCGTTTTGTCTTGTTGACCATTTCCTTTGCTTTACGGAAGCTTTTCAGTTTCAGGAGGTCCCATTTATCCCATTTCATCACCAACGATGAAAACTAAATTAACAGGAGGTAGCAATCACTAGTCATTAATATCCCTTAATGTAAATGGACTCAACTCACCCATAAAAAGGCACAGGCTAACAGATTGGATACAAAAACAGAATCCATCCCTCTTCTGCATACAAGAAACGCATCTCGACCTCAAAGACAGACATCGCCTCAGAGTAAAAGGTTGGGAAAAAATATACCAATCAAATGGACCTAAGAAACAAGCGGGTGTAGCTGTCCTAATATCTAACAAAATAGAATTCAAGCTAAAATCAGTCAAAAGAGACAAAGAAGGACATTTCATATTAGTCACAGGAAAAATCCATCAAGAGGAAATTTCAATACTGAACATCTATGCCCCAAATACAAGGGTACCCTCATATGTCAAAGAAACACTTCTAAAGCTTAAATCATACATTAAACCCCACATATTAATAGTGGGAGACTTCAACAATCCCCTCTCACCACTGGATAGGTCAATCGGACAAAAAATGAACAGAGAAATAAGAGAACTAACAGATGTTATGACTCAAATGGGCTTAACAGACATCTATAGAATATTCCATCTAAACAGAAAAGAATATACTTTCTTCTCAGCACATCATGGAACCTTCTCAAAAATAGACCACATACTCGGTAATAAAACAAACCTTAACAAGTACAAAAAATTGGACTAACCCAATGTACCTTATCAGATCACCATGCTTTAAAACTAGAAGTCAACAGCAACACCAATTCCAGAAAACCCACAAACACATGGAAATTAAATAACACTCACCTGAATCATCAATGGGTCAAAGAAGAAATAAAGGGGGAAATTAAAGACTTCCTAAAATTCAATGAAAATGACCACACAACATACCCAAATTTATGGGACACAATGAAAGCAGTGTTAAGAGGCAAGTTCATAGCACTAAATGCCTACATAAAGAAGCCGGAAAAATCCCACACTAGTGAATTAACAGAACATTTGAAAACTTTAGAGCAAAAAGAAGCAAACTCACCTAAGAGAACTACACGGCAGAAAATAATCAAATTGAGAGCTGAAATCAATAAAATAGAAACAAAGAAAACAATACAAAGAATCAATGAGACAAAGAGTTGGTTCTTCGAGAAAATCAACAAAATAGACAAACCTTTATCCAAACTAACCAAAAGGCAGAGAGAGAATATCCAAATTAACAAAATAGACATGGTATTAAGCTAACTCCTAATGGTGTTTCATTGTCCCCATTGATGAACACATCTTTCAGCCATCATCTGAGAACAGCATCTCTTTACAAGAGATGGTGATTAACATAGAGACCCACAACTGAGGCAGAGAGTAAGAAAATGAAGACTGCTCAGCTTTAAAGGGAAAATATATACCGCACCCTCTCTCCCAAGGCTCTTCAAACCTTGCAGAAGATGGGGGCAGGAAGAGTGTAACAGCCGGAAGTGGTGAATAGCTTCAAGGAAACACCATCTAGACACGACAAGAGCTGAACACACAAACTCACAGCATACAGAAAACCTGTGCAGACCCAAACCAGACAGAAACCTAGCATGTAAAGAGAAGTTGGCTGCACAATCTCACCCCTGGCCCTGGAGCAAATGGCAATTACTAATTGCTGGGGGAAAAAAAGCATCCGTTTTCTCTAATGTTATAGCCCCCATAAATGGACCGTGTTTTGGTGGAAGAACACACGTCCAAGAATGTTTGGGCCTCACACATTGTGATTGAGGGTGTTAAAAAAATAATAGATGCAAAGTTGGGTTGGGGACAGGGAGGTGGCTCTGGGAAGAACTGGCAGTAAACATCATCGAAACCTTATACCAAGCTCAAAACCCTCAAAGAAATCATAAAAACGTAAAAGATGATCAAGCGGTATGCCTCAAATTGACAGAGCATTGAACTTTAACCACCTCGGCAGAAAGTAACATGTTTAGTAACAGAAGCAGGTAGAGTTGAAGAGTAAACATTGTTCTTTACTTCTCTCACCTTCAAACATGTACCTCGGCCCAGCCCATCTTCATCCAAGTCTTCCATTGACCTTCTAAAGCACACCGGTTCAGTAGTACAGCCTGTGAGTGGCCAAGCATGACCTTCAGCCATCTCCATGCAACCACCTGCCTCTCTCTTGCATGCTGGGCTGCCCAACATACCAAGTAAGTAGGCTGGTGCTTGCATTCGAGAGTTTAAGTGGTGGTGGTGGCTGTGCTGCCCGTGGTAATTAGAACAATTTTATGTACTCATGGTGTGTCTATTAATTAAGATCCCCCAAATAAGCAAAAACAAGTAAGTAAAATCACCCAGTATTTTGCTGAGAGCTAACTGAGCTAATGTTTTGAAAATAGACTTTAATATACTTTTGCATACACATGCATTTTCCCTCTGAAATGATATGCTAATTTTCCAAGCCTGTTCTGTGGAACCAAGTATAATCATGGTACCACACATGAGGGTTTTTTTTTTTATCAATAACAATTGCTAACCAGGCTGTCACAGTGGTGACCTCATAAAGCTATAGCACAAATGAAAATGTAGCTGCCTTAGCCTGTGTAAGCGAACCATCCTATGAAGTCCAGGGATGGTTCACCCAAGGATGCATATTTCTCAAAACCTATTTCAAACGTTAAGTGATGCCTGTTTGCATCACAGACAACAGAAATCTCAAAGTTCTAAAAGCCAAAGCTTCTAAATCCTTTCACAGTTCATGAGGAAGAATCTGAGCTGTACTCTTCCCCCAAATCTTAGTGCTTTGGTGACAGTCTTTGGTGTTCCTTGAGTTATGGATAATCCACCCTTCTAGTCTCTCTTCTTTCTATGACACTCGTGTGTGTGTGTGTGTGTGTGTGTGTCTGTACATGATACCAGTCATACTGAATTAGGACCTTACTCTCCAACTATACTCTGGAACACACAAATCTGATAACTTTATCTGCTTGACCTTGGTTCCAAATAAAGACACATTCTGAAGTCCCAGAGTTAAGATTTTGTCATAGGAATCTTTCTTTGAAAGTGGGAAGAAGGCCCAATGCCCTTGAGTCTTAGAATAGGGACTATTAGCCACTTGCTTTCTCTCTTTAACATAGTGTGAATTGTGGTTCCATGCTTACTACTAGATAAAATGTCTCTCTCCATAACTTCAACATCTGTATACTGTGATACTGTGTGCTTGTTATTGAGACCACTTACTAACCCATTAGTTAGTTTTCAAAAGCATATTATACTCTTCATAAAACCTGTGAGAATTCCTGTGAAGACTCATACTTCCTGTGCCTCTAATACACTTAATTTTGTTTTTTTTTTTTAATTTTGCATGTACCCATGTGCTCGTGGAGACTGGAAGAGAACATTGTTTTTTATTCTGTCTCTCTCTGCCTTATTTCCTTGAGACAGGTCTATCACTGAAGCTGGAGCTAGGCTGTTGATTCTCTTTTCGCTGTGCCTCATAGTGCTTGGATTACACACACACACACACACACACACACACACACACACACACAAACACACACACACCCGTCCTATTTTTAACATGGGTTCCGATGATTCCAAGTCTCAAATTCTACATGCATAGCAAGCACTCTTACCCACCAATGAATTTCCACAACCCCTGTTAGCCTAGTTTTTAGTTGGAGAGTGTCTGGCTCAAAGTACTACATATTTTAAAGATACTTGAAAAAAAGAATGATTCAGTTGCCCCCCCAGTATTGTGGTTCTGGAGAGAATGTTCCCAGTTACATGTTTGTTTTTTTTTCTAATATAATATGAAGTCTAGTTGAATCATTGCTTCTTTAATCTTGCATTGAAATTGTACATTCTTCATGAAGATTGTATTCTGGCTTTAATTTGGAAATACATAAATAAACAGAATTGATTTATGAAGCAATAGCCACAGCTGCCAAACTCATGCAATTATTCACATGGATATTTATGTAAGCTGCTGCTTTTGACTTTCTGGGTCATGGTATGAGTTCACTATTGGAAATTATTTAGAGCTCTATGTCCCGACTTGGCCAGACACAATTGTTGTCTATCTGAGATACAAGCAGACATGTGTGTAATTTTGAGAATATCATGTAGTTTTTACTACTGTCACAAGCTTTCAGAACCCAAATAATTTCATACTATATATTGAAGTTTAGACCATTCCAGTTTATATTTTGTTTGTATTGCACATTAAGTGTACTTATTCCTATTGTGTCTGATTTTATATTCAGGGATAGCCTAAGCCTCAGCCTGTATTCAGGGCATTTCTGAAACTGCAGCTTGTATGTAGGCGCTTGAGTCAGACATGCACAGTTCTATGAGAGAGAATGTGAGAGGAGAGTGGAGGTCCTCACAACTTTAGTGGTTCTCTTTTGAGAAAGGCAAAATAGAAAGAGTGTTATTGTACTATCAGAGGGAGTCGAGGCATAATATAGCTTTTAATTATAGAAAGCCCTATTAATAAAATAAATAAAAGATAGAATATAATGAAAAATAGAAGCTTCCTAATGCCAAGGCCTTTTTCTTGGGCCACGTTCCTGACCACGCTGGCTATTAGCTGAGATTATGAATCCACTCTGCCTCTTTCTCACACATTGCTATTTTTGGTCACTATACTAGTTAATTTTAGGTTGCTATGATAAAACATCATGACCAAAAATAACTTATGGAAGGACTTTAGTTCAGCTTATAGATCCAGACTGGTAAAAGTCCATCATGGCAGGGAAGCATTGCAGCAAGCGGCAGGCCTGGTAGGAAGCTGAGCACTCACTTCACTGACTACAAGCAAAAAAGCAGAGAGAGCAAACTCTAAGTAGGGTGAACTGTCAGCTCTCTAAGTCCGACCCTGGAGACCTATTGTCTTCATCAGGGCTGCACCTCCCAAACTTCCCGAAAGGACACCAACAACTGAGAGTCAAGTATTAAAATACTGGAACCTATGAGGGACATTCTCATTCAAACCGCCACAGCCATCTCGCTCTCTTGTGAATGTAGGGAAGAGTTATTGCCTTTCGGTCTATATTAACTGTGCTGCTTTCTACACGCTGTGCCCTTTAATTTCAACAGCTCCACTAGAATGATTCAACCTATGTTATCATCAGGGAAAACTTGGCTGAAGAACATTGATGTGTACTTGTAGATGGCAGTGCACTGCAGTGGAATCTGTGTGCTATAGTCAATTTGAGTATCATGAGGACATTGGGGTAAGGTGATGTGAGATTTCCCTCTGTATGCTGTGATTACCATTAATGAATAAAGAAACTGCTTTGGAGCTATAGCAGGGCAGAACTTAGGTAGGCGGGGAAAACTAAACCAAATGCTGGGAGAAAGAAGGGTGGAGTCAGAGAGACGCCATGTAGCCATGCTGGAGACAGATGCCGGAACTTTAGCCGGTAAGCCACAGCCACGTGGTAATACACAGATTAATAGAAATGGGTTAAATTAATATGGAAGAGTTAGCCAATAAGAAGCTAGAGCTAATGGGCCAAGCAGTGATTTAATCAATAGTTTCTGTGTGGTTATTTTGGGGCTAAGTGGTGGGAATCAACAAGTGGCCTCTTTCCTCCAACAGTAAGAGAACATTATTAAAAGAAAAATTAAGAGGATTTCAATAGATATTTTGAAATAATTATCGTGGCTGTATCAATTCATTCATCTAGTCTTACTCCCAGGTGGAGAATGGATAGTTGTCCTTGTGGAAGTGCTTGTGAACGGACGTGATGGCCTCTGTGCAAGCTATGGTTCCGGTAGCATGCTTTGTGGTGGCTACCAATAGGCACTCAGACATAGGGACCTTTCCATCTCACTTCCTGCTTTTTATATGTTTTTGTTGAGATCCATACAAGTGACTCCAACTCTCACAAATGTATGCATCTTCATTTTCTTTCTCTTTAGGAAAAGAATCTGAGGCTTAGAAAAAAAATGAACAGTGGTCCAGTGTGCTCATATAATAATAGGTACTAGCACTGACCTCTGACCCCAGGTCTGTTTGGCTTCCAGCAATAGTGTTTCATCCTCTCCTGGAGATCCAATCTATAGAAGTGGCTAAAAGTGTCAGGGCAAAAATAGAAAAAATGATGGATTGTCAGAACCTACTCAATGTTCTTCTCAGTTAGGTGATCAGTGTTCCTAAGGGCAGGCAGAGCAAACTCTTAGCTTATCTTTCAGTTCAAAGAAAGTAATACCCTTTTGAGTCTGGATCTTGTGTGGACCTGGCTGCCCTGGAAAACTCGCTGTGCAGTTGAGGCTGATCTTGAACTCCTGATGCTCCTGCCTCCCACCTCCCAGCTGTAGAGATCACAGCTATGTGACATCACACTTGGCTCAAGTTCAGTTATAGAAAGTTTTGTCTTGTTAGAACAGTAATTGAAAGGGTGGTGTTTCACTTGAATTGAAATTATTTTATGTGTAGAAAGTAGAACCCTGGTTGCTTAGGCAAATAGTGGAAAACTTTCAGAAAAACAAGAAAATCGGGTGTTCCTGGATTTTCTGTTTTGTTTTCTTTTGGCTGTATGATGGAAAAATTATTGAAACAGAAAGTTACCAAGAAAAAAAAGCCTTTCACATACTTTTCTTTCTACTAAAGACAATAAATTTATCATTGGCTATCACCACTCTAGAGAAAGTGGGGCCTGGGAGAATGGAGCAGATAAATGAAGCAGACTAAAGTCTCATGCAACAACTAACTTCATTTAGAGCGTCAGACAATTTATACTTTGAGGGTTCAGAAAGGTCACATGAGTACAGTTCAAGTGAGTTGAGGATGTAAACCTTCAGAGTAATAGTAGCAAATGGCACCAGCCACTCTGAAGCAAACCCACTCCTCTCTGCTATGCCTGGGAGGTACATGAAAGCATATTCCAAGAACAATCCAGAAGAAGCTGAGGTCATGTGACTCTTGTCCTGGTTTCTTGACATACTCGCATCAGCACTTGGAATTCTCCTCACATAGCTTCATTCCTGTATTGTTTTGACAATCATAAACTGTCTTATTAGATATGAGAAGTGTTCAAAAGTGAATTCACTTAAACAACTCTAGGAGAAATGGCAATCTTTTCTCAAATCGATGATTCCAAACTTTCTTTATAATGCCAACGTAACTTTCCAATTCATTTTATAAAAATAACATAACTTTGGAAACAAACTAGCAAAGATAATAAATTATAATCTAGTATTATTAATCAATTTATAAATAAAACTCTTTAAATATAAGCATGTTAAATGCTGTATCATATGAAAAGTTATGATGTTAATCCCACTGGGTGAGAATAAGAACTCTACCACAATTTTTGAGCCAAATTTGAAGCAAGGTCTATTAAATATTGGCCAGCTCTATGGCTACTGGCCAGGTCTATACCTGGGATTCCCAGAGTATGTCACCAACTTACATTAGCCAGGGGCTTATAAAGTCAGAACTCACAAGACTATATACTTCCTGCCTTCATCCAAGTAGGAGCATGCATACATCCTGATGTGCTTCCTGTGTATGTACCTCCTTCATAACATGTGATCATACACACATCTTGTGCAGTTGGGCAACCAAGCTTGGTTACTGAAGTGAAAGTTATCTTGTTATCTTACATTAACAGCCCCCAGCTTTCCAGGGAAGAGATAAAAGTTTTGGATGTATAAGCATTGCCACTATGGTCAGTACCAAAATCCACATTGTAGAAAAAGTAGCTAACAGGTATCTGTAGAACAGCTGGAGTAGATGTATGCCTTTGAATCATAGCAAAAGCTATGACTTTGGATTCAAACTCATGAACATACTTTCCTCTGTCCAGAGAACTGGATATATAGACTGAACAGAGGTATTTTAGCTTGATGAGAAGCGCTTTTAAATGTATGCTAAGAAAACAGCCAAAGAAAATTTAAAATCTTGACCATGTGACTGATAGTAGTATTCAATGATTTACCAACTTATCAGAGCTCCATTAATCAATGTTAAAACCTGAACATTTAAAATCTTAGCATAACAATAGCGTAGAGTGGGAAAGAAATCTGAAACGTTTCTCATTAACTTAAATCATTTTCTTAAACCTTTGTAACTTGCATTTATACAGCTTATAACATTTTCTTAGACCTTGGCAACTTACTTAAGACTGAAACTTTTTCTTTATATCCAATCGTTTACCATGAGAAACAAGTGGTTGATTACTGAGAGCAGTGATTGCAAACAAATTTCTTTAAATAATGCAATAGTAAAAAGTTACATCTGAAACCTGTTTATTCTTTAATATGAAGCCTGTTAGCAAGACAAACCTACCTCCCTTTCTCAGCAGAAGTCCCAGTAGCTCTAGAAAATGAAGGCCATATTTTTACGTATGAAATGAACTAACATGGTAGCTGCAGCCTTGGGGATAGAGTTTCTTCCTGAAGTTGCCAAACTCACAAAGCTACAATTAGCCATCAACACTATCAGAGATCTGAGAAGGCTAAATTATAGCAGGAAGTATAAACCAAATAAACTCTGTATCAATTAAAATGACAGAGACTTACCAGATACCTGAATGATTACCCATTAGGGGGTAGGGCAGAGGTCCTAGGTCTTTGACTATCCACAAAGAACAGCATTACATCCTCAATTGCTACAAAGGACAGGATAGGCCTTCAGCTGACAGATGGAGAGGGTCTGAGAGATTTTCTTGTGATCTAGAAACTTGGGACTTTCAATTGTCCTACCTTGACTTAAGTAGAATAGGACCATCAACCCAAAGGTATCCACAGTTCGTGCAGGGCTTTGGCAGCAGTCAAGACACGAGACAGTTTTGCCCAGTGGTTAGCGTAACCACAATTCAGGTCTATGCACCATCTGCCTTCTTCAGAAACCTTACAGTTGCCATCACCTATTCTTAGGTGAGGAAGGAAAAGGGATTGTTCTTCACAAGGTCTTCAGTTTTTATACCCATACAGGCAAGTTAGCAATTCTATAGTTGATAGCAATAGTATCAGGCAGGCATGTCACAGGATCACAAAAGCAGGTAAAGGAGGCCTCTTACATCTCAGAGGGGGAGGCATGGCTGTGAAGCTCCCCGGCAGATATCTGGAGGATTAATTAAGGATGGGACTTTAAATTACTCCAAAATTCTAAGAAGTTTTCGTGCACTAGCTGTTAGGAATAATCCTAAAACAAGCCTCTCCAATCAGACCAGATTAGAACGAATCAATGACCATGTTTACTACAGCGGGCCAGGAAAGCCTGGCGGGGAAAGGGAGAGGGAGCACGCAAACCCCCAAAACCCCATGTTCTTTTTCTTGGTGGCAGCCTAAATAGCCTGTGGGAGTAGTTCTGACCCTCCCTGGGGAGGGGTCAGCTCTTGGCGGGCTTTTCCAGAGGTGGAGTCCCGACCAAGGCAACCCCTAGGGGGAGGGCTTTGAGATGGAGCTTTTTGCTCCACTGGTGCTCCATTGGCACTGCGAGGATGAATGCCAGGGGCTGGGGTGATGCTTTCAATCATCCCAAGCTCCTTGGATATAGGGGTGTCAGAGAGCTGGGGTCTCACTCCCAATCAAACACTAGCTACCTTTCCTTAGTGTAACAAGTCAAGCTAGAAGTTTATGATTTAATAATTGTAGAAAATGCAGCAACACTGTTGTGTTTTCTGGATCCCTTCCTCAGGGACTGGGAATACATTGCTGGTAACCACAGGAACCCGTAGGCCTGGGAGGGATGCAAAAATGCTTGATTTGCATCAGTGTCCAGCTCCCTGAATTTCCTTGCAACTCCAGCTGGGTATCTGCTGACACCCAGGTGAGAAGGAGTTTCTTTCTCTAGGACTAATTTAGCAACCCGAGCTTTTTTCCTTTATCTCTAGGGGTAAAGGCATAAACACTTAATCTCCTGGGCTATGATCTTATGTTGATTGAAACCAAGATTAAGGGTAAATGCAGAATATTAATAGCTGGCTAGGGTAGAGCAAAGGCCAGTAGATTACACCTTCCTGAGTCTGCTGCTAGAGAACTCAGGGCCACCCAGACACACTGTCTCTCTGCTTAGTGCTACCTGCTTAGGGCTGCTTTTGTTTGTAGATTTGACTATGAAAGCAAAGGTCTGGCTAAGTGAATGCTTTCACATGGTGTGGGAGAAGGTGTCCAGTTGCCCGTACAGAAAAAGTCAGTTTATCTCAGCAAATGACTTATGCACTGCCGGGATACTATGGAAGGGAGAAATGCCATGAGTTCACAAGATTGCTACAGAATTGACAGTGACTATCCCAAAGACAAGTGTTCCCGAAGCTCTGAAAGCCGGGTTCTCCATATGGAGTATGATATACACTTCCAGTGGATCTGTCTATTGGTCTGTCAGCCGTACTTTTGCTGGATAGTCTTGGGGTTTGTGACAGTTCCTCCCTTAGCAGCACATCCAGACTGTCTTCTAGGCTCCAGCTGGCCCTATTTCATTGCAGATGTCGTCTGTCACGTGACACCAGGAGCTTCAAAACTGCTGAGGTCCCCATTGCAACTAGGTTGCACCTCCACCAACAGCCTCCCTTGGGCTTTCCCCAGGAATGACAGTCCTGCCACACAGTACCAAGCCTCGGGTGTTCTTCATGACACCTTCCCGCCTTTAAAACCAATATCACCTAAGTGACTCTTACATATTACAAAGTTTGACTGCCAGTAAAAGGTGTGTTCTTGTTTTTTTCAATTTATTTATTTTTATATGCATTCATGTTTTGCATGTATATATGATTATATGGGGATGTCAGATCCCTGGAAATGGAGTTACAGACAGTTGTGAGCTGCCATGTGAGTGCTGGGGACTGAACCTAGGTCCTCTGGAAGAGCAGCCAGTGGTCTTAACCATTGAGCCATTTCTCCAGCCCATGTCCTTGTATGAACACATAGAGGTATAGTTTTGATACCTTATTAAACAAGCATTGCTTTTAAATTCTATCTTTCATAACCTTTGTTTTTATATTATGATATCTTTTAGGACAAGAATTATCACCCCAAAATCCATCCTAATCCAAAATAACTTGGGGACCTGTTATTGTCTCCTTGGTTGTTTTATACTGTATGGTCACATTTAATTAAGACGGTGGTGAAGTCTTATGACATGAAGTCGCATGCATTTATCCTGTCTAACCTTAGTAAGAATGACTGCCAGCCACATTTTTGCCTTTATCCCGATGGTGGTCATCAGCTGTGATGGTGGCAAGATACATGTTGCTTACATTGCAAGACGGCTATCATCATGCCACATAATTCTTTTAAGATTACCTATATAGAGATTTTTAACTAGCAACACCCTGTGTTACAAGTTTTTAACTTTTTTTGTCATAGAATTTTTAACCATACCCAATAAACTTACAAATCTCAAGGTACATAAATTTCCCACAATATTCTTGCAAACCTTAAGATGAAGTTTATATCTTAGCAATAATTTTAGGCAGTTAGGTGAAACCAACAGTCTAAATTTTTTGGTGTTTTTCTTTGCTCTCTTTTCCCTGTTACAGATTCAGGTCACTCACTTAACATAGGACAGAGAGGAGACTTTTAAACAAGCAAGCTTGGGTCTAGAGAAAAGAGGGGCCTAACCCAATCCAGAGTTAGCTTTTCAATAAATTAGAACAACATAAAGGAATTTTAATATTATCTACACCCAAAAAATATTTGAATCCCTGCTAAACTGAATCTTGTGGCCAGAAAGCTCAGAAATAAGAAATTCTGATCCCTGGCCATCAAAGCAGCCATGGCACGTAATAGCTGGCAGAGACCTTGCCATAGTAACACATAGTAACCCTAACTAAGACACAAGGTAACATTTGAATTTTACAAACTTTAGCAAGTCTTGTTTATTTTTTGATACTTTCTGTGTATTTCCATATGCCTGTGAATTCTATACATTCACGTGGTCATGCTTTGCTTAATGGCAGGCATGTCGTCTGAGCAATCCATCATTAGGTGATTTCATCTCTATGCTAACCAGTTCCATCTAGATGAAGATTTGCTTTGGCAAGTACTTTTCTCCACAATCAGCTGATCCAGAGTTTTCAAAAATTCTTCAGCTGCCTTCAAATCAGCGCTTCCAACCTCACATATCCACTTTAACATGTAGCAAATAACACGTTTCGATTCATTTAAACCATTCAGAGCCAATAAATTACTTATTGATTGTTGGCTATGATTGCTTAGGGTGCCTCTGTGTCTTAAATACAGGACAGCAGAAATATCTGACATGGGTCCTAGTTCAGCTCTGACTGGTGTTACAGCCCTCAATGAAACACATCCTTTAGCAGCATCCAGAACATCCTCCTTCTTCTTCACACACTGATGGCTATGTGGGATATCTGGTTGGCAGGCAAAATTACTAGCTTCTAGCTCTGGTTCTTTAAGTCTCACTTCCAGCTCAGCCACTCAACATTAGCAATACTTTGTTTGCTTGGAGTAATGATGAACAAAGCAAAACTGTATTAATCTAGCACCAGAGAGAAGGGTGCAAAAGCAGCTGCTATGTGTATGACATATTGCCTGACAGTGAATGTTATAGGTAGGAATATGCTCTAAAATATGATTACAAAGTATAGTATAGGGGGCTGGAGAGGTGGCTCAATGGTTACGAGCAATAGCTGCTCTTCCAGAGGTCATTGGTTCAAATCCCAGCAACCACACAGTGGTTCACAACCATCTATAATGAGATCTGATGCCCTCTTCTGTTGCGCAGACTTATAGGAAGACTCATATACATAAATAAATAAATCTTTAAAAAGGTATAGTATAGGAAGCATGACCTAGAAAAGCCATGAATAATTATTATCTATTGTTCTGTGCCATACATAATCGATTGTCGTGCTACTATGATCTTACAGGATGCTCAGTAGGTTGGTCACAGTCAGCACCACACAAGCAGCATTGTGTCTCCAGGCAACAGGAAGTTTTCAGGTTTTTCTTTTTTCATTTTTTAATATATTAGTGAACCACCATATACAGGCAATCTGTCAGAAAGTGAGCACATGATCTTACATAGATTTTAAACATTGAACTAAAAATATAAATCTACTAACTTTATTTGCTCTTCATACATAAAGTTGTCAAAGTTTGCACTGACTTTTTGGTTGAGCCTAGGCGTGTCTCATGGTACTAGTCAACATGTCTTAATGAGTTAAGCTCTAGCGGGAGAACAGAGTGAGAACTATCAAGATTGAAAAACCTGATATCAAATCAGAATCAAAATAGTTTCAACACGATTTAGCTAACAAGAAAAATCATGTTGTGATGGCTCAGTAAATAAGAGTGTTTACTACAAAAGCCCCAAGAACCTGAATTCAGAACCCATGTAAAAAGCCAGGCATGGTTGCCCGTGCTTCTATCTCCAGTGCTTTGGTGAACAGAGATGGAAAGATTGCTCTGACGGGCTAGCTACCAGCTTAGCACTGGGTGTTTGGTGGGAGACCTTTTGGGGGGAAAATAAAGCAAAAAAGTGACAGAGAAAGACACACTACACTCTTTTTTTCGGCTTCTCATGTTCTCATGGGCACATGCACCCATGTGGAAAATCGTACCATATCCACATGCATACAGACATAAAAGAATACGCAAGCTTATGTCATTGGGGGTGACTTACCAAGACCTGATCCCAGTTAGCAGGAATGAATGACCAAAGCAGTGAACTAGGGATGGTGACAATCCAATGTGAATATCTGTTAATGGAGTTGTCACTCCCTTGGGAAACTGGTGCTTAAACTGTGGGCAGCACAGGCCGTATCTCTCCGAACCACCTGCCTTAGAGACCAAAGCCAGAACAGGTGCTTTGCACGTCCATCTCCCGCTCACCACAGATGGCCTTGGAGGAGCTAACACTTGTTTTCATCTGGTCTCTTCAATAGCGGACTGTGAAATAAAGAAGTCAACAAACAGGAATTTGTTAGGGGAGGCAATGCTAGTAAAAACTGGCAAGGGAGTGGAGAAGCCACAAGGCCCAGAATGGAAATGAAACCATAGTGAGGGCACTGATGTAATGCTAGGTCTGTGGACCAGTGTGGGACATGGGCTGGAGGTGACTGTGTCACCAGAACACCCTACTGGAAAAGAAAGAGAGAAGTGTGGCTTTCTGCCCAGGCATGTGGTACTGCAGGGAAACTTGTAAGATAGAACAAGAGAGTGGATCTCGAAGAGAGCGGTAGTCCTCAATACAGATACGAGAGAACTGAATTCCAAAGCTGCTGAATCTCTCTGCTTGGCTTCGTCTGAATTTATACTTAAGGCAACTAGGTCCATCCTTGTCCTTCAGTCTATCAGCCATCAGTTTGTGGCAGGGAACAGCAACTGTTCAGACTAGCTAAGGGAGATTAAGTCTATAGTTAAAGGCGTCGGGGTTGTCAGTAAAGGAATCAATCAGGAAAGAGATCTGGGAGCTGAAGAAACGAGGGAACCATCTTTGGGTGTCTTGCTGGGCCTTGTTACATCTGGATTTGTACCTTTTCATTCTTGCCCCAAAGAGCTTCTCACTTTATTTGTAATCAAGGAGACAATATCTTTTGTTGCTGTTGTTGTTTGTCGAGGGTTTCTCTGTAGCTTTGTCTGTCCTGAAACTCACGCTGTAGACCAGGCTGGCCTCAAACTCACAAAGATCTGCCTGCCTCTGCTTCTTGAGTGCTGGATTAAAGGTGTGCGCTACTGCCACCCAGCTGACAATATCTTTCCTTAGTTTGATTCTAACCTCACAGTTCAAGTGTCCAACATTATTTTTGCTGGCCCATATTCTTAAAAGTAAATAAAGTACCTGCCTTTCGAGTCAGGGTCCTACAGCAGGGTCTGGGGAGAAAGGAAGGATGTTGTCCACAGAAACTAGGCAAAATTGATGGAAGGAGATGCCTTAAGGATGGCAATGAACGGATGGGAAATTTCTCTCTTGTTGACAGTAACTTTTTAATCATCCATTCTGTTTTTGATTGGCATACAAAGTAACAGATTTCCACATTACTTTCATGTCCCCTAAATTTTGATTAACTATTTTCTCTGCTTTGTCCCCTTCTCCAAACTCCCATGTTTATATCTGTTTAATACCTCCCAAATCCAGCATTCTCTACCTCTACATTCATGTCACTGTGTCCTGCTGTCACACACACACACACACACACACACACACACACACACACATACACACCGCTAAAGGGATTATAATTTTTTTGAAGTATGAGAAGACGCAAGGTATAGGAAACTGGGCCTCAGGGGATTAGTGATTACTGATCAGACACAGAGCCTGGGAGACTGATGGCCATGGTTTCACAATAATTGAGACACTCTCACAGATGGGGTGTCTCTGTGGGGGTGTGACAGTCATTTAGGTGTTGGCGATCCCAATCCTCAGACGATCTCCAGAGCAGCAGGGTGAGGCACTACCGTGTTTTGAGCAACACATTGTTGAATTCATTAATCATTAGAGGTGCTTGGCATTGAAATCAGCAGCAAGTGATGAGTGTCCTTGATTGTCACATCAGGATGTGTTCTTCATTTGTGGTGCTCAGGAGGATTTGGATGTTTGGATGACAGTTTCATGGGGCCTCTCAGTCTCCAAGAGAGCTTCATGAAAAGCTCGTGGTGATTGGCGGATGGGGAAATGCGGTGGAAACATGGCCACCTCTATCTAGATGATGCCTTGCGAGGCAGACTTCAGCAACTGAGTTGTTATTTTAAAAGTGCATTTCCTAGAGACCCTTTTTCAAATGCTGCGTATGTTATGAGTTACGAATATGATTTCTAGAATGTGCGTTGAATCTCTCTCTCTCTCTCTCTCTCTCTCTCTCTCTCTCTCTCTCTAATCTTTAAATTCCAAGATAATTCTGGCACAGAATTCTTAACTGAAATGCTTTGGCTTAATAAACAAAAGGTTATTGTGTGCTCATATTCACTAATCTGGTACCAGCCTTTAGGTACATTAGGTATACTTATGGCTGAAGCAAGGTACTTTAGGTCTACTTATGGCTGAAGCAACTGTGGTGAGCTTTGTGCCCAGACAGAGTAGTGCATATAGCCTTCTCTCTCTTCCATAGCTGGTGTTGACTGTTGGCTATCAACAGGTCACATCTGCCCCTTCCTGGAGGAATGGCCTTTGACTGAATGACAGCTCCTCCCCTTGGAGTTCACAGGCCATTCTAAGGTCATCCACAGGCAATTCAGATCTAACACACTGTACTGAAAGCTCCAGGCCTCCAGCAGATTGGTTCTGTGGCAGAGGACCAATGGGCTAGACCGGAGACAGACCTAAGGCGAACTGCAACAGCCTTGTTTGGCTCCTTCCCCTGCTCTAGTTCACCCCATCCCCATCAGCTCCACCCCCACCACCCCTACCCCAAGTTCCTGGAGAACACACCCAGTTAAACCAGGTGCTCTGGAATTTCTGTCTCCAGTTCTGCCACTAGAGAATGTGCTCAAGAAAAGAGAACCAAGTGCAGCTTTGCAAACCAGACCCCGCCTTCTGCCACACTGGCAAACCAGATCCCGCCTTCTGCCACACTGGCAAACCAGACCCCGCCTTCTGCCACACTGGCAAACCAGACCCCGCCTTCTGCCACACTGGCAAACCAGACCCCGCCTTCTGCCACACTGGCAAAGATAGATGTGCCATGTCAGAAATGGTTTTGCTAAATTGAAGGGACTGTGCTTTGGGGGGGGCGGGAGAGGAACTGTTTATGAAGACATATTTTAATCTTTTTACTTTTAAGTCACTTTTCTTAATCAAGTTTAGAAAACTGGAGGACTCGGTCTCTTCCTTCATCAACTCTCACTAGCCCGATGTTCTGTAAACACAGCCCTTATTTAGACAGTGTTAGGATTTTGTTGTGAGGACTGGGAAAATGACCTTGGATAAATAGGCAATGATTTGGATGACTTTTAGGTATAAAAAGCCTTTGCATAGTGTTTAATGAAGTCTTAAATGAGAATTGTGAATTTTGAGAAGCTGACTAAAATACACTTAACTTTAAAATGACAACATTTGTTAACTATTGGCTGGTTTGAGACAGCTGGACAGGCCTGTGGGTAAGGGTTGAGGTGTGGTTGGAAGGGAAAGAATACGTGGGAAGCATTGCATATAATCTTGTGTTGAGCTCTGTGTGGTGCACAGACCACAGTTCTCTCTTTTAAGCAATCTGTTTTATCCCGGAACGTACAAACAATTAAAATTTTCTGCAGTAAGTGCTTTTTCACTGAGGTAAAAGAGGCTGTGATGTGAGTCTTCTGAAAATGCCATGCTCTAATCTATAAAATTCTTCCAAGTCTCTCGCAGGAAGCTTGTGCTTCAATACATAGTTACTGAGGCTAATCGGACCATTCCAGAAAATTCAGTTTCGAAGCTTAGTGATCGCTAGCAGGTAGATGCTTGTAACTATAACTCGCTCCACTGCTAAAACCATGGGTTTTGTAAAGTTCCCAGGATACCACAAGGACTCTCCCAGTGTGGGAGCATTGCTGCATCCTTGTCTCAGATGTCTCCGCAAGCGTCTGATGACACATACTCATTTCCTAGAGTCACAAGGCTGACACCTAGAACGCTGCCTGCTTGCTAGTCAGCACCCAAGTATTTCCTCAATGAAGGACGAGTAAACGAGGGTAGGTGGAGGCAGTGTGCACTCTCGGAATGCTGTGCCTTGTCCGCATCTCTTGTGTCCAGCATTTTCCACACAGTTGAAATTTTACCCATCCTTTCAGAACCATTTTCATTGCCCACATCCCTTTTTTACTTATTTGAATTTTCACGGGAGAAATTTCTGCTTTCGGAAAGATCCGGTTTCCCGGTCTGCCCTGGTGAGTCAGGAAGATATTTCCTAACATAAACTAGGGTCTTTAAATTTTTTTATTATTTATTTGTTTGTTTGGTTGGTTGGTTTGTATGAGTGTAGTAGAAATCCATACCATTATCATTCAGACAGACAAGGGGGAAAAAAACCCATGTTTTGAAGACAATTTTATTCATGCAAATACCTGGAGGGCCTTAGGTCTCTTAGTTACCTAAAAGGCCACTATTATTTGTGTAACGACACTAGTACTTATAGATTAGAAAGCTCAATGCTTGGAAGTCTCGTTAGGTACAAAGTCACATCACAAGTAAGTCAGCTCTGTTCCTCTCTGCACTTCTATAACCTGGAACTCTCTATGCCTGGCTCATGGTCAGCACTCAAGTATCTCCTCAACGAAGATGAATAAAAAGAGGGGTTGGGTCTCCCACTGGGAATGCTATCCAGGAGTTAACTTCAGAGGTCTGACTCCACATTCTATTGCCTCTGCCATCCACTGTCATTGTGACAGGCTCTCCTGTAGTTCATAATGGCCTCGCTAGGAAGAGCTTGAACTTTTAATCCTCCTACCTCCAACTAACTCATGAGTGCTGGAATTGCAGGCATGTGCTCCCATGCCCAGCTTTAGACAGGACTAGGGTCTAACCCATGTGTTACCCTTGCCTAACATGCTAGGCAAGTACCTGACAACTGAGCTACATCCCCAGCCCTCTCTCCACAGAAGTTATTTCATTGGCCTTCAAATTACTTAAACATATATTATATTACATTATCCAGTAAAAGACAGCTTTTATTAAAAGATTTTTATGAATTTATTTCTCTTGTTGGAAAAAAGAACCAATAATATCCACTGACCCCATTGGATAAATATATCATATTGTCCACTGTATTCTCTTTATATTTGTTTCTTTAAAATAATATTTGCTTTTAACTAAATAAAAATGTAATAGATGATATTATAACTAAGAAATTTATAAGTACAATAAGTGGTCCTTCCTCCCTCCCTTCCTCCCTCCCTCCCTCCCTCCCTCTCTTTCTGTCTCTCCTTCCTTCCTTCCTCCCTTCATACTTCCTTCCTTCCCTCCCTGTTCTGGGAATTGAAACCAGAGTTTTGTTAAGCAGACATCTTACCATGGAGCTCAACTTTCAGCCACGATGATCCACTTAAAAAGTTTTAATTCAATTTAATCTTGTGTGTGTGAATGTTTTGACTGCATGTATATTTGCACTATGCATCCTGGTACACACAGAGATCAGGAAATGGCGTTGGACCCCCTGGAACTAGAGTTACAGAAGGTTGTAAGCCACCATGTATGTGCTGAGAATAGAACCTGGGCCCACTGCAAGAGCAGCCAGTGCTCTTACAGATTGAAACATCTCTTCAGTTCCCCCAAATATTCATTTTTAAAAGTTTCTGTTTTAAGAGGTAAAGGTTATTCACCTCTTAAGATTTTTGCAGTTTTCATGCAGACGAATTGACTTTGGAAATATTCTATGCATAATTCCAAATTCAGGAAGGAAAATGAAATAAAATGCTGCTGTGTGGCATTATTGTGCTGCCACTGCCATGGCAGGGTGCTGTGACGGTCCTGGGTTGTTTTGTCCAAAGCCTCAATCTTGGACCTGACTCTGTCACTTACTGTTGAGAGCCACAGCGGGGAGGTGGCTTCCATGTTTGAGACTCAGAGTGCTCAGCTGCAAAATGAACCCACAAATACTTGCCCAGGCCACGATCATGCTCTAGAGTTAACAGTCTGTGGGCCCCAAGTGTGGGAAAGCTCGCGAAGCAGCAAGAACTCCTGTGTGTACAAATGGTATCTTACGTGCTTGGGTAAGACAGATCCATTCCCAGATGTAAACTCAGCTACTTCTGAGCTGGGCAAGTTATGTGTTTTCATCCGTGGGATTGCAGTAGAAGTGCGTCTCATAGTTATGGTGGCCGTGATATTTCAGCATGCATAGATACTACTTGGTGAGGGCAGATTCCCAGCTAGTGATCACAGAAGGGTAGCAGATGTGAAGTTAGGAAAAGCATTGAGTGTGGTCTTACTTCATCTCTTTGCATTTAAGAAAATTTAGCCAATTCCTAAACTTGATCTTTTGGATTCTCCCAACAGTTTATTTTTGCAGTTGCTTAAAGCTGTGTCATTACTTGGGATTGACTCCTGTAAAGCAGAATGGTGCCTTTAAGTATTACCAAGTAAATGTAGTTAATACAACCTCCCTCAATAGTTCTGGGCAGTTAACTATCAAAACCATCTGTTGCACATGGCTGTAGAACCAGCACACGCGCATGCGTGCGCACACACACACACTCACGACCACACGTACGCATGCAGACACTCACGTACATACGCACGCACACATGTATACACAAACACTCACGTACACACGCACGCACACTTATGTATACACACATGCATGCACACACTCACATACACATGCACACTCACGTGCACAGGCACACACACATGCATGCACACACAGTTCCACCTTTACTTTGGAGATAATGCGTGGGATAGTTTTTGTCAACTTGATGCAGACTAGAGTCACTTGGAAGAGAGAACCGATAACATCTAATTGACCTATGGGCATTCTGTGGACTCTATTCTTGATTAATGATTGATGTGGAAGAGCCCATCCTGCTGTGGGGAGTGAGGCCTCTGGACCAATGGTCCTGAGTTATATAAGAGAGGCAGCTGTGCAGGTCACGGGGAGCAAGGCAATAAGCAGTTCCTCCATGACCTCTACTTCAGCTCCTACCTCCAAGGTTCTTCCATGTTGCTCAGTGATGGACCGTGTCCTGGGAGTCGTAGGATGAAATAAACCCTTTTCTCCCTAACTCGGCTTCAGTCAGTGTGTTTTATCATGGCAGCAGAAACCGAATTAGAACAAGGCTTCACTTGCAGTCTCAAGCGAGTACGTTTGCCTTTCCATCACCCCTTTTCATGTTCTAGGAACATTCCAAAAAGTTCTTTATTCTAGTCAGTGATAACATTTAAATAGCCAGTTTTCCAGAAAAACTAATAGCTAGGTTAATTTGCAGAGAAGGGGAGGGAGGTGTGTGGCAGGGGAAGGTGGGAAATTGCTCATCATTTGGTTGTAGTTGCCAGTTTTAACAAGACTCAGGCCAGTGTAGCCTAGGGGATGAGCCCAGCCCTGCTCACAGCAGTGGCTGTGAACCAACTCCAGCTGATCCTGGACTGACTGTAGACTGAGCTAACAGCAATCTCCCGAGACGGAGTCAGAACCACCCAGCTACCTGACCCTTGGCCTCTGACCTTCAGAAATTATGTATGATAGTAAACATTTGTTATTTTAAGTGGCAAATTCTGGAACTAATTTGCTACTCAGTCACTGATAAGCAACAGCTTTGATAGAGAAAACCAGTTTCTTCTTTATAGTCTAAACAATCAAATGTTTAAGCGGTGGGTATGAAATTTATGATTTAGATATTTTCTACACACGAACCTTAAGTTTTCTTCTACTTTTCAAACTATATCATGACTAATCATCCCACTGACAACTTGTGGGCCCTGAGGTGATGTGTCATGGGGCCTTCCCATCCCACCCTGGTTAGCCAGAATTCTCTACTCCCAGTAATCTCTAATCTCCACCCAACACTATCCAAACCGCCTTTCAAGGCCCAGTTTTGATGCCCTGTGTCCATCCCTTAGATTCTTCTCAGACTCACCCCATTATTTTAAAAGCTTTTGGGTTTCAAAGCATTTTTTTTTCTTTACAGCATCTTGTAAAAGCTCCTTCTTTATCCTCTGTCAGTTCCCTAGGGCGTGTACTGCTGTCTTGTTCATCTCAATAGTGAATGTTGGGCTCCAGGCTTTGAGGTGTTGGCTAGGGTTCAGGTGCAGCCCTCAAGCACAAGTCTTGAGGGAAGAAACAAAGTGTGTCTCTATACTGAGGTTTCTAGGCATGCTCCCTTTCCGTCTGAGTTGGAATGATCCTGTGTTCCTCACTCCCGAAGCATTCAAAAGACTGCATAAAAGCTGGGGGGTGGCTTTAGGAAGGCAATGATTGCTTCCCCGAGAGCTCAAGGTCTTCATTCGCAGACCTACAGCTTCCCGGGGTGGTCGCTGGCAACTACACTACCTTGATCTCTTACATTTAATGCTGATAAAAGTAATATAAAATTTGTTTGTAGATAGTCCTTTAAAATTTGCTAGTGAGTTCATTATAGTGATAAACAACATCAAAGCAGGAGCAGATTCAGTGTGCTTAATTATGACTTCAAACTGTGGAGAAATCAATCAAATCTCTCTCTTATCCCTGAAAAGATATGTATTTCCTTTGCCTGATTCCAGATGCTTGCATGCAAATGAAAGGCCTTACACTTGGGACACAGCCGTAGATTTCACACCAACTTGCTTTAGATTTGAGGAAGACAAATTCGTTGATCCAGGAAATGGGGAGAAGCAAAGAAATTTTCCACTCAAGTGTTCAGTGTGTGTGTGTGTGTGTGTGTGTTCACTCACACATATATATCCGATGTATATTAATAATATCCTTATCCAACACCCCTTCCCCAGTTTCCCTGGTCCCCTCAACACTTCCCCAACCTACCTTCATGTCCTCTTTAAAAAATGTCAGAGTGTAGTTAGCACTGTCTGGAGGAGCTCATGAAAACCTCCTATTAATGCTGAAATGTTGACAGACTTGGTCTTGTGCATATCTTAAAGTAATTTACCTGGTGTCAGTTTGTGACTCTAACAGCCATGTCATGTTCAGAAAGCTCTGTTTTATGAACTTCGTACTTGTCTACCAGCTCTTACCTTCTTCCCACCCTTCCTTCTTCTAGGGGTTCCCTGAGTCTTGAGTGGGTGGGAGGAATTTATATGTAGGGCTGAGCGCTCAACAGTCATTTGTTCCTACGGACCAATGAAGAGTTTCCATATTAGCCACTACCCACTGCAAGAAAAAGTTTCTCTGAGAATGGCTGAGAGCAGCTCTAATCTGTGGGTGTGGACAGTTAGAAAGCAGTTTGAAACCACTACTTAGCAAAACAGCAAAACAAGGTCTTGCCCGGTCTATGACTTCCGCAATAGCAAGGTCTTCCCCGTCTATGACTTCCGCAATAGCAAGTTCTTCCCCGGTCTATGACTTCCCAGCCACGAATTCCCTCCTGTGGCTCAGTCCTCAACTTAAAATAAGAGGTTTCTAGGTGAGATCCTCCTCTTTGATAATGCTTCAGAAATGTGTCCACATATATACATCAGTGCAAATATATACAAATATGTTCACACAACCATAAGCCCTGTTTTCATTAACTGTATCACTTCTTGTTTGTTCATTTGTTTTTTGAGACAGGATCTCACTATGTAGCCTTAGCCAGGCTGGAACCCATTATGCAGGCTGACCTCAAACTCATAGGAATCCACCTGCCTCTGCTTCTTAAGTGCTGGGATTAAAGGTGATATTTGCAGACTCTACATGGAGAATTCTTGGTCCTCTTAGTTTCTGTCCACACACATATATTCAACTTCACACAGCTCATTTTGGGAGAATATGGGAAGAAACTGCATTACATTAAGTAATATCCCCATGCATTGTGGGTAGCTTAGGTAGCCTAAGGAATCAAGAGCACAGGGAAGAAATGCTTTAGTGCCTTCCTCCAACAAAGTAATGGAATGAGAGTTTGCACCAACATCTAAATCAAGATCTTATCCTGGTTAGAGCCTGTGCCCCCTTGATTTCCTTCTGAAAAGTCAATTTCTTCCTTTTTTATTGATTTTATTGAGCTATACATTTTTCTCTGCTCCCCTCCCTGCCTCTCCCCTCCCCTTCAACCCTCTCCCGTGGTCGCCATGCTCCCAGTTTACTCAGGAGATCTTGTCTTTTTCTACTTCCCATGTAGATTAGATACATGTATGTCTCTCTTAGGGTCCTTATTGTTGTCTAGATTATCTGTGATTGTGATTTGTAGGCTGGTATTTGCTTTATGTTTAAAATCTACTTGTGAGTGAGTATATATGATATTTGTCTTTCTGGGTCTGGGTTACCTCACTCAATATGATGTTTTTTAGCTCCATCCATTTGCCTGCAAATTTCAAGGTGTCGGGCTTTTTTTCTGCTGTGTAGTACTCCATTGTGTAAATGTTCCATATTTTCCTTATCCATTCTTCAGTCAAGGGGCATTTAAGTAAATGCTCAACATCCTTAGCCATCAGAGAAATGCAAATCAAAACAACTCTGAGGTTCCACTTACATCTGACAGAATGACCAAGATCAAAAACACTGATGACAGCTTCTACTGGAGAGGATATGGGGTAAAGGGAACACTCCTCCTCCATTGCTGGTGGGAGTGCAAACTGGTACAGACCCTTTGGAAATTAGTATGGCGATTTCTCAGAAAATTAGAAAACAACCTTCCTCAAGACCCAGGAATACCACTTTGAGTATATATCCAAAGGATGCTTAATCGTACCACAAAGACATGTGCTCAACTATGTTCATAGCAGCATTGTTTGTTATAGCCAGAACCTGGAAACAACCTAAATGTCCCTTGACCAAAGAATGGATAAAGAAAATGTGGTACATTTGCACAATGAAGTATTACATAGTAGGAAAAAATAATGACATTTTGAAATTTTCACGCAAATGAATGGATCTAGAAAATACCATATTGAGTGAGGTAACCCAGACCCAGAAAGACAAATATCATATGTACTCATTCAGAAGTGGCTTTTAGACATAAAGCAAAGAAAAACAAGTCTACAATTCACAACTCCAGAAGGCAACAAAAAGGGCCCTAAGATAGACATGCATGGATGTAATCTACATGGGAAGTAGAAAAAGACAAGATTTCCTGAGTAAATTGGGAGCATGGGGACCATGAGAGAGGGCATAAGGCGGGGGAAGGATGGGAGGGGAGAGGAGAAAAATGTATAGCTCAATAAAAACAATAAAAAATCATTTCATTGCTACCTCATAACTGTAAATTTGCTACTGTTATGAATCATGATATAAATATCTGATATGTGACTCCTATAGGGTCATGACCCACAGGTTGAGAACCATGGCTGTGTGACTTATTCTACGGTGTTTGAGCAGAGTATAATATTGTTCCTTTCTGTTTCTGATCCAGCATTTAATTGCATACTTACCAAAACAAGCAAATTATTAGAATTAAAAAATCAAAATGATGGTTTTCTCATTTTTAATTAGTTTTTTTGAGAATTTTATGCAGTGAATTTTTATCATATTCATGTCCTTCCCGAGCTGCTCCCAGATTAATCCTCACTTCTCAGTTCAACTTTGTGTATTTTTTTTTTTAAATCCATCAACTACAGTTGGTGCTGCCTATGTTCTCTTCAGTGTGTAGCCTCCCACTGGAGCATGGCCAGTATATCAAGGTCCACGCCCCTGAGGAAATGACTTTCCTTCTCCCAGAAGCTGCCAATTGTCAATAGCTTTTTCAGTATGGGTAGACAATGTATCTGTCTCTGGTATCCATGTT
The DNA here is from genome assembly GCA_004026605.1 of Ondatra zibethicus. Taxonomy (NCBI): domain Eukaryota; kingdom Metazoa; phylum Chordata; class Mammalia; order Rodentia; family Cricetidae; genus Ondatra; species Ondatra zibethicus. The sequence goes on from PVIU01002038.1 coordinate 93,106, forward strand.
GGGAGTTTGTCTGGATTGAGTGTGCCCACATCTTGTGTATGCTGTCTCAACTGCTGGGAATTCACATTCGGAACTGCCCTGTGGTGTCCGAAAAGCACTATTTCCTGGTAGTCATCTACTACTTCTAGCTTTTACAATCTTCCTGCCCCTCTTCCACAATGACCCCTGAATCATGGAAGGAGGTGATGCTATGGATTGCCTATTTAGGAGTAACTAATCCACAGTTCTTATTCTCTTCCTCTTGGCCATTTGTAGGTCTTCATGTTAATTGCTATATACTGATGTACTAATCTCTGAACAAAACAGTAAGTCTTTTAGGAGTTTACCCTGGACCCCTTTAGCAGAGTAATAATGATAGAGTCTCTCCTGAAGTCTGTGTCCTGTATATCCACATGTTCTTGGCCCTGATAATGGTGCCAGATATGGGTTTTCAACTTGTGGAATGGGCTTCCAAACCAATCAGAAAGTGGTTTGTTACTTCCATGACATCTGTGCCACTATTACACCACTGGGCATGGCTTGCTAGGCTGGTCATGATTCTAACTCACAGGGTTCCAAGCTGGGTAAGATTAGTGATTACTTTTCTCTTCCAGTACATGAATAGCACCTCCCAGCACCATGAAATCTATCCAGTAAGGGAAGTCCAGGTGAGTACCAGCTTGATTTCTCTGTGTTCAGTGACACAGGTATGTGGTGCTTTTAACAATAAGGTCTCCCCGTCAAGCTCTGGAGGGCAAGAGCAGTAGCAATAGTATGCAATGTTTGGGGTTCTAGGAAATCTGCTGACCAACAACTTCAGATGAGGTAATCTGTTGTCAGAAGGCTGTTAGTTTGTTCCCAGATGCTCAGCCCTGAAATAATCACACAGAAACTGTATTAATTACAATATGGCTTGGCCAATAGCTTAAGCATATTTCTGGCTTACTCTTTTATCTTAAATTAACCCATTTCTATTAATCTGTGTATCACCACATGGCTGTGGCTTACTGGGTAAAGTTCCATCTCACTCTGGTGGGGCTACATGGCTTCTCACTGACTCTGCCTTCTTTCTCCCAGCATTCAGTTTGGTTTTCCCACCTAGCTCTATTCTGCTAAACCAGTGGCTGAAACAGATTTATTCATTAACCAATAAAAGCAACACATATACAGAAGGACTTCCCACACCAGTAACGCATTCCTGGCACTGAACTTTTTAAATGTTGACCTGTGGTGCTCAGCAGAAACATTTTTCTCCCATGGGGAGTAACTCCACTTAAACTTTTTATGTATGTGTGATATATTTATATATATATAATTTAGAAAGCTTTTACAGTAGCATGTTTCCTTATGACTTTTTAATAACATTGCTTGGGGCTGGAGAGATGGCTCAGAGGTTAAGAGCACTGACTGTTCTTCCAGAGGTTCTGAGTTCGGTTCCCAGCAACCACATGATGGCTCACGACCATCTGTAATAAGATCTGGTGCCCTCTTCTGGCCTGCAGGGACACATGCAAGTAGAATGCTGTATACATAATAAATAAATAAAATCTTAAAAAAAAATAACATTGCTAGTGTTAATTATCCCTCTTTATATTTCCATCATCACTCTGCCCTCCCATCCTTCATCCCATTAACCTTTCTATTTCATTCTTCTTCTTCAGCCTTTTATATCACTGAATTCTTTCTTGTCTCACACAGTTCTGGGCCCATCCTATTTTCCTGACCTCCATAGGTATTCCAATGAAACGCATCCATCTGAAGATTTCATACATACATATATACATATATATATGTTGTCAAAGTCTCAAAACATGTATGTAAAGAAATAAGAGCATAAAGTAAATGCTTTCCATTACTGTAGCACTCAAAGTTAAGTCTTCAGTCATCACTAAGTAGCACAGGCTGGACATAAATTTCCTGTGTAGCTCAGCATGGCCTTGACATCATATCCTCTGGTCCCAACCAGGCAGGGCTGAGATTATAAGTTTACCTTCATGCCTGGCTTAAAAAAATTGTTTTTATAAATGCATGATATATGGTACTGCTGTATCCTTGTCTTATTAGGCCTTATGTGAAGAAAATGGGTGCTTTTCCTTTGTTTATTTCTAAGACTAATGAACTCTTCATGTGTATGCTTAATTATTTCCTGACTGTAATTTCTTAGAATTGGTTCATGGGCAGTGGGAAGTAGTGCTGGTCAGCTTAGTTCTTTTAAAATGGGGTCAAGGTAAAAGAAAATAAAAAATCAATGTGCAGCCCTACATATCTTTTGAAAATGTGTTTCATTGTCATAGAAATCTCTGACAAAGCAGAGGGAAGCTGCCCCCAGTGGAACACTGGAGTGGGCGCACCTTATCACAAGTGAAAAGTCAACCCTAGAGACCTTGGATATACAAGGCTTCCACAGTATCTGCCTGGGCTGGGCTCCTGTGTCTACAGAATTTAGAAAACTCCCTGGCACGTGGTAACAGATTAGGTGATGTTTTCTCAGCGACTGAGAGAGTGAACGCATCATTGCTAAGTGGTGTAAGAGAACTTTGACACCCTCACAGCGTCTATGAGCATTTTAGGAACCACGCTCTTATACCATGGACTGACTTTTGCATGCAAATAACATCATTTTGAGTGGCAGACAGATTTTTTTTTATCTTAGTTTTGTGATTTCCTGGGTGGCCTTTTTAGTCTCAGGTGATGCCTCAGGGTGTGTCCCTGTCTTTCCTCTTTCTTTGATTAACTTGGTTCACTAATTTGGAGAGCCAGAAACAGTAATAGTACTATAAAGAAAGTATTCTAGAAAGGTCGGAATTTTTGTGGGAATACATGCTAGACATTAATTGTATTCTTAATTCAGAATAACCCAATAATTTACATTGTAAATTTAAAGTTTGTCATCCTGAGATATTTCTTTCAAGTACAGCTATGACCTTACATCTTTTGGAACTTAATTTTAGAAAATATCAATATTATAAATTTCTATTTTCTGAGATTGCAAGGTGTTTAGTCTACTTCTGACCTTTAGATACTATTACACTTAAAACATTTATTATTGCTTTGTGTGTGTATGTGTACATCTGTGGATTCTCTGGAAGTGAGACCCAAACCCAGATCCTCTGCAAGAGCAGCAAGTACTCTTAACTGCTGAGCCATCTCTCCAGCTCCCAATTACACACTTTTTCCTTATCATCTTAGTGTATAAATAATGTTTTTATTGTAAAATATAAGGTTTTGGAAGCAAACTCTCAAGAAGAATGTGATTATCTTCCCAGGCTTACAGTTCTGAGGATTGTTGGTTTCAAATGTTTCTGTTATCTCCAATTCCATACCTAAGGCAGACGACCGACGTCATTTCTAGCATATAAATCATGAGAATCAAGTCATGTGTGATCAGAAAGGAAAATTATACCTAAGCCCCTGAGGGATGGGGACTGAATGCTGTTTTATTCGTGGCTTGAACACACAGTGTATTGCTTTAGTGCACAGCATGGACTCATTCTGTAGTATCAGACAAAGATGGACAAAACTCACTGTTCTTTTGGAGAGAAGAGCTTATTAGTACCACGTACATATATGGAGTTCCATGTAGCTACACATTTTTGCACATGACCAACCAGTCTGAACATAGGGAAAATACTGGGCCAAGGCTTCCTTGCGCCGGGGTTGAGTGAGCTCCCAGGGCCCATGTGAAACTCCCTTGAGGAAGGCAACCAGAAGGCAGCTGTGGTGGACTGAGGACTGCAGGGTTAGCAGTCCTCAGCCCTGAGAAAGCTGGAATCAATCGTGACTCTTCCTTTTGCATGTTTACAACTTGCCTGTCACCATGGGAGTGCACTGTTGTTACATATTAAATTAGGGCTGTTTCAAAGGGCACCAAGGAAATGTGCATGGTCAGAATACTAGAAAGGCTTTTTCTGTGAGGGATGGGATAAGACTGGCTGTGTTGGAGGAGGACGCTGGAGTGTGTCTTCATGGCTTGGAGGAGTGCAGGTAGCCTGTGAATGTTCACCAGACGCACACAGTCACACAGTTCGAAAGCACAATCAGATGGTACACGCAGAGGAGGTGAGCATGCGTATCTAAGCACCACTTTGCCCTCCTGAGTCTATCATTTCTCTGTACGCTTTCACTTACATATAGATGTTTTGTTTTGTAATGTTTTACCATCATATAGATCAAGAAGAAGCAGGTTTAGAAAAACCAAATCATTCCCTGAGCACATGGTGTGAAACATGTTGTGCAAGGTTTGGATTCACTACTGCATGAGACCCAGAAACTGTGCCTGAAGAAGAAAAGAAGAAGGAGAAGGAGGAGGAGGAGGAGGAGGAGGAGGAGGAGGAGAAGGAAGAAGAAGAAGAAAAGAAGAAGGAGGAGGAGGAGGAGCAGCTATGTAGCCTAGGCTGGCTCGAACTCACAATCCTCCTGCTTCTGCCTCCTTAACACTGGGAATATAGATTAATACTACCATTCCTAGTAAATCTGTGCATTTGATGTGTGTGTGTGTGTGTTGTATATTATGCATGTATATATAATGTATTGTGTGGTGAATGTAAATGTTTTCAAAAGTATTACTGATTAATGGAGACTTTTACAAAGAAGTCTTTAGGTATTTAATACTGACAATGATTCTTTGGGATAGCTAGTCCTGTCCCTTTTTTACAAGTAAAAAAGAAATGTCAAGATGCAAAGTTACTCTTTCAAGGTCACTTGGCCTTTGTGTTGATGGGGTGGTGGCAAAATTCCAAGTCCTTTATCCTCAAGCCTACTTACTTTACATCATCAAAGTGAATGTACACAGATGCAAAGCAATAAAGAGGTTTCTAGAAGAAACAAGAAAATGAAAAACAGCAGCCTTCCACGCAATTTGTGCCATGGGCACTCTCCTCCCTGAGAGTCCCTTCAACGTTGGGAGAAGCTTTGCTGAAGTCCTGAGAATGTGTCCCTCAGTGGGCACTGCAGAGAAAAGAGTAGCTAAGACTTAAGTCCCCAAGACTCTTTTCCACAATTCTGGAAAGCCCCAGAGCAGAAGGACCAGCTCGGTCACGTCAACAGATACCAGAGAAGCTCCAGTTACTGAGCTCCTGCGGTTTGTCAGGGTTCATGCTCATTTACCTTTGAATAAACAGTATTTTCTCATTAAGTCAGAATGCACAAAACTGGTACCAGAGGAAATGAAAACGGCCCAAAAGGGATCTACAGACTGATATGTGTGGGGATCGTTTTTACTTTCTGGTGGGCAAATTGCAGCAACTTCTCTTCACTAAGTACCTCCCAGTCCTGAATTTCTGGGTCCTTCTGTTCAAGAGGAAGCTGTGTGAAGCTTAGTTACAGGGACCGTTCATTCACTGGACCTCTACTCAGGAGGTATTGGGAAGAGTGAAACCTTGACCTTTTTCACTTAGCTGATGTGTGCCAGAATGTCTTGGTTCTCCTGGGAAGTTGCTGCTGCAGACCAGTACTTGTGACCACTAAACTCTGAGATACTATGCTATATTGCTTGCCAAGAAGAATCAGGTAATAAAATGCCTTGAGTGCAACCCAGGATCTTTGATTTATTCTGGAGCCACACAAGCATTAACAAGTCCACAACTGGAGCACAGGGTAGTGGCCCACATCTGTAATCCTAGCAGAAATCTAAAAGCAGGAAGATGACTAGTCAAGGATAGCCTGGTCTACAGTGAGACTGTTTCAAAAGACAAATGATGACCTGGGAATTACAGGAATCTAGGCTTCTGAATAAGTCAGTCTGGAGTTGGAATTGGATGGATTATGAGTCAGAAAAATCAAAACAGAGGGATTAATTATAGGTCTACTGCAACCATCTGTGTAAGACAGCGTGCCCAAGTAAGATGTACGCGTGGTTCCAAAATCCTGAGGTATCGTCCTTAAAGGGCAAAGGGGAATGCGAGAGCCAGGCTTACGGATGACAAGGATGATCCCCTGCTAGAAAAGGAGGCTGTCTGCAGTGGAATATGTTGGCCAGGCTGCAGCTTGAACCAGCTATTTAGTATGGAGAGAACCTGGAGCCGTGATTGCCAGACACTGGCTGCAGCTGCAGCCACCCAGAATTAGCCCGGCCAGATGGCGATGGCTGTTCTCCATGGACCTCAGGAAGAGATACAATGAAAATACAAGCAAGAGGCGAATGCTTTCTTCCAGAAGCCTCGGAAGACTTGTTTGATGTACTCCTGATTATTGCCGTCATTTTCCTCTCATCCTGTCTGTTATGTTAGCTTGGGCTGATAGAGAATACTTTATAAAACTCAGGCTTTTATTTTGACAAGGCCAGCTGGTGAGTATTCTTCTTAATATCCTGGTACCCAAAGCACTTCAGTTAGAGGCTGAAGCAGAAACGTCTGCTGGTAGAGTCTCGGGGAAACTATTTATAGCATTGCAACATAGACACTACAATTACAGCCTAATTCCTGGGTAACAAGAGACAGGGTGTTCATTAGATCTTCCAGATAAGGGTGATGACCATTTCTACGTACGAGGCAGCTCCCTGCACATAACAGGTATGAGTTCTAAACACCATTCTCTTGGGTACAAGAAATGTAACTTTATTAAAGTAATCTGAATCTGGGATCTGAGCTAATGGTGTATCCCAGTGGCTCTCAACCTGTGGGTCACCACCCCTTTGCAAGTTCAATGACCCTTCCACAAAGGTTGCCTGAGACCATTGGAAAGCACAGATATTATGTTGCGATTGATAACAGCAGCAAAATTACAGTTCTAAAGTAGCAAGAGCAATAGTTTTATGGTTGGGGTTTACCACAACATGAAGAACTCTATTAAAGGGTTGTAGCCTTAGGAAGGTTGAGAACAACTGATCCATACAAAGTTCTAGCAAAAAACTTCTAGCAAAGTTCCGAACATGTGAGTCACACCAGGTATAGCACACACGCACACAGGCACGCACACTCCCTCGGCTGGCTTATTTCTGTTTTCCACCAGGGCTGATACCCAGCTGAGCAGGTCTTTACTCGGGTACCATCTTGGTGGCAGGCAGAGCATCCCCTTCTTCATTTTCCTGGAGCAGACTTCTGCTAGCCTCCTGTGCTCAGAGTAAGTTCATCTAGCCAAAACTTGATGGACCGCAAAAGGGAGGCTAGCTCATCTTCCGGTTTAGATGTGTCTTCCTTAGAACCTGGATTGTGTAACTAGGGGAGGTGAAGTCTTGCCTGATGATCACTTCCAAGGGAATTGTCCACCCAGCTAACATCTGACACAGAACCGACATTGGTAAGCCTTACGTTTCTCCTTCCCAGCTACTTCCTGATTGCTGCACAGGACTCATGATAGACCACGGACACCTCTCCTTATGACACTCCAGGACTGAGAGACTTGGGCTGTAAAGGGGCATTCTCCTTATTTTTATGCTGCAGTGTGTTCATGACAGAACTAGGAACTAAAACCTTGTCACATCCATTCATTAGTTCATTTCTGAGGAATCCCAGCCCCAGAGCAAGTGCTGACTCCATGTTTTATGCGTCTGTGTAAGAATAAGGCAGAAAGAGTGAATGAAGGATGATTGATAACTCATATTCTATTATCTACCTACCTACTGTCAACTATCTATCTATCTTTTCATTTCTACGTTTCGATAGTAGCTCTGACTTTATAAATGAGAAAAATAGACATGTTCAGGAACACATTCAGGTCCACTGACACCAACAGCAGTGTGTGTAAGAGTTTGTGTGAACATCTGACTGCAGGGGGTGAGCTCTTCCTCACTCTGCAGACAGCAGATACCGAAGCTGGCTTAAAGCACCTCACTTAGAATTTTGCTCTCAGATACATGCCTGGGACTATGTACGAATCAGAATATATGACCAAAGGCTCAGTATATTCTTCTAATTCTGGTTACTAGTCATGATAGTCAAGTTCCTTCTGCAGTCAAGTGTTCTACTACTGAGCTATATCCCCACACCATCAAGTTCTTTCTGTACTGCGAGTTCCCATGACAGAAGGGTTATGCTGAAATCTCAGTGAGAACCTCTGTTCCTTGTAGGTTAAAAGGAACCTTAGAAGCTTCCTGGTTAAAATTGGGCTGTAAAAATATGTCTCAGACCATGGTTGGCCAGCCTTGTCTGGAAGGGTGGAGGTCTAGACTCTGGAACTCCTCAACATTCTAAAGTCAAGCTTCTCGCCACCATCTGATGGCTTCTCTCTCTATTAAATAGAGTCAAGAAAGAATCTAAAGTTGTTACTACCTTTGAGATCGTCATAAGGCAGTGAAGTTTGTTTTAACAATCAGACCTTATGAATTATGCTTATATACTTTGAAATTGTGCTTGTAATGGGCTGGTGTTAAAGGATGTAACTGAGAAATAGCTTGGATGCCAATGGCTATCAACTTCATTTTCCTGCCTTTAACTGCTGTCAGGATAAACCATGAAAGATTACATTGCTGATGGAAAAAAATGGACCACTGACACTTTATTTTTGGATTTTTGGGGGGGGGCAGGGACTAGATACTGTTACACTGTTATATACTAGTAACTCTGTTAAAGTTGCAACCATTCACATAAATCACGAAGGAAAAATACACTCTGGCTATGAAGAAAGTATAATGAAAAACAAGAAGAATATATTCATTCTACAGAAACTGTCTCTGTGGTGACAGTTCTTTTTTTTTTTTTTTTTTTTGGTGACAGTTCTTTGAATAAGAATTGTCCCCATAGGCTTAGGCATTTGAATGCTTGGTCCCCAGGTGATGGAGCTGCTTGGAGAGGTAATAGAAAGGTTCAGCTTGGTGGAAGAATTACATCACTGTGGTCTAGCTTTGAGAATATAATCCTTGCCTCATCCTCTGCTTCCTATGTGTGGTTGAGATGTGATCTCTCAGGCTCTGGCATCTTCTACCATGCCCACCTACCTCTTGCTGTCATGCCTCCCTGCCATAATGGCCTCTTACCCCTCTGGAACTGTAAGCCCAAATAAATTCTTCCTTTTATAAATTGTCATGGTATTTTTTCCCCACAGCAACAAAGAAGTAACTAATACAATGTCTCTACCAAAATAGCTGAATGATACTGCTGATGACAAGGGCATGGGACAACTGCAACTTCCTTATGCTGCTGGTGAGATAATACATTGATATAACTTTGGAGAACCCAGGAATAAATATGAGAATTTATATAGGCTTATATGTAGTATATATAGGCATTACATATGTGCTCTGTTGTCCTAATTACTTTTCTATTGCTGTGACAAGACACCATGACCAAGGCCACTCATAGAAGAACAGGTTTATTTGGGCTCACTATTTCAGAGGGTGAGAGTCCAAGACCATTGTAGGTGGAATTATGGCAGCAGGCAAGCAGGAATCTACTGCAGCAGAAGCTGAGATCCACAAGTGCAAGGCAGAGGGAGCTAATGCCATCTTCTGAAACCTCAAAGCCTCTCCCAGTGACACACCTCCTCCAACAAAGCCACACCTCCTAATCCTTCCCAAACAGTTCCACCAACTGAGGAGCAGGGATTCGAATATATGAGCCTATGGAGGCCATTCTCCTTCAAGCCACCACATACATGCAATATGTAATTATATAATGTATTTTATATGCATATCTATGTATTTGGAACATATTATGCCCAAGCAATTCCATTTCTAAATGTATAATTCCCAAATAAGTATATTCAGAATTGATTACTTATAAAATATAAAACCATGCAGTTATTATTAAGCATTGGAATACAATATGGCACATTTATACAGTGGTGTACTTGCAGCAATAAGCATGAATAAAGCATATGGAAGGGTGTGGGGAGAGGAAAGGGAAGGGAGGGGAGGAATGTTGTAATTACAATACAATCTCAAAAATAAACAAAAAAGAATAAGCAAAGCCAGAGGTCACACAACAAAGATGAATTTCACACAAAAACATGGAGGAACGTGGACCAGATATGAAAGAGTATATTGTATCTGATCAAGTAATTTAAAAGCCAATTTTTAAAAACAGATGGTGGCCTTAGAAGTAGGAGTAGCCGTGTCCCGTCAAGGGTAGAGGGTGAAGAGAGTTTCCTGAGGGTGTCTTTGGGGTGACCGGATTGGCATGCTTTCTCTATGAAAACTCATGGGTGTGGCACGGATGGTAACAGGACATGGAAGAAAGGTGAGGAGGGAGAAGGACTCGGGGATGAGCAGGCAGGAAAGGCAGGACACACTTTGTTAGCTAATTAATCTGGCATAAACTGTGAGACTTTAACTAAATGAAGAATACCACATATGCTGAATCTAAAGTAGATTTTTGCGGCCCCATCACCAGGATTTGTGTTATTTTTAAGAAATAACTTCAAACTTGTCACAGGACTAGTGATAGTACTCCAGATACTTAATACTGAACCAGTAAAAGCCAAAAATAAAACCACAGGAAACAAGAAATATTCTTAACACAATTCCTTTGCACTTCCCCTTTAAGCTTGGAGGCTCTTCTCCCTCTTTGGAATGCGCTATAACATTTTTTATTCAGGCTGCATATGCCACCGCAATTAAGTGACCTGCTTAGCATGACAGGCCTGAGTCAGCCCATTTCATACCAAAAGCAACTGCTCTGTATTTAAAAGAATGAACTCTGCGATGTACCAGCATGGCCCAAGAGTTTAATCACCGGGTTGGCGCTCCAGGCCCCAGCTCCGCTAACATGCCTGCGCTCTCTGCTATTGACTCATAGTCATGTGTTTGCAAAATGGACAAGAGAATGAAGATAAAAACAAAATTGCTGGTGACTAAGAATAGTAGCCAGGCATGCTGGGAAGAAGGCAGCACTGGGGGCTGTGAAGCTATAGAGGCTAGCATAGCAGTCATGCATGATAACATCTGCGTAGATGGTTGATGTGAGCTCTGGGGAGTTCATAGCTCATGGCTGCGGCTCTGATTCCCTAGAGCTGAATCCTGGTTATGCCATGCTTGAATAAACTTGACACATTTGTTAGTGGCCTTTATTTAAACATGAGCATGCGCAGCGGTGGTAGCCTCTCGTGTGTGTGTGTGTGTGTGTGTGTGTGTGTGTGTGTGTGTTGCTACCTTTTATTTATTACAACATCTACAGAACACTCCTCTCTGTCCCCCAGTTTACTGCCACATATCCAGTCTTGGGCAAAAAAAAAATATAATATGGTAGCAACTGCATATTATATTTTGTTGAATGTTTTAAGTGTGAACTCATGTCAAATCCAACCTGAAGATTATCCTGGCTTCCTCAGTTTGAAGCCAGGAAGAGCCAGGACAGTGCAAACCAATTGTGTTATCATTGCCAGCGGTACTGCCAGTTAGATGCAGTCTAGACATAACCCGGAGCTTGAGCATGAATACCTCAAAGAATCTTCCCTTTGGGAGCTTGAAAAACTCTCTTTGTGGACAGAAATCTCTCTCAGAAGTGTTGGGAACTCCTCACTGGCTCTGTTTGTGGACAGAAATCTATCTCAGAAGTGTTGGAAACTCCTCACTGGTTCTGTTTCAAGGAGAAAGTTGAAGTTGAAACTCAGAGGATAAAAGAGTCTTCTAAGGCCATTCAACTATGAAGCCACGGTGTGGTCCTAGACCTCACCGGGCTGTTACAAACATATCAATATGCATCCCCTGAGCTTCCTATGCTCTGACCTGTGCACCACGAGCTGGGAGTTTGGAAGGGCCATAGCCAATGCTATTTTTTCACACTTGTTATCTATGTGTGTATTTAGAGTGAAGGAAGCCTACACGGCATGCATTTGGAGAGCAGTGTGCAACTTGCCTAAGTCAGTTCCCTTCTGCATCCTGAATCCTCCTGGAACTCAGGTTTTCAGACTTGGTCGCAAGCACCTTTCAGCACTGAGTCATCTCCCAGTCTATTAACCAGTGTTCCATCCTGGTACTTAGGTTTATTGATGCAAAGCAATGCTCTTGCTCCAGGGGGTAAGTGGTACATTCTGAGCTGAATGTGTCAGAACGGGGATTCAGGCCCCTCACTAATTTGCTCTAGTGTGGAAGAGGTCACATGGCTTTTGTATAGTTTTAGGAGAAAAGGATCAGCTCTTTGACCAGACGTCGGTAAGTGGCATCAGGCAGGAAGGTGACACCAGAACAGAAAGCTCTCCTATGGCTTTCAGATGCCATCTTCTAACATTTTTAGCCTTAAGGTTGGTGGTGGCAAGCGGTCTACTGAGAAATACGGTTTAGAGCTTTTTACCCGTTAGTCACAAAAGTTTTAGGTCAAGCATAGAGGATGAAGGTGATGGCTACTAAGACACTGCAGATCACCCAAGATCACCCTGGCTCTCCGTCTCAATATCCCATCTCTCCGCATCACAGAGTTCTAGTCAGGCAGTCTGCCTTCAGGACCTTCTTATTGTGTGGTCCCTTCAGAGAACCCTGACTTTCACCTTCTAGTCTGGAGAACTGGTCATGCTTCCATCTTAAGGGAATTCCCTTTCAACACATGCCTAACACAAACGCAGAGATTTCCAAATAAGATCAAGAACCTGGAAGAAAGTGTATCTGGACCTTACCAAGCTGCACGCCTCATCTGAAGTTTCTCAAAAATCTCACTGGCCATACTTCCCTGGACTACCCTCTCTGCCCCTCTCTCCCCTGGGTGCCTGCCTTACCCTTGACACTGAGGCCTAGCTTTGTCTGCCCTTCGTATCCATGTTCACACGTCTAGTCCTCTGTATGCTTGCTCGAGTTTGCCAACACCCTGAAGTAAGGAGTCACCTGCTAAGATGTCTCATACTGGAATGTCCTCTCCATTAGGGCCAGAGTTTAATTGGCCCTTCACCTGGGGTACTGACGGCCTTTGGTTCAGGACCTTGTTCAGGGTGTGCACTCAATATATTTACGAAAGGGAGAAAGATCGAGAGGTCATAAGGTATGAACAGGACTTAACCTCAGTAACTATGAATATGAAACTGATATGCATTGATCCTTTAGGGTGCCCCAGGCTATCTAACATCCTTGCTTTATAAATAACAGTGTGTAGGTTCAGGCAGGGTAGAGTCACTTCCCCAGCCACTCAGCTGTCAAACGATTTCCTCCATAGCAAAGAATCAGAATGACTCCAGACAGTGGATGCTGAGTCAGGCTGAAAGTCCCAGGCCTCCAGCATTTACCGCAGCCTCCAACTAGCATCTTCATCTCAGGTGGCAGAGGCTTAAGAGGTTTTTTAAAAACCAGCTTTTTGGCTGACTGTAGTGTTTATCTTCTCTTTCTCTGCTGGATTCCAATTACGATAACTTTCGAATTAGATGAACTATCTTTGGATCCCTCTGTCTCTGTGTAGAATATCCTAGGAAGTTCTTTCTGCCCACCCTCAAACGGCATCGCAAATGACTCATTTGAGCCATAGATCTGGACGGCCAAGAGAAGAGCTTCAATGTGCTTTGTCTATTTGAGACAGAGTCTTCACGTGTATACCAACATGGTCTTGAGCTCACTGTGTCTGACTGTTTCAAACTGGGAGAAATCCTCCCGATTCGGCCTCCCCAGGACTGAGATTGTAGCTTTGAGCCACCATACAAGGCACGAGTTTCAAGATATGAACGCAAAAGTAAAAGCCCAGGCAAAAATGGGTAATTTTTCATGTGCTTATCCTTCATGGTGGCCTTTTAAAAGTTACAGAATTTGATTGTGGCCAGGTATACTATTTTTCGCCTGGAATCCCAACACTCAGGGGGCTGCAGCAGAATGATCCTAACTTGGAGATGAGCCTGGGTTAAATCAAGACCCTGTCTCGAAAACAAAGCAAAACAAGCCAAAACCACAAACAAGCAAATAAAACAAAACAAAATAAAAACCACCACCACAAACCAAATGTTCTTTCCCTTGGCTTCAGGTTCTAGTCATGTGAATAAGAATAGGAAGCACTGTCTGAGCCCAGTTCCCTATTCAAGTGATCTTATAAAGATGAGGATTTTATGAAGAGATTTTCCTAAACCAACTGTGTTAATGAGATGGCCCGCGGTAATAGATAATAGAGATAAATTAGCGCCACCTGGTGGTAGAACGCTTACTACTTCTCAGAATTAGTTTAAAATAATCTGTTCTGTTTGGGTCAAATATCATACTGTAACTGTTTTGCTAAGCAAAGCAGGAGCGCACAACTGAAAATAGTTTAACTGTGGAGTTCAAAAACATGGATACATACTTTTCTAGACCGTAAAAGCTGCCTGAAGACCCAAACTTGGAACAGACAAACTCATGTTTATCAGTCTTCCATCAAGCATGACTTCTTAGCTCAGGACTTAAAACCAGAAAGGCAATGTTGGGTGGTTTGAGAATCCAGCACACCTAGAAGGGGAGCCGCCAAGTGGCGCACAGCTCAGTCCTGGAAACCCAACTTGAGCAACTCAGGAATGAGGAAACAGCAGACACACATACAGAAGAGCTGGGATCAGGTGCGGCTGTGTTCGCTCTGATGGGGGGCACTGGCTCTGCAAACCAGAAACTCGCGTTTATTGTGAACCATAGGAAGAGGAGGTTCGACTAGTCTTCATAGAGGAAGCGGTGTCAGACTGCAGTTTCAGGGAGGAAGGAAGTACGTAGCCGGGTGTTTCTTTGGGCTGCCAACTCACGAATAATGACACAGAGACTTCTTCTAATTATGAAAGCTCAGCCTAAAGCTTAGGCTGATTCCTAAACTAGCTCTTATCCCGGAAATTAACCCATTATAGTCACCTGCGTTCTATCACTTGGCGTTACCTCTCTTCCATCTTGTACCTCCTGTTTCCTCTCCCTGTCTCCTGGCTTCTCCTGCACTCCTGATCCTCTTCCTTTCTCTCCCCAGAAATCACACCTGTGTAACATGAGGGCTGGCTTGTTGGGGTTTCTGTTCCGCCCGGGTACCCCACAGCTGGCAAGCCCCAAAGAAAATCACACAGAGAGCCTCCATAAATTACAACTGATTGGCCCATTAGCTCAGGTTTCGTATTAGCTCTTATAACATATATTAATCCATTATCCCTATCTATGTTAGCCACATGGCCCAGTACCTTTCTCAGCGGGGCAGGTCACATCCTGCTTCTTCAGTGGTCCAGGCAGGAGTCCTGAGAGAGCTTCCTGCTTCCCAGAATTCTCCTATTCTCCTTGCTCTGCCTCTACTTCCTGTCTGGTTGTCCCACCTATACATCCTGGCTAATGGCCAATCAGTGTTTATTTAAATCATGATTGACAGAATACAGACAATTCTCCCGCACCACGCCTGTCCCTCCTGCCTAACTGTGGGCCATTCAGCTTCTTACTATCACAGCAAAAGCATCTTCACGCAGTGTACAAATATCCCTGTACAACAGAGGCACAATTCCAGAATGGGAGACAGCCCCTGACAGGTAGCATATACTACGCAGTGTTCTTACACTCAGGGGCAGCTGAGTGCCCTGCACTATGAAGCTCCAAGTCTAGGGGAGACACCATCTCTGTAGGTACAATATCCAGTACCACAGTGCATGGCCTTCCAGGGGACAGAAATAGGGGAAGGACAGCGGAGCCCACTGTACCTAAAAGTCCAGGATACTTCCTTTTCAGTAATCTTAGTTTAACCTGCAGCACAGAAATGCTTTTGGAAGTGTGTTCATCTGAAGGATGCATCTGGCTTAAGTAGCCCTGACCAAATGCTCTTTTAACATGCACAACTCCCTCATCCCTCTTGACCGTCTGCTTCTGTTCCAACGTCTCTGTTTACACCCAGTTTTGCTGCCTGTCTCCTAGAATTTCTTACTGATTTGTTAGTTTCTTTATTCCTTCACTTTCTTTCTCTTCCCCTTCTGCTCTTGTGTTTGTTTTGTTTTGGTTTTGTTGTTGTTGTTGTTGTTTTTGAGACAGGGTCCATGTGTAGCTCAGGTTGACTCTGACTGGCCTTGCACTTACCATCCTCTTGCCTCAGCCCCCCATCAGTGGAAGTAATTGTAATTATTCAGCCACCCATAAGGCTGCACTTCCGGGTCTCTCATCATCAGTGTGTGATGTAGCCACACAAACCCCTTGTGCACATGTTCAAGGCGTGGGTCGCCCCGTCATCAGCATGTGACATAGCCACGTCTTCTCCCTGTGCGCATGTGCTAGGTAGACTTTAAAAGCTGGACATGCCATCTTTGCTCTCTCCCCCCCCCCCCCGCTCGAGAGGCAGCCGCTCTCCCTCTCTCCCTCTCCCTCTCCTTCTCTCCCTCTCCCTCTCACTCTCTCACCCTCTGTACACCATTCACAGGCCTGTGTGCACTTTCTCTTCTAATAAACTCCTAAGTGGGTTTGTTCGCCTCTCGTGTTCTCTTCTCGCTTGTGCCAGATCATTTCAGTAATAAGTGTGCATCGCCATGCCTGGCTTCTCAGTCTCTTTTAAAGACGACTTTTCTGATGTAATCCATAGTCAGTCATATTTAGAAATATAGAAAAGTGCCCTGAATGCCTCATCATTAGAGTTTACTTAAATGTATGCAAAGCCAAAAAAGTATAATGTAGAAAATTGCTTGGGAAAATATCTGTAACATTTGTTCATGCAAAAATCAGACTGTTTTCCAGAGTGCGTAACTGTGGATTTCTGCTTTGATGTGAAACCAAAAGTTGCAGCAGCAAGAACTGGTGATAGGAGAGACAACACAGACACACAAAGACTAATAACATGTTCAAGGTGTTCCCCAGATTGCTACTGATCATCCTTTGTTAATGGTAAATGCGTGACTTTATAATTGGATAATTCCATGTATAAAATTGAGCTTCAAGCAGGCCTCCGAGGAAAGATAGTCTCTGTATTGATAGTACCGACCAAATGGATATCCAAATGAAAGAACATGTACCCGGCAGTATATACCAAGGTTTGAGGTAAAGTGGAAAGCATCAAACCTCTTCGAGTCAACAGAGAGAAAATCTAGTTGGTCATAGGTCTAATAATATGTTTTAGAAACAAATGCAAAGTTTCAGTCCATGAAAACAAAACCTGAAAATTTGGACTTCAATTAGAAGAAAATGCTTCTGTTCCATTAGAGCTACTGCTTAAGAAATGTATAACAAGCTATGGAGTGATAACAATATTTGCATAACAGATATCCAATGGAATGCTTGTATTCAAAAGTCGTAATGATTAAAATCCAGCAATAGGAATATGACCTCATTAAAACCCACTCAGACACCTGGTCAGGAGGCACACAGGTGACAAATGCGCCTCAATGATACCAGCACCAGCACAGGTCCTTAGAGAAGTGAAATTAAAGCAGAATGAGAATTGCATACCTATTAGAATAGCTACTTTAACCTATTAGAGTAGATACTTTAAAAAATGCTGAAGATGCCAAGTGCAAGTGAGGATGTGGGCATGGGAGCTCTCGTTTGCTGACTCTCGTTGCCTTCTGGGAATGCATCAGGAAAGACAGTTGGGCAGTTTGTACCAAGCTAAACACAGGAATCACACACCTAAACCTTCCCTCAGATGCACTGTGTAGTACTGTAATGGATACAGGACAATTTAACAAGATCTGTGCAAGCATACCGATAACATGGAGAGTGAACCACAGGTACACTCAGGACTGTGGTTGTCACTCTGGTTTATTTACCCACAGCACCAAGCCAGCGTATCTGGGATGGGAGAGTATCTTTGGAAGGCTAAGGTCGTAAAATGCAGTCTTTGGAGCATGGGGACACTCCAGATGTGATGGTGGTGACTCAGTTACTCTTCTATTTGTGGGATAAACACCTCCACCACAGCAACCTATAAAAGTAGTGTTTAATTGAGCCTTGGGTTCCAGAGGGTTCTGGTTCATGATGGCAGAATGGGGGCATGGCAGCAGAAGCATCGGAGAGCTCACTTCTTGAACTGCCAGCAGAGGGCACAGGACACACTGTGAAAGGCATGGGGTCTTGTGAAACCTCAAAGCCTGTCCCCAGTATCATAGGTCCTCCAGCAAGGCCGCACCTCCTAATTCTCCCTAAACAGCCACCAACAGGGGCCCCGGTGTTCAAATGCCCAACCATCATGCAGGATCCCTCGTTCAAACCACCAAGGTTGACTAGAGCAGAATAGCATATGATGGTCGCAAGAAAGAAAATGTCATTTACCCTTGGATTTTTATTTTAAATATATTGAAAGATTATATTTAATATTATTTTTTATTTTAAAACCTTTTGGATTTTATTTTTATTTTATTTTTGTGGCTGCTGTGGACTGTGGACTGTAATGGAGTAGGCGTCTGAAAGGCAGGCTATGGAATTCCTGTCGCCCTCTCTGTATATGAACGGGGTTAATCCTCAGGGGCTGATCCTGACGCACAGAGAGACACAGAGTAGGGTTCTACAAGGAGAAACCATGATAGGTAAGATGCCGCCATTTCATATTTAGTACTCCCTATTGTGTAAAACTTGACTGCACTCTAAAGCAGGGTTTGACTTCATTCTGAAGATGGAATGATTGCACACGGCACACCAGGGTAGACCTACAAACGCCGCCACGACTAGAACCACTCGTGTGGCCTCGACTGATGAACAACTTCCTCCTGGGAGTAGAAAGGGTCCTGCCCTATACATTTATTAGAGTGAATTAGGACTGTAGGGGAACATGGGTAGATTAAAGTTGAATCAGGGAAACCAGACTCAAGAACTTATCAGGCACAGCAAACTAAGAACAAGTGCAGCTCATTCACCTGGACCCATACAATGGTGACACTTAGCACTGCAATGGCAAAGGCCCTGTGATGTCTCACCTTGGTTGTCAACTTGATTATATATGGAGTCAACTAAAACCCAAGCAATTGGTTACACCAGTGAGGGATTTTTTTTTTCTCATTTGGATCATTTGAGGGCAGAAGACTTAGCCTAAATCTGGGTCGCACCTTCTGGTGGCAGCCCACGTGAAAGGAGATTGATGGAAGAAGCTTTCGTCTTTTGCCTGCTTGTTCTCACTCTTGCTGGCAAGTTCATCTAATCTGCTAAGGCGTGCCTTCACTGGTGTTAGAACCTCCTTCTTTAGGATTCCAAAGTAGACTGAAGAGCAGCTGTGACACCCAGCCTTGTGACCTGAACAGCTACCAGCTTCTTGGCCTTTTCATCAGGAGACAACCATGGTTGGGCTAGCTGGACCACAACCTGTAGTCATTCTAATAAATCCCCTTTAAATATATGCACGTATATATGTATACACACATATATATTCATTCCATCAGTTCTGTTCCTCTAGAGAACCCTGACCCATACAGCCTCGCTCTAATTTGTCCTCTGATAGCTGCTGTGTGCACGAAGGACTAACAGGTAGAGAGCTCCAGACTGTCCTTTGGATGCCCCCATCTCAGGCCCCCATTGTTGATGTGCCCTACTTGTCTTTTTGTTGTCTGCCCCTCCATCTGCTGACCTGTTTGACCCTGGACCTGTCATTCCTGCTCCAGACCAGGTTCCAGATTCTGCCCTTTTGTTTCTATGCCCGACTAAGATTTTTCTCTCAGCCTTGATTCTCCATGGTCCAGTCTCCACAGCTTCAGCTTCTTCCTCAGAGACTGGCATGGACTTATTATTTTATCAGTGCAGACTCTTTTCTGGAACTCGGCTATATAGCCTTTTTAACTTGTATTCATCCTGTAAACCAGATGATTGATAAGATGATAGATGGAAGATAGGTAGATAGATAGATAGATAGATAGATAGATAGATAGATGATAGATTTATCAATGTGCTGTGTGATAGGAGAGTTAATATTAGTCATTAAGTTTGGAATAAAAGGATCTGCATTTGCCTCAAGCAGACTACCAAGGTAGGCAGGCTTACTTGTCTAACTGATGTCTTTGAAACTATGGCACCTTGTGAGATTGTTATTCAATAACCTCTGACCTTGTGGACAAATATAAACATATTTGTTTATGTTTCTAGCATAGAGCTCCCAGAACAATAGCCATCCTTGTTTGCCCGCTGGACAAACAACTATCTGCTATCTGTGGGGCTTCCTGCAGTTCCTTCTTTTTCTGACCACCTAAGGAGCCACTCTCTCCTTTATCCTTTATCGCTTTGTCTTCTGTTGACCGTTGGTGTGGCCCATCCAGGCTGCCTCTTACTTCCTAGGTGAGAAAATAGGTGGGGAATAAATGGAAGGGGAATCATATAGAGATAAAGAGGCATATCTTAAAATCACTTATTGGATTTGAAACATTGATGCTTTCCTGGAGCATTTCCTGGAGCACCGGGGTTTAAATGGAGTTGAGATTATCCAAACCATCTGAGTCACACATGGGCGTTCTGCTATGTTGTCGAAGGAGTCACGGAGCTAATGACAGTCCTCCCTGGGGTTTCTTTAATACCACGCAAATCACATCCGAAGTTGTTCTTTGCAGGCTCATGATTCGCTGTTCAACTTCAGAAGGTTCTTTGGCCATGTGTTTTGTCAGAGGTTTAAAGCATTGTTCTGAGTAGAGGGCTACAAGGGTCGGGTTTAATGCTCTACAGATGTCTGGAAGGATGACTCAGGCTGCTGGCGGCCACCCAGGGCCGGAAACCTGCTGTTGGATTCCGATTCCCTGTCTGCCTGCCGGAAAGGAAGGGCTGAGCTGTAATTGCGGAGTTTTTAGTGATGTAAATGCGGCCACGCCTGAAGCAAAGCCTCACAGATGCAGGCCATTACTGCCAGCAGCGCTGCTGGGCAACTCATTTTGCTCCCGTAGATGGAAGATGGGTCTTTCATCCCGTGGAGCTCAGTTTAAAATCTTCCTGCTTGACATTCTGATGAACGGCAATAAGCCTCTTCTGTCCACAAAGTGTGCCTCTGAGAACAAGTCTGGCGTTTTAAAAGAGAAGGAAAAAAAAGTGTGTGTGTGTGTGTGTGTGTGTGTGTGTGTGTGTGTGTGTGTGTGTGTGTAAAACAAAAGTATCAGCAGTCCTTTGACATAGAATACCTGCTTTGGCATTTGACCCAATTGCCCACCGCACTTCCTTTCACCTTCCTTATTTAGAGATGAGAGATATAGGCACTTACGTTATCCAGTGAGAAGTGGACTTGTGTTTCAGTCCTGCCTTGTTTATTTATTTGTCTGTGTATGTATGTAAGTACTTATTTATTTATGAAGACAGTTTTGGTCTATTCAGGCTAAAAATAGCCAGAGATATTTGGTTATGAGCCTGCAACATTCCAACCTCTCCCCAATCATAGAAGTTCTAATCCGCCAATCAGCTTTGGCAGAATATTCAATACAGGTGCTTCTTTCCCAGAGCACCTTGGACACACAGGAGGGAAGGAAGGAAGAGTAGTGACTTCCGGTGAGTGGTATGGCTTGGTTAGGATGACTTTACAGAGAAGAGTTGGGGGAGTCCTCATTTTAATTCCTTTCTCCCCATCCCTTGGTCCTCTGCTGGGCTCCCATTGACTAAATCCCAAGCAGGTCAGGATCTACAGTAGTCCACTTGTGTGGTCCATCCTGGTGGCCTAAGAAGAAAGACACAAATTCACGCATATCTAAAGATGCAGATCCTCAGAAAGTTGCCTTTTCCTGTCCACAAAGTGCTGAGAAAGGTCTCTTCCAACTCTCCCCATACATCCGTCTTATTTGTATCATAAGAAACACCTTCGATCACCTAACAGCCTACTAGCAATTCACATTTGAAAATACCTGCCTGGAGCTGGAAAAATGCCCAGATGTGAAGAACACTCACAGTTTCTGCCCAGGACCTGGGGTTGGTTCCCAGCGCTACACATTTGTTCACAACCTTCTGTGACTCCAATTCTCGGGGGGGGGGTTCAGTGCCCTCTTTTAGGACATCAGGCATATGTGAGAGCAAAACACTTATGCATGTAAAATAAATAAATCTAAAATTAAAAACAAAATCCTTGTCTATAGCTTTTGCATCAATAGCTTGCTCCTGGAGCTTTTCCCACTTCACAAACACAGTCACATATTTTATTACGATACCTTCCCTCTTTTATAAAATTTTATTTTAAGTATTAGATGTGCACGTGCGTGTGCTCAGGTCCAGGTGTGCCACATGTGAGAGTTTTGTTTTGTTTTTCTATCAAGGCTGTCTTGCCTGTCAAGGGCCAATGTTTCATACACCTCTCCTAACTTTAATCTCCCAGTTTGTACAACTTTTATGCAAACTTTTTGATCTTGTCACCTAATAAACCTTTCCTTTACCCGAATCTCCCCCTCCCCACACCTTCCTAGAACTTGCTGTCCTCCTGGAATGGCCGATCCTTCTTTCCTTCATTGCCTTTGCATCCATTCCCTTAAAACTGGCCAATCTCTGGGAAGCCCCAGGTCACACTTCAGACACCAGGGAAAACGCCCAACCACCCACCACCCGTGCCAGAATGAAAACAAGGGCTCTCCATCCTTCCATCCTGTTTGGCTTGCGCTACACATTTCTTTTTCTTTTGTAAAAAGATATTGCTTGCTGAGCTTCTTTTACTGCTCCTTTCCTGCCACCTAGATTATTACGTGTTTGTTTCTAACACACAGGGCACCCATAGGAGTCAGAAGATAATCTTTCGGGGAATTGATTCTCTTCCTATCCTGGATCCAGGAGCTGGACTGAGGTGGTCAGGCCTTTACAGCAAGCGCTGTACCTCTGAGCTGTCTGGCAGATCCATTTGACACTTTAGTATTGAAATTTTGCACATGGAATACCTAGTTATTGCTTCACTTTCTAAAGATGATTTAGTCACTATTTATAAGTGTGGTTTGTCCTTTTAATTGAGAGGTCATGAAAGAAGAGTATGGTAGAACACAGTCTATGTTTGGATGCTTCTCATATTACCAAGTCTGTCCCTCTAGCTAAGCATCCAGATGGGACTAATCAGAAAAGCCACGAGAGATGCTGTTTTACTATGCAGTACTTGGTGGGCAAAGACTGTGCTATGAGAGACTTTCTAGTAACAGGAGTGGAAGGATACTCACTCTTATTTCACAAATGATTCTGTAGAAGAAACAATTAGACAGCTGTATTCTATGCTAATCTGTAGACGTCAGTTGCTCAAAATGTGGAATAACAGCAGCACTTATCTCACAAAATGGAGAGAAATGGATTGGTTTTTGTATTTTTTAATGGATGCGGTTGTACTCTGTTGTCCGGGTTGGTGTCAAACTCCTGGCTAAAGTGACCGTCTTAGTTTAGTTTGTCCATAGCTGAGAAGGCAGAGCTAGGCCACTGTGCCTCATTCTGTGTTGGTTCTTACGTGGCTTTTAAGTGGCTACAAGCAATCTACTTCCTTAAAGAAATAACTGACGGTTACTGTTAAGTTGGGAGCGTAACCCCAGCCCCTGGCATCCATCCCAGTCCCCTGGCCTGGGAGTTGCATTGGTCTGGACTACAAATCCCAGCATGCCAGGTCTTGACCCCTCCCCAGGGGAGAGTCAGGACCACTCCCACAGGGTATTTAAGTGGGCTTCCAGAGGAGGAACGCGTGGCTCCAGGTTTGCATGTGCTCCCCGCTTTCCTGTCTCCCTGCCATGCACTTGGCCACCAGAGAGCACCGTATTTAATAAAACAATGGGCATTTTAATCTGACCTAATTGGATTTCTTTGTGCCAGAGAAGCCACTGTCTTAGCATTTTTTCCTAACATAATGCTACAATCCATGTTGCAGATAAATGCTAAGAGTTGTGCTCTGGCTGTGTCTTAGTTAGGGTTTCTTCTATTGCTGTGAACAGAGATCATGACCTCAGTAACTCTTATAAAGGAAAACTGTAAGCTGGCTTACAGTTTCAGGGGTTTAGTCCATTCTTGTCCTGGCAGGAAGCATGGTGACGTGCAGGCAAACATGGTGCTGAAGAAGGAGCTGAGAGTTCTACATCTTGATCCACAGGCAGTAGAAGGGGAACTGTACTGTAATGGGTGAGACATCAAAGCCCGCCTCCACAGTGACACACTTCCTCCAACAAGGCCACACCTACTCCACAAGGCCATTTCTCCTAATAGTGCCACTCCCTGTGGACCAAGTGCTCAAACAGGCGAGTCTGTGGAGACCATACCTATTCAAACCCCCACATTCTATTCCACTCCCTGACCCCCATAGGCTTGTAGCCATAACATAATGCAAAATGCATCTAGTCCAACTTCAAAAGCCCCCATAGTCTATTACAGTCTCAACAATGTTTAAAAGTCCAAAGTTCAGTCTCTTCTGAGAGACGTGCAATCTCTTAACTCTAATCCCTTATAAAATCAAAAAACAGATAACATACTTCCAACACATAATGGCACAGGATATATTTTACCGTTCTAAAATGGAGGAAAGGGAGGATAATGAGGAAATATTGAACCAAATAAGACAAGCTCCAAACTCTGTGTCTTCATGTGTGATGTTAAAATGTTCTTCATATATCCAACTTCTTTCAGTTTCCTTGACTGCAACACACCTTTTTCTTTTGGGCTGGTTCCACTCTTCCTGTTAGCAACTCTTCTCGGCAGGTATCCCATGGCTCTGGCATCTCCAACATCTTGGGATCTCCAAAGCAATCCAGGCTTCAACTTCCCAGATTCCCAAAATGGCCTCTCTGAGCTTTCATGCAGGGACACCCTGATACATTCCTGATTTCAGTGGCTTTCTTTAGTCACGGAGGAAGATTCCATAACCCCTTTCTTCTGTCCTTGATGTTAAAGCCAGAACCACATGGCTGAAGCTGCCAAGTTCTGCTGCTTGCTGGGACTGAAAAACGCCTCCCCCACCCTCTCCTCCTGTTACATTGCAACTTAATCAACTTTCTGTTTTCTATAATTTCCTTCATTGTCTAAGCTTGACTGTCCTGAAACTTGATCTGTAGACCAGGCTAGCCTCAAACTCAGATCTGGCAGCATCTGCCTTCTGAATACTGGAATTAAAGGTGGGCATTGCTATGCCTGGACCATTCACAGATTGGAAGCTTTGCTGGGTAGGATCATGCCCTGAGGTCACCACTCCCTTTATTTCATTTCTTAATCCGTTTATCTCCTTGGAACACAGGATTTCACTCCATTCCACTTCCTGGAGCCCCTTTTCTCTTCAATCTGTACATTTTGTAGTTTTACTTGCTCACCTTGCTCCTTTTCATTATAGATCTTCATTAGAGTTAACACTAGTAACCACAAGACAAAGTCTCTACTAGGCTGCTTTGAGATTTCCTTTGTCAAAGCAATTAATCTACAACCTTTACTTCAGTTTCAGGCAGGCTTTTTAGACAAGGACAAAATCTAGCTACATTCCTCACCAAAATATGGCAAAGACAGTCTTTAGGCAAGGTACTAAAATTCTTCTCCAAGCCCCTAGTGTCCACATCACCCTTAACACCGCTGTCTTCCATGCTCCTACTAGGATGACCCAATAATCAGTGCGTAAAGTATTCTACTGCTTTCCTAACCCAAACTCCCAAAATCTAAATTCCTCCCAAACAAAAGAATGGTCTGGCCTATCACAGCAATACCCCAGTCCCTGATACCATGCTATGAAGAGACACTATGACCGTGGCAACTCTTATAAAGGAAAACAATTAATTGGGGCTGTGTTACAGTTCAGTTTAGTCCATTGTCATCAAAGCAGGAAGCATGACAGTGTGCAGGCAGACATGGTGCTGGAGAGGTCGCTGAGAGTTCTACATCTTGATTTTCAGGCAGCAGCCGCGACTGTGTGATGCAATGGGTGTAGCTTGAGCATAGGAGACCTCAAAGCCCACCTCCACAGTGACACACTTCCCCCAGCAAGGCCACACCTCTTCCAACAAAGCCATATTTCCTAGTAGTGCCACTCCCTATAGGTCAAGAACTCAAACACATGAGTTTATCAGGCATACCTATTCAAACCACCAAAGGCCATAATCAGTACCATCCCTGAGGCTGAAAAGCATCATGCCCTGGCCTCTGTCCATAGGTTCTAGGGTTTTCTTTGTGAAGTTTGTTCAGAGGCAGGTGTTGGACCGTTAAAGATAGTATCTGAATGCCTGTTGTTCCTTGCCTGGATTTCACACTCAATTTTCTCTTTTCATAAGTGCACTGTTGCTTGCTCTTTATCCATTTTTGATCTGTTATTTGCTTGGTAATTGTAGGTTTGGTCTCATTTTACGCTTTCCCAGCTTTTGGCAACAACACAGTCATGTCCTCTGTTCCTAAGTGTCCTTAACTGCAGCATGACTTAAGTCTCCTTTTTAGCTTTTGTTTTTCCTTTCATTTCTTTTCCTTTTTCTCAGCCTCATAAAATCCTAAGACAAAATGTTAAGATCAGCATCAAGTTAGTTTGAGGCAAGGTCTCACTATTTACACTGGCTGTTCTGGTACTCACTGTATAGAAGGAGTTGGCCTCCAAATCACTGGGATCTGCTTGCCTCTATCTCCAGAGTGCCAAGGTGAAAGGTGTAAGCCATCATGCCCAGCCCTGAGTCAACGTATCCCAACACACTTAAGCTAGCCACAGCTTAAATGTGAGGCATTCTTCAAACGCTGATGTCTCGTTTCTAAAATACAGGTATCTGTGGTCTTTTATATCAAGCTGATAAAAATAGTAAACTCACCCTGATTTATTTTCGTGTTTCACCCATGCTATTTTAGGAAGTAAATGACGGGCTTAAAAGCTCCACATTTGGAAGTATACACATCACTTTCAAATGTGGAAGGCAAAGGAAGTCCGTAGGTTAATCCTCTTGATACACACTCCACAGGCAGGCATTCACATTTGTGGAAGGGGACATAGCATGCGTCCCTCAAGATGCATTTTTCTTATGCAGTATGTGTCCACAGAGGTGCTGACAGGACTGTAGCTCAGAATGCCACATCACTGCATACACTGCAGGGTTGGAAGAGGGGATCAAAAGCGGGGAGCCCTGTGTTTACCTTTCTATTTCTCTTAGCACATAAAGAGTTCTGAGTATCTCATGAACGAGAAAGGAAATGCACTCTGTGTGTATGTGTGTGTGTGTGCTTGTATGTTGAAGGAGGCTGCTTGTTGGTTCCCAGCTGCTCAGCCTCAAAATAATCACACAGAAACTATATTATTTAAATGACTGCTCGGCCCATTAGCTCTAGCTTCTTATTGGCTAACTCTTATATTAATTTAACCCATCTCCATTAATCTGTGTATTGCCATGTGGCAGTGGCTAACCGGGTAAAGTTCCAACATCTGTCTCCAGTGGGGCTACAGGGCTTCTCTAAACTCCTCCTTCTTTCTCCCATCATTTGGTTTAGTTTTCCCCACCTACCTCTATTTCCTGCACAGGCCCAAGACAGTTCCTTTATTAACCAATGATATTCACAGCATACAGAGGGGAATCCCATATCACCTGTATGTATCCTGTACATGCATCACCTGTGTGTGTATGAGCGCATGTGCACTAGGGTGAAAAAATAGGTGTTTTAGCATTATACAAAGTGTTCAGAAGGGACTGTCCAGGCCTAGCCCAGAAAAATGCATTCCTGAAGTAAGGCGGCCACCGGGGAATGGAATGTGCTAAGAGAAAAAGAACCTTTACACTCAAGAAATGAACACACAACAGAAGTATGCATGCATGAACCTGAAAAGCATGCTGAGTGCCTGTAGCTGTCCCTTGATGTTCTGTTGTCTTACGAGAAGACAGAAAAAAGACAGGATTTTATGAGCTCTGCCTGTGGATCTTAGTGTGTTTAATCCTCTGTTCATCTATTTGTTGTGGGCCTTACTCTTTTCATCTGCTTTCTTTAACTGATTCCGGAGTATAGGACATTAAAGCTCACATGGCTAATGGATTTGACAGTTTGAGTTCAAGTTGCAATATGGAATATGTCCAGAAGAGGGCAGGAGCACATTTCAAATCAAGTGTAGGGTGGTCAAAGCAGGCATGCCTAGTTTTCCCAAGCAGAGATTGATGTTTCTTTACTCCTTTACGAAAAATTGGCAAGATTTATTTTTAAGTTGAAATTCTAAGTTGAAACAGTCGCTCTTTTAACTATTTCTAGCAATAAGAACCAGATTTAGGGATAATAGGCAAAGCTCTTAGGGATAAGAGGACAGATTCCTAAAGACGAGCGTGGCCTTTGAGAGTCCTTGAGCCTATGTTTCCCTGAATGGTAGATGTTGGACAGTGTTCAGACAGTATCTAATACACATGGTCTCACAATGTTTTTTTTTTTTGTTTTGTTTTTTGCCAAGAATCTGCTTTTGGCAATACATTTCTAGGGCTGAGACAGAGAAATAGCAAGCCGGACCCACGCCAGCTGTCATGATTCTGTTCTAAGTTGTAGAAAGGTAAAACAGGAGGTCAGATTGATATGTGGTGACCTGTTCAGGTAGACACACCTCTTAGGGTGCTGGGGCCACACTGTGCTTTTAACAGCTTTTGTGCTGCAGGGATTTATGAGTTCTCTGGAGGTGAGGACTCTACAGGAACCTATCAGTGAAAGGAAGCGAGTCCAAAGGTCTTGGAGTAGCAAGAGAAAGGATACTAATGAGCCTGCAGTGTGGAGAACTCTTAAGGGCAGAGACTATGGCTTGTGGTGCAAGATGAACAGAAGCTGACCGCGGGACTTGCAGGCTTTGGCAGAAAGCATTGCTTCCTTTCCCCATGCGATTGTGCCATTTTATGTTGAAGAGACCTTGGCCGCCCCTCCTTGAGTTTTCCCAAAAGCACACTGAAGGGTCTCCTGAGGAGTCTGTCACCGAGCCAGATTGTACCAGAAAAATAGGCCAAGAGTGAGGCCCTTGAATTGACAGCTTCAACTCTGGTTTAGAAGCAAGAGGTTCATGGCTGTGTGTGAAGAAAGCACTCTTCTGTTAGGTCTGTGCGACTGAGAGCAACAGAGTCTAGCCCCAGCTAACCAAAGCAGGAAGGGAATTCATCCTTAGGCAACCGGGAGTAAATGGGGCAACTGGGAACCGTGGACAGCCAAACCCGAAACTACACCAGGCACCCAGGATTGCAAGCCTACTAGAGAATCTCTTCCCTTTGGACGTTTACTTTTAATTATAATTGACAGACTGTGATCACATGCATGGGATGGGCAGTCTCTTCAAGGAAGTACCATCCAGATTGACTCCAGCACAGGATCTCTGCTTGTTTCTGTAGGCCCTTCATTCACTCGTAAGCACTCGTTTAGAGGCATTTGGCATCTGCCAAGTGCAGGCAGTGGGCCAGGTACCTGCAATGCAGGGATGAACATTGTCTATTTAGCTATAGCTCCCTTTCTCTGATTTCTGTTGTTGCTGGTGCACAAACGCTTATTAAGCACCGGAGCCACAGAACATTCTTAGTGTTTAGGAAATGCTAATCTGACTAGCTAAGCCTAGAGAGAGCGTTCTGCTGGGTAGGCACACATCTTTAATCCCAGCACTCCAGAAACAGGCAGGCAGATCTCTGTGAATTCGAAACTGCAGGGCAACCAGGGCAGCGTAGAGACATACTGTCTCAAAAAACCCAAAACTAAGCAGAAACAAAAACAGGGTGGGGGTGGGCGTGGGAGGTGGGGCGTCCTGACACTTCAGAGGATTAAAAGATGCTAACAACCTTAGGAACTGAGATGTCTACTCAGAAAGAAAATGGAGCAGCCCAGTGCCTTTCCTCGCAGTGACTGAGACCTACAGAGACGGTCGAAGATCAAGATACCCTTAGCCACCTCTTAAGCTGGAACTCTTGACTTTGCCCATGCGGCAACCATGTGTTAAACAGCTCATTTCAGGCCTGCCTGACACTTGTCATGAATCACAAAGCCTTTGCCCACACAGACTGGAGTGCCTGTGGCTAGATAACAGTATGGTCAGAGTCGCTGGATGATTCAGGTCTCAGCAGGAATGTTCTACAGGACTCACTGACACAGCCAGCCCCGCTTGCCAGCCTCCACTTTCCAAAGCTGCATTTCCAGCACTCTGAGCTGTTAACACAGTCAGCTAGGTGGTGATGGGGTGGGAAATCGTGCTCAGGAGTCTCTCTGCATTCAGATAGATCTATTAGTCTACTCCCTTGATGTGAAAAACAAACAAACAAACAAACAAACAAACAAACAAAAAAAAAACTCAAGGGAAGGAAAAGTCTATGCCAGCTCACAGCTTCAGAAATTTGGGTCTCTTGTGGTAGAAAGGGCTTAGAGGGTCTGAGCGGTTCACCTCCGGAGGCCAGGAAACAGGAAGAATGTCTCCAGGCATAGGCTTTTGCCATCTGGCCTCTCTTCCAGCAGGATGGTTCCGCCTGCAATCAATACGGATGTTTCCCCAGTTCCGTAAATTGGGGTCCTCACAGGAACACCCGAGCGTGTTTTGCTACTCTCCAGGCACCTCTAGGTCCGACTGTCTGGGCAGTCAAGACAAGCCACCACAACACCTAATTGTGATGTGACGTGAGCACACTGCCGCCGGAGCCTCTGCCACCATCTGCTGCTCCCCCTTTGAGGTACTTCTAGAAAGGTCAACTGGGGCTTTAAATGGGAAACATTTGACTTCCTGACGGGGCTATACCATATACAAAGTAAGAACACATTATAAGTTGGGTATCTGAGATCAAAGCTTGCATTCAATTGCTACTTGGAGGTAAAAAATACAGTTATTTTGATCCAAACCTGTAAGCAGCTTTAGAAATGGGGAAAAACCAATTTCTGTAGCAGAGTACGCGAAAGAAACCAGCGAGCAACAGGAACAAAGCAAGCGTTGACATCACAAGGTAGACAGGCAGCAAGATGCTTCTAGAGCACAAGTCTTGAATCCCAGGCATGTGTCATGGCGCAGCTATGCAGATCTGGGTGTGGTATTTAGCTTAGCACTGGATTTTCTATCTGAAAACTGGGAGCAGCCACAGTGTCTCTATGCCTGTGGAGTCGTGGCACTAAAATGGCGTCACGTGAAGACAATGTTTAGAATGGAGCTTTTCATATGGGAATAGTGAATGCTCTACAAATGGTAACCATCACCACTGTGCACTTGGGACCTGCTGAGGTTAAACCTCAGGGCCCTGCTTTCTCAGGCCTCTGCAGCTGCAGTTGGCTTCCCAGGGCCTGTCTCAGTTCTGTCCTTCCTCGTGTCTCGGGAGCTGCTCTAGTGTAGTGTTCTTCCCTGTCTGAGGCCCGCAGTCACTTCACAGGAATCCCACTTCACAGTGTCCCTGGCCTGGTCTTTCTCATTTGCTTCTGGTGAGAGAGCTCGGCACCTAGACATTACCTTCTGTGGCCCTGTTTTCTTTCTGCCAGCTATGGGTCTTACAGTGCCTTCAGGTCTGGGGGCATCAACTTCCTAGATAACCGCAGCTTCTGGATGGCTACTTAATTCATTGCCCATCGACTAGATTCCCATCTCAAAACTCATGGCCCCTTTCAGTCCATCTTCAAGTCACTGGAATCTTCCTACCTCTCTACATGAGGCCTTATCATTCCTAGAGCAAAGTTTTATGTCAGAAAAGGTAGGAGAGACACTTAGGAGCCCAAACTGAGGTGATTTAAGTCTTGAGTAGCTAACACATCACATGAGGATTCTAAAATACCAGGCTCTGGGGCCTGACCCTTGAGTTTCAGTTCTTCAGCACCAGCCTAGGAGTGGACTGTGGACACCCAAGCAGGGGCAGGAATGACAAGCTGAGCACTTTTGTGAGTCTTAGATAAGACTCAAGTATTGGCAGCCTGACACATCCATTTATCTTTTCACTGTTTACCTTAAGGGAGGAGATACCTTTAGCCTCAAACTTAGAAGAAAAGATTTATTCAAGGTAAGGGTCATCACTCCTGACAGGGCAAGCAGAACTAAGGGTGATTACTTCACACGCTGGAATCATAAAAGGTCTGGCAGACACTTGTAATCTCAGCACTGGGGAGGTGGGGACGGCGGGGTCCCTGGGACTGCTGGCCAGCAGGCCTAGTCTAATTAGTAAGTCCTAGGTCTCTGCCTCAAATAAACAAGTCCTGATAAAACAGTACCCCAAATCGTCCTCTGGCTTACACACACACACACACACACACACACCACACATACACACACACCACACACACACACACACACCACACACCACACACACACACACACACACACACACACACACACACTCATACCCTGCACATACACACACACAAGCAAACCAATAAGAAACGTTAAAAAAAAGAATAGCATTTTTTTTTCTCCTTGCCAGCCAACTGTTCTACTGATGGGAGACGTCAAGCAAGAGCTGGGCTGTGCGCATACTGCGCGGAGGCTGCGTGTAAAGTCGCAGTGCCCTGTCAGAATAGTAAAGCAGACTGCTGCCTCACCATGCCTCCTGCAGCATCAGGTTGGCAGCTGAGAGCTCTCCCACAGAGATGCCCTTTTCTTTTTGAAGTCTTTGCCCCTCACCAGCCTCTCCATGCCATGGCACAGTCCCTCTGAATAGCATCCTGTGGCCGTGGGCTTTGAAGCCATCCTTCTGAGGAGGCAGTGCATACGGCACCTCTTTCATGTCCCGACTTCTGGGTCATGGTGACTGATGTGCAGACCTGGCCTTGGGTTCCTCCTCTGTTCTTTCTTCCTTTTGTGATTTTCATCAACTTTCTGCACCTCAGCCCCTGTCTCTGTCTCCTGGAAGTGATAGCATTCATTAATGTGCCTTGGTTGTAGGTGATAGATCCTTTAGTCAATCAAAAGGGGTGTAAGACCAGCCCTTGCCAGGCTCTGAGTCTACATTTGACAGCACTGTGAAGATAGAAGCCGAGTCAGACAAACAGCTCAAAGGATGTTGAGTGGCAAGAAGTAACCACAGTCTGTAATCATCCAAATATATACCGCAGGCCACACACAAATGCATGTGCACTCTCCACCTGAAACGACAGTCACACTTCACGATTAATATTTACAAAATAAAAATCTCTAGCATCCCCCCAAACTCCACCAATTTATACTTTATAAATGTACTTCTTATTCCCAATTATTTTCACACAAAACCTCGTCAGCATCATTGCTGTCTCCTCACACCCACATCCAGTCCATCTAGTCTTTCCCTTGTTACTTCGTCCTGCATCCCAACTCTGTGGACTTTTCACTTGCAGTGTGGTCCATGGACAGAGACACCTAAAATAAAATAGGAGCTTACCATATCGCCAAGCCTGACACCTACACGTTGCCAAACTTCTGACAGAAACATAAGGAACCAATAGAGTTACATGTATACTAAGGACTTACATGTGTGTTAAGAACTGAAATCCACGCTGAGTAACCAGGCAACAACTACTCTAGAATCACAACTGTTACATGTGCTGCCAGGATAAAGGGCTGGAGCTGAGCAAGGATTGAGCCTAGCCTTGCTAAGAGAAGTAAGGAACCAAGGAGGGCTGCCAGGGGGTGTTGATGTGTATGTATACAAGGATCTGGTCAATGGAGATTCCTCAGCCTCTAACCATAGGTGCCAATACAATTATTCAATTCTCTAATAGCTGTTAGTCCTATTTCTAGAGTCTAAAATTACTCTAAACATTTAACCCTCTTATTAGAAAAAGAATAAGGTACATTTGTGAGGGGGGAAAAGGGTGTGATCCGAATGATTCCCAGAAAGAACACCAAGAGCAACGGAATCACTTAGTGCTCTCGTGAATAGTACACACACCCTGAGAATTCTATGTTATTCTTATGCAACGACTTTCAAATATTTTTTATATGACATTCTGAGTCATGCTCTTGGGTACTTAATTATTGGAAGGCAACATTACTCCTTATGGTTACATCCATATTGTTGGCGCTGTCAGCCCGTGGGGTTTAGATGTTCCCGCCTAGGGGCGATTTGAGAGGTAATGATGATCTCGCCTGTTTACCGGCACTTCACAGTTTACACATTTTTCCTTCGAGTGCTAAAGTAGACTAAAGGTGAACAAGTCTGGTGACCGGTATTCCTTTCCTTTGAATGAGAAGACTGGGTTGCTGGGAGTGTCCAGGACCGTCGTGAGGGCCACGGCTGGTGGGTATCTGAACAGTACAGCAAACTCAGTATCTTTATCCTTTGATGAAGAGACGGTGACTTGCATTCAGGACCTGGCCGGTGGACTGTGTGGGTGTGAGTTGTCGTTGTGAGATGGGCTTCTTCAGTGACACAGGCAAGTCGCTCTGTCCCATGAGTCTTATTTTCCTCACTCGTAAAACAGAGAGTGATATGTACTTATTGGGGCCATTGTAGGGATCAGCTGAGGTGCGATGTTCTATCCTCATGTGACAACTTGCTTAGCTAGGCAATAAAGCTTGTGTGGATCAGCAGTTCTCAGCCTGTGGGTCACGACTCCTTTGGGGGTCACATATCAGATAGACTGTATATCAGATATTTATAGTGCGGTTCATAACAGTAGCGTAATTACAGTTATGAAACAGCAACAGAATTTTATGGTTAGGGTCAGCACAGCATGAGGAACTGTGTCAAAGAGTCGCAGCATTAGGAAGGTAGAGAACCACCGCTCTAGATACTGAGAATCCAAACATGAATGAAGTCTTTGCCTTCATGCCAAGTCCAGATTAGGGGGCATTGGTGAGCGTGCCCTAGAGTTCAGCTAATCCTCTCTCCTTCTGCTCAGACACTTTATATCCTTCTGCATAGGTTCACTGACTTCATCAGCTGAGAAAGTTATACCTTATAATAAAGAGAAATATTAAGTACAAAGAAAAACATTATCACTGGAAGCAAATCACATCCCTGAAAGTTCAGGGTTCTTTTTTTTTTTTTAAGGTTTATTTATTTAGTATGTATACAGGGTTCTGCCTGCATGTATGCCTGCACACCAGAAGAGGGTGCCAAACTTCATTACAGATGGCTGTGAGGCACCATGTGGTTGCTGGGAGTTGAACTCAGGACCTTTGGAAGAGCAGTCAGCACTCTTAACTGCTGAGCCATCTTGGGTTCTTGATTTAGAACCACAGGGACACAGCACTGAAGGCAGCTTTTGCCAGAGTTTCCTCACACTTCTGTCCTCCATTTATTCTCACAAAGGATACACATAAGCACTAGCCTAGAAATGCAAGATATACACTGCGAAGAATACAGAAATGCCATCAAGGTAAGATGGGCAACCCATGAGCCAGTTCACAGGCCCTGCATTGGAAGGACTGCTCTGCTGTGCACAGGATTTGGGTAGCACCTCGGTTTGGTGCTTCTTAAGAGGGGGTGGGAGGGGGACGTGAATAGGATTACATACAGGTAGAGCTTAATATCACTGTGTTTTGCCAATACCCAGTCCGGAGCCAGTTAGTCAGATAGATGGCTTATGATCATGCGGTGAAAACAGAAACAATGGGTTTCAAAGCCTCAGGAAAATTTAGACTTAAATAAAAAACAATTAAGAAAGAAGTCTTGGCATCACTAAAGTTTTGTAGAAAAGTCTCTCGGGTAATTGTTTCAATACAGACAAAAGTAAGTTAGAAGAGGCTGCAGCCAGTGAATTCACCCACTGGTTTCTGGGTGTCCAGTCTGTGGGTGTCCATCCTTGGTCCTGACACTGCTGACTGTGACTTATGGTTGTCACCTGGAATGTACCTGAATCAGCTGGGAAGCATCAGAAGCTGAAGCTAGCTGGGTTTACCACTGAAGATGGTGGTTTAGTAGGCGCGAGAAGACCTGGACAGTCAGTATTAAATAGCTTACCCCCGTTGATCTCATAAATAATATTAGGTTGGGGAAAAAATGTATCTTTTGGGTGATTGGAACAATGACCTTAAGTGACCCAAATAAGCTGAAATGTGGACCTTGTGTAGTTAATTGTAACTTATTATTTAAAACCAAAGATTGGTTATAAGAATTGCTTTGGAGACCCTGGTAGCAATGTGTGCAAGTACACAACGTGGGGTGGTCATTGCTCAAAATCAAGGTTCACAGGAACTATACGAGAAGGCTTGCTGACCGCAGAGGGCTGTCTACCAACACAGATCATGTGATGTGAAGCACAGTGTGTTGGCCAAGGGGCAAGTGCTCATCTGGGTAATTGATGGTTTACTTGACCGTTCCCACCCAAAGACTTGCAAATCATGGAAAAGGGAAGTCAGAGCTTTGGAATAACCTAGAAGAACGAGGTGGGCCAAGCTCTTCAGACAGAGAGACACAGATCCTGGGGCTCCATGGAAATCTTCCTGTCCATGCATGGGGGCCCTGAGGAGAGAGGAGGAGGGAGTCCAGACTCCCATCCTAAAGGGAAGATGTAGTTCTAGCCACTTTGCTATGATCTGTTTGATATCTAGCTCTATGGATGGATTTACTTGAGAAATTTAATTTTCAATTCGGTGGATTAAAATTTAACATGGCAAAATAAAGCTAAAGAGTTCCTAACAGGAAGCCAGCCTTACACGTTGCTGTCAAAAATACCACCAGAATATCTTTTTCTCAGATATTGAAAAGGGGAAGAAGCATATTCAACACTACTTTTACTAATTTGAGTGAAACTATTACTCAGGCCAAAGTGGGGCTGTGTGTATTCAAAAGATACACATGTATATACGTATATATGAATATATATGGGTATAAATTTAAAGAGCATAAGGATATAAATGTGTGTGCATATTATTGTAAGCACACAATCAAGTAGACAGAGACATTCTTTTATTGCATTTTTGATTCAGCTGAAAAGCAATTGCAGCTATTTGACCCCTGGTACTGCTTCAGGGCAATTTGTTAGTTAATAAGGACACATCTCAGTCTCTCATTATTTCCCACATATTCGAAGTGAGCAAATGATTGGTGGGGTGCTTTGGATGCTCTGTCGCTTGTTTCTTTGGTCGAGGCTAGCTTAAGTGATGCTGAGCATTCTCTGTTCAACTCACAAATATTTGCATTTAGTAAATAAATCAATAGAAGATTAAAAAGATGGAGTCATGCCAATCCATTTTATTTTCTGCAAAAGAGGCAGGATGTCAATGAGCTTTACTTCTGGGATTCATTAGCTGGAATATAATTGCTGATTATTTACATTGAATTCAAGATGAATCTAACTCCTTCCAAGTCTCTGATACAAAACTGAAGGAATGTTTGCTTCCACTACTGGTTTCTTTAGACTCCTGGAATGCTCATATTCTTTAGGAGAAGAGAAGGGAAAATTTGTGACATTAGACAAATTTAGATGCTCCACATCAGTGTAATTGTAGAGCCGGAAATGAACAACTTCACTATTCAATCAAGTTTGGTGTGACGGGTAATCCTGTCAACCCGACAATATCCAGCATCATTATGGAGACCAACCTCTGGGCATGTCTGCGGGAGAGTTTCTGGATTAGCCTAACTGAAGCAGGAAGACCTGCCTTAACTGGGGCACCATTTTATGGTCTGCGACCCCAGACTGAATGAAAAGGAAGAGAGCTGAATGTGAGCACACATTCATCTCTGTTTCTTACTGAGACGCTGTGTGACGGATGCCTCAAGCTCCTGCCGCTATGCCTTCTCCTCTAGCATGGACGGATCCCCAGACTAAAATGAACCCCTCCTCTTCTGGTTGTTTTCTCAGATCCTTTTGCACGGTAGTCACTGATGTAAACTAACCCTTGCTGTAGAAACTGAAGCAGAAAGGTGACTATTGGAACTTTCTGGATCACCCTATATGTGAAGGGTTAGGGTCGTAACATTCCTTGTCTACAAAGGCAAGGGATGTTACTAGGTAACCCACTAATTGTCCTTCATCGAGCAAGCAGTTTTTGCATGTGGCTTGCTACTATGAGAAAAACAAAGGAAGTCTAAGACCGGATCCCACCTTACTGGGCAGCAGCTCAGGAAGCCCCTGAGGGATGCGCTTGTGGAATCCTCCTGGTGGAGTTGGCTCAGGAAGCTCCTGAGGGATGCGCTTGTGGAATCCTCCTGGTGGAGTTGGCTCAGGAAGCCCCTGAGGGATGCGCTTGTGGAATCCCTGTGGCAGAGTTGCAGTGCGTGGGGCAGGCGAGAGCACAGCGCACAGTTAGTGAGAACTTGGTGCCTCAGCAGTGTGGTCTTCGTGTGCCACCGCTTCACTCCTTCCAACACCTCACTGCAAAATTAAAACTAAAAACCACTGAGCCACGGGTACTTACCAGACCTGTCCTGGGCTGGGGAGACAGCTCCAGGGGTAAATTATTGCTAAGCAGGCATGAGGGTTTCAGTTTGAATACCCAAGACCTACATGAAAGCCAGATGTGATAGTATGCTCCTGTAACATTAGTGCTGGGTGAAGAGACAGGACGCTCCCCGAAGCTCACTGGCCAACAAGTCTAGTTAAAATAAGAAGCCCCAACTTTAATAAGGATATCATTTGAAAAATACTCAAGGGCTGGAGAGATGGCTCAGCCGTTAAAGGCTGGGCTTACAACCAAAAATCTAAAAATACCCAAGTATGAAAGAGGAAGACATCACACATCAGCCTCTGACCTCTGGATTACACATTGGTATATGCATATCTACACACACACACACACACACACACACACAAACACACACACACACACACACATACACACCACAAGAAAAATAACTAACGGAAAAGAGAGAGAAGAGAGAAGGGGGAGGAGGTGAACAAAATAAATGTGTCCCAAGAGTCCCATAACAAATATTGATAATAACAGTTGAACGAGTGACTGACTGCACGGTAGGCAGCAGACACAGTACCTTGCACACGAAGCATGTCATGAACGTGTGCTCACAGACTAGACACCAGTTTCCCAAGCTGTAGGTTGTGATTCACAACCGAATGTGGGAATTACACAAAAAAGCAACAATAAAATATTTCTGAACTTGTGATATCCAAAACTTAATTCAAAACCAAAGGCATCATGAACCCATGGTATTTCTGACAGTGCTCTCCATGACTCTCCATGACTCTGCAGTCATGAGTCTGAACATACAACATATGTGCTTCGTATGAGGCATGATTTCATGCCATGTAACAACAAATACTGCCTGAAACACATCTGTTCGGATTCCAGACTGTTATATGTCATGAGCTGCAGTGCTTCAAGACGTACAAAATTTTCATCTTGTACAAAAACATGGTATAATTGTAAAAATATAAAGAATTTTAGCATTTTCCTGTGGCCATTTCTCAGTATGTAAGTACCAAACTAAACTGGATTACACTATGCTAGAATGTTTGACTTTTAAAATTACTATTTGATACACTAACTTGAGTTTAATTTTTAAAAAGGGGTAATAATTGTTGGCTTGGGACTCTGCAATAATTTCTGAAATGTCCTGAAGCGTCCCTTTATACTATAATAGGCATTGATGGAAAACCATCTACTGAGCATCGGCAATTACCCAATAAAACTGTTGATCTATTGATCAACTCTGAAGAACCCTTGGAGATGCTTTGTGTCCTGCAGTATTGCTAATTTATCGAATATTTCATTATCTATGGAAAGATAAGCACTTTCTTCTCTTTAGTATGCAAACTTGCTTTTATCTTCAGCGGTAAAATTATCTGTATACAAAATAATTATTTTGAGTATGTTTAAGATATGTTAGTACTAAATGTTTGATTTGTCGACCTATTTTCTGTCTCTATATACCCAAGATTACTTTAAAAACTATTCGGCGGAAAGGGGTTGTGTGTGAAAAGTAAATCAAAGACTTGGACCAAATGGTAGTGAGGGCTGTAGCTGCCACTGTAGAAACACGTGGGAGCCCATGTCCTTCAGAGCCACCCGTGAGCCAGTTACAGCTTTACCCCTGATGCTTCATCTGGAACAAACAGGTCTTGATGAGATGAGTGACTTTCAAGGAAATTCACCATTTAAGCGGCAAAGTAGGAATTCACATCTACATATTGCTTCTGGTCTCCTCAGCTCCCCAACTGAATTCTTCTTCTTCAGAGGGTCAGGAGACTCTGACAAATGCCTCCCAGGATTGAGGGTGATAATAATGGTAGTTAAAGGCTAATGTTGTCCTGACAACCTGGAGTGACTGGCTGGGGTGGGTGGAATAAGACGGAAGTAGAGGCACTGATCGGCTTGGTGGCTCTACATTCACCAGTAAGACTGATATAAGGGGAAACAAAATGTTTTTTTTTTTCCTGCAAGAAATCGTGCCAAAAGTATGAGATGTAATGAATTTATAGAACTCAGTGGCTGCCATGGGAGGACATCAAAGAGAGAACTGGCTTCCATCAAGAGAAGTTGCAAGGCCAAGGGCTGTGTGTGTCCCTTTGATTCACTAGAACCTTCCTAGCAGGGGTTCACAAGATCCCTGCAGAGTCTGTTAATGAATGGACTGAGCTAATGGCAGATTTCATGCCTGAGCACTCAGGCAGGGAAACTGCACCGCAAATGTCCAATGGAAGGGAAAAAGAATGTGATTTTTGTTCATGCCCATGTGTTCTCCAGCTTTCTGTTGCTGTGAAAACACCTGAGAAAGTCAAATTAAATAAGTTTACTTTGGTTCATAGATTCCAAGATTTGATCCCTAGCGATTTGGTCCCTGCACTTTAGACCCGAGGCGAGGCTGCAAAGCACCACAGAGAGACACTGGGGCAGAGCTAATTACCAGGGTAAGCAGCATTTTTCTTTCTCTGTCTGGCTTTTCTTCGCTTTAACATAATGTTTCCATTCCCATCTAGTTGTCACAAATAGCAATTTCTTTTTTTAAAAAAGCTAAATGATCTCTCTCTATTTCTCCATACATATTGTCCTTATCCAGTCATCCCTCACGAACACTTAGCTACTCAGATTTACTGAAGTTTTTGAATCAGAGCTGGGGTTTGCTGAAAATATTTTAACATCAATTTAAGCACAAAGGTTAAGAAAAATAGGAAGAGAGAAGACACTTGTGTGTGGGTCCTCTAAGAAGTGTTACAACATGTCATTGTCTTTATAGTCGTCATGTATAGGATTTGGGTGGGGTTCAAAGGGTAGATGAGGAACCTAAGGAGATGGCAGGGTGAGTCCTGTGGGGGGCTTGACAGGATTGCCGTTCTTAAGATCCCAGGATGCAGAAGGCCTAAGATCTTGTTACAGAGTTTGAGACCACCGGGAAAAGACCACCAGACTCAATTTAGATTATAATTCTTCAAAGTTATTAAAGCTGCTAGCAGGACCACAGTCTCTAACCCAGATCAGAGACTTGTCCCTAGAGGAGAGTGAAGAAAGGGCTTCTAAAGGCAAAACCCACAAGAGCTTTTCTGTTCTGCCACGGTGAGATGGTCAAGGTGGCCTCAAAATAATCCTTGAACATCTGCATAAGCAAGTTACAGAAATTAAATCAACAGTCGGTCATATCACAACAAGTGATGTTCCCGATTGTACATTTCTGGGTGGAGGTTAAGGAGTCAGTGTGGCTGCAAAGTTTTCTTACAGGAACTTGAGTAAGAGACAAACTTCTGGCTGTGAAGATACCAAGAGGGATTCCGAGCACAAAAATGGAGTTTCTTTAGCCATCATAGTATCTTGGCTGCAAAGCTCATAGTTTCGTTTGAGATTTTTTTTTTTTTTTGG
The DNA here is from genome assembly GCA_004026605.1 of Ondatra zibethicus. Taxonomy (NCBI): domain Eukaryota; kingdom Metazoa; phylum Chordata; class Mammalia; order Rodentia; family Cricetidae; genus Ondatra; species Ondatra zibethicus. The sequence goes on from PVIU01002038.1 coordinate 134,295, forward strand.
TTTTTCGAGACAGGGTTTCTCTGTGGCTTTGGAGCCTATCCTGGAACTAGCTCTTGTAGACCAGGCTGGTCTGGAACTCACAGAGATTTGCCTGCCTCTGCCTCCTGAGTGCTGGGATTAAAGGCATGCGCTCGTTTGAGATGTTTATGCAGTGTCTAGGGAAGGGGATGAGGCTCACTGTTACCTTTGTTACCTTGACCTTGAATTTATGTATGAAGGGTTGTTGTCACTTTTAATACAAAGAGAAATAAACTAACCATGCCTGTGGTCTCTGATCAAAGCTGGACTGCAACCTTCCCAAATTCTCACACCAACAGCTTAACCCTTGGAACCTCAGAATGTCTCTGAATTTGCAAGCAAGTTCTTTATAGAGGTGATTGAGCTAACACAAAGCCCTTTGAGTGGGGACCCATGTTGGCTTGGTGGGCATCTTCATAAGACGGACATCAAAGCGTGTGCAGGAAGTCAACCAGACAAAGAGGCGGCAAGGATAATGATCTGTGAGTTGAGGAAGGAACTAGGCTTTAGGGAGAACCAAGCCTCCAGCACCACATCTTGGCTTTCCAGCCTCCAGCACTAAGACACTAGATTGCTAAAAGCCGCTCAAAACAAGGCATTTAGATATGGCAACCCTGCTCTCTAATGCTGTCTACACAGTGTGTGTTGATAAGTGTGGAAATGTAGGCTCCAGGGATTAGACTCAGGTCTTCTTCAGGCTCGTGTGAGTAGTGCTTAACCTGCTGGGCCATCTCAATGGTTCCCAGTCCTAGTCTGGAAACTAAAATCCCAGCGTTCAAGCTTCCTATGATGTTATGTCTTTGTCCATTTTTGTTACCTTTTTTGGCCCTTATTTAAATGTCAACTCTTTGGGGCTGGAGAGATGGCTCAAAGGTTAAGAGCACTGACTGCTCTTCCAAAGGTCCTGAGTTCAATTCCCAGCAACCACATGGTGGCTCACAGCCATCTATAATGAGATCTGGTGCCCTCTTCTGGCATGCAAGCATACATGGAGGGAATGTTGTATACATAATAAATAAATCTTAAAAAAAATAAATAAATGTCAACTCTTGGTGATGTAAAGGCAAAGGGAGATTGTGGCATCGAAAACCTTCCATGCCACTGTCTTCAGCTGATAGAGTTGACATTGCATAATACGGTCTTGCCATTCTTTCACTCAGAATCTTCTAGCTGCAGCCTTCTGGGGCTGGGATTACAATTACATTTACAATTACATTACAGTTTATACTCATTTCTGTAAAGTGGTTTTAGCTTCATTTCTTGTCTGTTATCTTGTATATGTATGCCATGGTATATCTGCTTCACATTCATGGAACACTACATGAGGTGGCTAGTACTATATGGTCATTTATTCTCCACATTTTATCCAGTTATGAACTTTGTGTTAGTCTTTGTCTGCTGCAGGAAGAACCCTCTTTGATGAGAGGAATGCTGGTTAGAATTTTTTTTCTCAATTTGATACAACCTAGGGTCATCAGGGAAGAGGGAACCTTAGTTGAGAAAACACCTCCATCAGATTGGGCCGTAGGAAAGCTTGCGTCGTATTTTCTTGATTGATGATTAATGTAGGAGAACCCAGCCTACTGTTGGTCCCACCCATGAGCAGATGGTCCTGGGGTGTATAAGAAAGTGGACTGGACAAGCTATGGAGAGCAAACTGGGAACCAGCATCCTCCATGGTTTCTGCTTCAGTGTCGCTTTCAGGTTCCTGCCATGCTTGAGTCTCTGTTTTGTCCTCCCTCAGTGACAGACTGTAATTGAGATGTGTAAGTCAAAACTTGTTCCTTTCCAAATTGTTTCTGTCATAGTCTTAGTAACAGCAATAGGAACCAAAGTAGAATAAAAGGCAGAAGCTACATGCATCCGTTGGCATAAGAATAACTACTTTGATTACAGTTAAAACTCTACAGATTTTGGAAAACGGTACCCATATGTTCTCTTCTACAGTCTACAATCTCTCCAACTGCTGCACTATTTCTGGGAAGGTGTGATAGGGAACTGATGATAGACCAAAGTAAGGATATCACTAAGTTCCAAATGGTGAACCAGTGAGTTTTACTGGGGTTACTTATAAGAATATGGGTGAGTGGTTACTTGACTTAAAACCAGTAGAATCATCAAAGCTCACCCAAAGTGACAGCCCGCAAAGGCTGGAAACTCGCATGGTTCTGCACAACATTCAGGCAGCTCAATGAGTTGGAGGTGGTTCAGTCAGTTTGAGCCTCTTCCATGTCTTATCAGCTGCTCTCTGCTTCTTCTAGCAGCTTTGCTTGTCTGAGAGCATCTCTCACCAGGTCTTACTACTGCCCAAGGAGGGAAGAGCCAAGTAAATCTGGCCATTTTCAGGGATTTCCTGAAGCTATTCTGTTGCTTTTCCAGAAGTTTAAGGAGGTTCCTTGCAGGATGGGATGCTTCACCTCTCTTGAATATCCTGTGTCTTAAGGAACGTCCCTCGAAGGTGGGAAGTTTTAGTCTTGGAGGAAACAGTTATAACACCAGTTATAGGTAGCTGGCTAGTGTTTACAGTACCAGGCGTGAATTTCCTCCTATCGAGTGGCTCTTAAGCCCAATTAGAATGTCATTAGTTACCCTCAAGATTTTAAGTGCCACTATTTCATCATTGGCAACAGTTAGTCTAGTCATTGTTATGGTTCATAGTCACGGTTGGGAAGAGCGATCAATTGCTTTGCTCTAGTGGCATCTTGCGTAACATGTGATACTGTGAGAGCTAGTCGTCAGGGAAGAGGCTTCCAGGTCAGTTCCAGCTTGTCCTACATGCAAAGTGTGTGGTGTCATCAGCAATAGGACCTTACCAAGGGCAATGTCAGCAGCCTCTATTGTTTAAAAATCTCCTGGATTTCCCAACAGCTGGAGCTGGAATGGAGAAAAAGGCCACATGTTCTGTCTTATTTGTGGATGTGAGTTCCAATTCTTTAGATTAACATAGCAATGAAAGTGGGAAAGAAGAAAAGGAGTGTGTGTGTGCACATAGACTCATATAGTCTTGCACACGTGCAAATAAATAGGAAAACTGATCTAAAGAGAGAGATAAAAGGGGTTGGATTGGTAGTTAAGAGATTCAAAGTAGTCTTGCAGAGAACCAACCAGGGTTTGGTTCACAGCCCCCACGTGGAGGTTCACAACCCTCAGTACCTCCAGTTACAGCTTATAGCTTTCTTGAGCACTGCATGCCTGTGGTGTGCTTAAACACATGCAGACAGAACACTCAAACATATAAAAATCAAAACGGATAAAATCTTTCAAAGAGAAAGCACTTGAAAGTGAATACCATTTTCACTATATGATTTTATGTCTCTTCACGTGATGTTTTGGGGATGCTTGAAGTCACATTGTTGAACATTTCATTAGACAAACTGTAAGCATTCACTTGGTTCTAACATGTATGCATTCAGCAGCTACTACATGCTTATGAAGCAGGCATGTGTTTTGTTCCCTATGGGATGCATTCCACTGTGTTGCATCATCTCCCGTTGCATAGTGTATATACTCTTATAAAAATGCTCTATGCACCCATATATCAACCGTAAAAACCATAGTGTAAACTTTTTATTGTTTGACTTCTAATCCAATACTTCTTAGTCAAGCTGAAATAGTTCAGGTTTAAATATCAAAAACCTCCAAATCTTGTGCCCATTTATTGTTGCGGCCCAAGACTCTAATGCTGTAATTTCCACTGTAGCTGTTTTAGTACAGACTCAACTTGGCAGCAACGGGAAACTCATGACACACAGAACATTCTGTATAATGACTCCACATTGTTCGGTACTGATGAAAACCACGTAATTAATGTTTTTGTTTAATAACACAGATTCAGATTTCTGGAGCACCATGTCTTTGTGAAGTGGTTTCTGTTTAGCAACTAAAATGTGTCTCACTTCATTTGCTTCATATTTGCTGGTGGATTCTTTCCCAAAAAAAAAATCCCCTTTTATTATATGGAATGCTGAAATAAAGACTTCAGCTTGCAGTACATGGTTTCATTTAAGGCGAGAGGTTGGCATGGCTTTACTGCAGCCTGCTATTGTCCTGAAGCCATTTTATTGTGCCTTTCCAGGCCGTCAGTTTCCCTTAAACCTCATAATTAGACTCATAAAATACGAGTTCTTTTTCTGTACCTTAAAGCGAGTTCCAACAGAGGAGCCAGTGGTCTTTTAAAGCCAAACTTGTAAACTGCATTTGTTTAAGCCTTGGGAGATGGGAGAGAAGCATGGCCTGAGAAGCTGATTGTAAAATGCCTCTTACTGTGTGCGTGCGTGCGTGCGTGCGTGCGTGCGTGTGTGTGTGTGTGTGTGTGTGTGTGTGTGTGTGTAAGCCAGAGGACGATTTGGGGTACTGTTTTATCAGGACTTAAAAGTGTTTGTGGGCTGGTCAACTCGTTATGTGTGTGTAGAATCTGGACTCCTGTCCTTATGGTCCTATAGCAAGCACTTTTAATGGCTGAGCCATCCAGCTAGCCTCTCAGATCCTTTTCTGTAAAGCTATTCCTGGGTTCGGAGAGATGGCTCATCTGTGTTTAATGCAGTTCCTATGATTTCACAATTATTCTTTTTATGCTCACCTCACCTTTCTTATCTGCCTCCCACCACCAATATCCCTATCCTTACAAACCCCTACCCATTTGTGACTCATTGAATTAAACCAGGGCAGTCTGGATGACCATGGATTTGGAACGACCATTGGAGCCTGATGAAGCATCACTGGTTATACAACCAAAGACAGTGACTCCTCCTCTCTCATTTAGCTGTAAAGGAAAAAATGAAATTTGTATGTCAATGGATATAAATGGGAAAAGCTGTGTTCAATAAGGTAACCAAAACCCAAAAAGTCAAATACCACACGTGGTTCTCATTTGTCGTTTGTGGATCCTAATTTCAAGTCTTATATTCTGTATGGTTAACTAGGAGTATCTGTGGAAGCCAGGAAATTAGAAACAAGCCATTGGCAGGGGATGCTTTCAAGGAGTGAGACAGTAGGTTAAAAAAAGTGGAGAGGGGAAATACTGAGAATGGAAAGGTTTAAACAGAGTGGGAAGTGGGGGAATATGGAGTCAATGAGATAGTAGAAGAGGGTAACCAAATGAAGGTCTATGGAAAAAGCTACTTGGAAACGTCGTATCTTTTTACATATTTTAATGCATGTATTTATATGAACATGCAATAACACCTGTGATGTGGGAGTCACCTCTGTGTGTTGTGATTACCATAGTGAATAAAGATACTACCTTGGCCTGTTGATAGGGCAGAACTTAGGTAGGTGGAGAAAACTGGACTGAATGCTGGGAGAAGGAAGGTGGAGAGAGAGACTCCATGGAGCCGCTGGAGACAGATGCTGGGAATTTTACCTGGTAAGCCACTGCCATGTGGCGATATACAGATGAATAGAAATGGGTTAAATTAAGATGTAAGAGTTAGCCAATAGGAAGCTAGAGCTAATGGGCCAAGCAGTGATTTAATTAATACAGTTTCTGTGTGATTATTTCAGGTGTAAGCTAGCCGGGCAGCTGGGAAGAACAAGCAGGCCCTCCTACACACTTGTAACTTAGTGGTATGGTATATGATTACATTGAGTGGCTCTGAAATGCTGAACAAGGACTGTTTCCTTGGATAATTATTGGTCATGGTCATAACACATGATGCTGAAATCTACAAGGCTCTCTCTCTCTTTTTTAAAGTACTTTTGTATCCCTCTTTGTGGTATCTCGAATGAGACTGACCCCCATAGGCTCCTATGTTTGAATGCTCAGTCCCCAGTTGGTAGACTGGGAAAGATGAGGAGGTGTGGCCTTGGAGGAGAAGATCTGTCACTGAGGGCAGGCTTTGAGGTTCCAAAGGTTCATTCCCAGTAAGCACAGTATGCCCCACTGCCCTCTACCTCGTGTGTACGGATCAGATGTAAGTAAGCACTCTGCTACTGCTCCCTTCCCCAAAGACTGCTATTTAAGATGCCAGAAAGCAGACTTCTGTTGTCTGTGTCAGTTAGTGTTTGCAACCATTAACAGGAATAAGAAAGAGCCCTTCTCTCCTAATGATGGCAGGAAGTACATTTTGTCTTCAGACAGACTTCCTCTGCCATAGTTTGGGAAAGAACTGTCAGCAGTGTCGATTATAGATTGCTATGTCAGTTACATGAAATTTTCTAAGAAATTGGATCATAAAGTTCCTCAACAGCCACACGATAGCACCCAAGCCTATGGGTGTGTTGATGAATTTGATCATGGTAAATGATAAGCAGTATCTACTTCCTGTAGCTCTCCACACTAGACCATTTCAAATACACATTTTATTTGTTATTAATTATACTCCAATAAGCCCAAAATAATAATTTTCCATAGTATTTTACTAAACTTTAGTAAAATATTTGTTTTGTATAAGTGACTTTCATCTATCTAATTCACTAGTGTATAAATATGATGATAATAGAGAATTGTCTTTGAAACTTAAATATATTAATATTAAACCACAAATAGCATGTCAATATAAAGCAAGAGTTGTTAAAGACATTGCATGACTTCTTGGTATTTTGGAAACCCTGATACAAATACCTAACTATATGAGGACACTCAGCAGAAAAGAATGTCTTCGTCAATATTTTCAAGTCACCCCTGCTATATATGAGTTCCCAAATTTGAAGTCAATCCTGGATCCAAAATCTTGTGCCCCAACCCATGTGCCATTGCTCCTTTTTGCCTCTGCTTTTTCCTGTCACTGAGAAGATTGTGTGACTGAATAGCATCCCAGACTTTATTGTAGTGCTTCAAAGACAATGCTGGGTCTCTCCTTGTTGCTCATTTCCACACCTGAGTAGAGCACTGTGACAAAGCACACGTACATAGGGTGTGTGGGTAGAGCACAATGCCCCAAATGGACCGCTTTCAGAAAACATCACTCCTCATCCAAATGATAGCATCCTCAAATGTCATTTCCTTTTACTTCTAAACACAGTATCTGTTTTTGAGATTCCGTATATTTTACTGAACCTGACATTAGACATTCTGAATACTAATCATTCCAAATTAGAAAAATATGAAGTAAGCTAAAACAAATAAATAGAGAAGTCATGACAGATCTTTTAAAAATCTAATGGTATTTATGTTTATTTTCTCTACTCACATAAATCATAAAGCACTGCAGTAAATTCTGAGGATGATGATTATTTTTTATCTTGAGAATTATGCTATCAAACAGAATACAAATTATAGTTCAATTCAAGTTATACATAAAAAATTAAAATTAATCAAAATGCATTTGACACAAATCAATTAGTATATCAATAAGCAAAGGTTGCTGCCTATGTGCATATATACACAAGATACGTTAATCTAACTGTCCAAACAGAATATATTTTAATGATATTCAGTAAAATCAAATTTTCTACTCCCCTTCCCACAAAGAATCATAACTTGGGCACTGTCTGCAACTTTAGGCTCTTGTGTTTAAACCAGTCAGTCTCATGAGCAAACCTCTGCATGGCTAGGCTTTTCTCAGAAAAACAATGTGCAATACATCATTACCAAGACTAGTTTTGCTGGTTGAAGCTGTATTATAACATCATATTGAAACAGTTAAGCTTTTCCATTAATTTTTGTGTGTAATGATATTTGCAGAGTTCTTACTCTGTGTGTGGGACTGTGTTGAGTGCTTTGTGTTGATTTTTTTTTAATGGAAACAGCATTATGACCATGAGTTAAGCCTATTCTTCCACCACACTCCTCACCCACAATTTTTAAAATAAAAAGTACGACCAGAGCTGCTGAACCTGGATTCCATTTCAGACCTCCCTGACTTAATCCTACCTCTAAAGTTATTCCAAGAATAGGAGGGGTTCTTTTTATTGTTCGTGTGTGTGTGTGTGTGTGTGTGTGTGTGTGTGTGTGTGTGTGTGTATTGGCAGAGATTGCTTGTTCATTCCCAGCTGCCCAGACCCAAAATGATCACACAGACACTGTATTAATTAAAACATTACTTGGCCTATTAGCCTATGCATACTTCTAGGTAACTCTTACATCTTAAATCAACCCATGTTTATTAATCTGTGATTAGCCACTATATGGCTTACAGGGTTCCATCTGGCGTCCAGTGTCTTATCTCCTGCTGCTGGTACATGGTGTCTCTTTTACTCCACCTACTCTCCCCTCCTCTATCTGCTTGGAATTCCCACCTTGCCTTATTCTGCGCTGCAATAGGCCGAAAACAGCTTCTTTATTAACCAGTGGCATTCACAGCATACCTGCCTACTTGAGTGTTGTCTCTTAATGGCTATTGGCTGAAGGAGTTCCCACAGCATGTGTGTGTGTGCACTCACTCATGCAATGATGTGCATATGGAGTTCAAAAAACAAGCCATAGGATTCAGTTTTCTCCTTCTACTTTATGGGTCTGAGGGATTGAACTCGGTCATCAGCCTTGGCAGCAAGCACCTCTACTGGCTGAGCCATCTTGCTTGCTCCATAGGAGGCAGTCAGTCTTGAGGAGAAATAGGACAAGAGTTTGATTTGAAAGCACCCCATAATATCAACTGCACCACACTTTTAAATCTAAATAGTGACTATGAATATAAACATCAGTCATCTAAAATCTCCTTGGTTTTGTTTTATCTGGTATATCCTGTACTATTATTTACTTCACATTACTTTGTATTCCTTTTTATGTATAGCCCTAAAAGCACAGCGAAGAAAATGGTGTCTTTAACTGCTTCCCAAGCACCACACAGTGCTTTGAAGATGATTATTCCTGCCCTTTCCTCTCTTCTTCTTCCATTATTGTAACCACCTCTCTCACTCCTACTGTCTTTTTGCCCCAAAGGCTTATCAAGGGCTGTGGAGCTATTAAGGAGACATCTGCACTTTGATAAAGTAAAAAATGCTGAAAAGGTGAAAAATCAAACAACTTTTCTATTTGTACTGTAACATTATTCTATCTTAATATCGTGGCTCTGGAAACATATGTTGCAGGATGTAAGACCCACTGCCTTGAACTCTCCACATTGTTATGCAAATATCATGGAGGAATAGACATGAAATTACCTGGCAATTTGCAAAGTTATTTTTATAGCATTCCCCTTTTGACTGAAGAAACAGGAATGTGGTCTTTAACGGCACCCCTCCCTCTCCCACTGCCGATGATTTAAGTCCCTTTAGATGTTATTTAGAATCTGTTCTCAAACTGTTGATATCAGGGCTAAAGATTAGGGGAAACATGTTAAGAACTGGCAGGAGGACAAGTTGACCAAAAGTCCTTTGTCTCTCCTTTGGGGACAACTCTGATATGCTGTTTACTATTTTAATGCTAGAAGCAGCCAAAAGCTTTCAAGGAAAACCAAACGTGTGTTCTTTCCTTTCATAGCCAAAAGTCTTGCAAAGACGATCAGAGTCAAATGACCCTATAGAGGCTTCGAGGACTTGGACCCCTGGGCCTTCAGAACATAGCTGGTTCTTATGGGCAATATCAGTTATTTCAGCAGTATGTAGCCAACACATACAAAGAGCTGACTACAGATAGGGCATTGAGGAGCACAGCTGCCCACAGCTGCCCACAGCTGTTTCTAATCCTCATTTTATATGTAGCAATAAATACACAGAGAATACAAGTGCTGAATTGTCAGGTGTTTTAATGGGCTTCACACCCTCTGCTATGAACCTTGTTGTCTTACGACTGGGGGACAAGGGGGAACCACAGAAAGTTTTCTACCCCGTAGGAATCCACGTGCTGTTGCTGCCTGCCATCTCCCAAGGGATGGGCAGTGCCAAGTTTTAGAATAATGACAAGGTGCCTGCCTTCCTTGTTAACAAGCTTTGTTCGCATCATTTAGATGGTAGCCTTAATGTTCCTGAAACCTGCTTTGTGCTTGTTTAATTATAATATAGTCTGGCACTTTGACATTTAATTTTCTTGTTTGGCTGTAATTATCTTCTATGAGAGTTAGAACAGAGCTGAATTATATTTACTTCCCTTAGTCCTTCCTTCCTTTCTCCATCTTGCCCTACTTTAAAACATGTAAATCTGACTATGACTCACTGTGCTATGATCAGCCAGGGTCCCGGGTGAAAGACCTGGGTCAGACAAATGCTATGCTGCAAAGAGGGTCAACCTACTAGGAGCTAGTCATGTTTCTCCGACAGTTGATCAGGCTGGGCTGTGACGCTGCCTCCCTTGGTAGTGACAGGTGGTGATGTCTCAGGTCAAAGGAGAAAGGTCATGAGCCCGAATCCCTGCTAAGTGGTCTCTGCTCTGCTTTTAAGAAAATTATGGTTTCCCGAACAAATGGCACTGACTCCTCCAGAATCCCATCTCTCTGTAGTGAGGTTATATCTGGCTCAACGGCTCTTTTAGGAAAACTACAATCTCCTCAAAGCAGGGGCTGAACTTTAATAAATGGTGCAATGTTTCAAAGAGAATTACAAATGTCTGCCACTTATACATTGCGTTTACAACTTGCAAAACCGTCTGACTTGATCCTCACAACCCTATGACGTAATTCTAGCCATCACACATTTGTGATTTTTCCCTCTATTTGTGTATCACATTATAGTAACTATATACATGTATGCATATATGTAATTTTCTCATGCATATGTGTGTAAAGGTGCATAAGCACATGTATGTGCATGTGAATTTGCATGTCTGGAGTCTTCTTCAGTTGCTGTTCACCTTACTCACTGAGGCAGGGTCTTTCGGTTGAACCTGTAACCACTGGTCTGACTAGTCTGGAGAAGCAGCTGGTTTGGGGGTTGCCTGCATCTGCCTTTCTAGCCGTGGAATTAAAGGCAGCTGCTCTGCCTGCCTGGCTTGCATGGGTACTAAGCATTGAACTCTGGTCTTCACGTTGCATGGCAAGCGCTTTATCTGCTGAGAGATCCCATCAGTCTTCGGCATTATACTCCTAATCACTCCCTTATTTAAATGGATGTAAAAATTCACTATGCAATTATGCTAGAATTCCACTGTGTTTAGAAGCAAAGGTTAAAATCTGTGGATTTCTATTTTATAATGAGCCTCTTCTTCTTCCACTGGCATATCCAAATTAATCAAAATTGCAAATGCTGCTAGCTTCTTCCATCCGACCTTTCTCAATATCTCGCTCTCATGTCAAAAAAAAAAAACCTTTGTCATTATAATTCAGTGTGGTTTGAACACTCTGAATTCATCCTCCTAAAGTCTTCCTCATCCTTCTAGCCAAACAAAGAAACTTCTTCTGGACTCTGAAGAGCAGAAAGAGGAAGACAGAAGATGGAAATACAGCCATAAGCCAAGAAACCAAATGGAAGCCCCTAAAAGAGCTGGCTTGGAAGGAGTAGTGGAGAGATGGGAAGACACCTGCATGCATGAGGTTCAGAAGCATCTCCGGAAGATCTGCAGGACAATGGCTGAAGCTCTTGAGAGATACCCTTGTGGTATGTTACAAGCTCGGCTTCCCAGGAAGCAGACCCCAGTCAGAGACTAGATGGGGAAAGCCACCCGTGAGAACTTGGAACTCAGGATCAGCACTTCAAAGGGGCATGGGGGAAGAACAGGGCCCAGGAGAGGAAGAACTGTGGCAGTGACGTCATAACATGCAGGAACTTCCGGAGGTGGGGTCAAAGCTGCTGCCTTCTGGGACGGGGCATGAACTTAGGTGCCCGTGTTCAGTCATTGAACTGTCTTAGGAAGAGTGAGTTGTTGAAATCAGTTATCTGCTCACAGCGCAGCAGAGGGAGTAACTGGATAGCGTGCCACAGTGTGCACCGACCCGTGAGATACAAACTGAATTCAGTTAATGCTCTGCAAAGGCCCAGAAGTTTGGAGTTATGCTCTAATTTACACATTTTAGGTGGTACAATTCAAAACATGACTGTCAGAGACTAGCTACATGTGGTCCTAGGAATTACTACACTTATACCAGAAATGTAATGCTAGACTCTCAAAGCCATTGATTGCCACTTGCTCACACAATAATTTCCCATAGGTAAGGGAACAGGGGGTAGGAAAAATGGGTTTTATCATGTTCTAATCTAACGGTCATACCTACCTCCAAAGTTAGATCTTTATGGTCTCTGAATGAGGAGATTTAGAATTTCAACTACAGGTGGGCTTCATTTTTATCAAATTGTGATCAAGGATAAAAATGATGGTCTCTTTTTAGTTGCTGTCAAAGAAATTGGGAATAAAAGAATATGCCTTATGGAGGTCTCTCTTGTATAGAGTAGTACATTATGAAAAGGCTCATTCACTTAATGAAATACGTTAGGCTCCATTTTAGTCAAATAACTAAAACATGCCTTAAGCATAAAAATAATCCAAGCATATTTTCTATACTAAAAAAGGGGGGAAGAGACAGTTGTTAGAGTCAAAGATCAAATGATGATGTTTGGTCTCTTTCTCCCGTGAGCTCCCCCAGATAGGGCTCTCAGGACCCCTGGATTTCTGCTGTTCCTGATGAAGAACAGAAAGGGTGTCTGACCTCACAGCTATAGCCAGTTCTATAGGACTGACGGACTGGGCTCTGATGGGCTCACTGTCTGCCTGTCCCTCACTGGTTAGCTGCCATATGCACTGGACAAGTGCGTGGGCTCTCACACTGAAGCTAGGACACCCTTCTGTATTCCTGTAAATTGAGGATTGGGTGGGGGTAACTCCCCAGTGGAGATCAGTGTGTTTCCACACCAAGTTAAACAAATGATGAGCAGACAAAAACAACTGACATTTCCTATCCTTTCTGACCTGCGTAAATCTTCTCCGTCTGCCACTTTACTGTGGCAGGTCACTGCCAGTCTCTTTTCTTCTCTGTTCTAGGTAAACGGACCTTGCAAGATGGTCAGGAGGATGGTTGTTATTGTGCATATAAAAGCTCTTTGACTCCCAGTAGGGGCTTGCTAATTAAGACCTATCCTTGCAGGTGAGAGCAGACACATTGCGGGCACGATGCTGCCATTTCCTTCGGCATTGTCCCCCTTCAATTAGAAACTCATGAAAGCCTGTAAACTGGATCAAGCACTAATGGATTCCATGTTCTTGATGGATAGTTAGCATTGTCTCAGCATTGTGAAAAACAAGCCACGCCATAGCCAGCGTTTTTCATTCTGTGCTCCAATGGGCAATAGTGAACTTGCTGTTTCTCAAGAACATGATACTCAAATGTGCTTTATAGCTTAATTGTGAATCTTGAATAAAAGTAGCTGGATTTCCAGGGGGATCTGTCATTTGAGAGAAGGTTTCCCGAATCAGACTGGCAATGCTATAACCTCCAAATGGTACCCAGGTGGCTGTTGAATTCATCAAAGGCTGGACACCCAGGAAACGAATGGCTTTTGATGTAACAGAAAGGTTAGGGGTAAATGCTAACCTTTCATTTATCACTGCACCTAGAAGGAAAGAATCTGGGCTGACCCTGGAGGAGGGTAGCTCCTGGATGATTGCTTCCCCAGGACTCCAGCCCCATCTGCTGCCATGGGAACACAATGCCAGCAGCAGCCCAAAGAGGCAGCCGTCTGTTGCTATTTTTGCAGGCTTACAGACTTAGTGTGAACCCTGAGGTGTAACTTAGGAAAACAAAATGTTACAAGCTGAACCTCAGTATCCTCATTCCTTGACTTTTTTCTTTCTCCCAGTCAGACTCACAATGCACCCTGGTTGATTAAAAAAACAAAAACAAACTAAAGAATTCTCTTATTAATGTAGCCATTCCCAGGGTCTTCTTACACTGTGGGCCAGAACTGATCTCCTTTAACTTCCTCCGCTTTGCTGGCACCTCCTCCTCCTCGGGCCTGTCTCTATTCTCCTAGGTCTCTGTCTCTATCCTCCCTTGGCTCACTATTCTTACCCAGAACTCCCTGTTCCCTTTTTTGTGTTTCTCCTTAATGTATCATCCCTGAGAGTCTAGGAATCAGACCTACATTGTTCCTGGTCACATACCCAGTTCCAAAAACAAGTTCCAGATATACATGCCTCAATATATTTTAAGTTGATTCAGGAGTTAGTTACCATTAAAATGAGATATACTGGATATTAGTGTAACCCAATTCCTTCTAATAGTCAATTTTTAGTCCATTTATGGAGGCAAATACTTGACAATATGGTTCTTTCTAGAATTCTCTCCTTCTATAAAGTCTAGCTAGGATCCAGAGGAGTGTACTGGTACTCCTGTCCCATGTCTGTCCTTATCAGTCTGTTCTTGGGTTCTACCTTCCTAGGCCTGCCTCATAGTGAAGTGGGAAGTCCATTAAACTTGTATCAATGTGTCTTCACACTATAGGTTTCAGGTAGGCACTCATTTTGGCTTCCTGAGGCCATCTGTGTTTGTTAGTCAACCTATGGCCATCCAGACATTTGGCTTTGCAAGCTCTCTCTGGATGGAGGAATCTGGAATCTGGCCTGACTTTTTTGAATATGAAAAAAAAATGTGTTTTTGGGAGTCACTTGTATTAATAGTATCACTGATATTGAATTAATTAACATGATATCATATATTATATATCTATTATATGTTATACTGTTAGGAACATTAAACACACATATTCATATATATAAGTATATATGAATTTATATATAATATAAGATGTATTAATTTAGTCGACTCTTACAGCACTCTATGTGGTAGGTGTATGTGAGGGGACATTGTAAATGGCCACTCCATGGTTAAGAGGGATTTTATTGTGGGTAAGAGAGAGAAAAAGTATACAGGGGCATTTGCGAGAGTCCAGAGCAGAAAGAGAAACAGATTGGTTATGGCTGGGTTTAGGGAAGTAGTAATCACTGAGAACAGCAAGAGAAAGCCCTAGAAAGGATAGTGGAGATAATGAGGGAGGAAGAGAGGGCATAATGGAGGTTAGTAGGGGTGCTAGGAGGGAAGTCAGTGAGCTGGAGCAGGCCTAGGAGTTGGGGTGGGATGTCAGTGTGGGGGGCTTTAAAGTGTATAGTGAGTACTTGTGAATAAGGACTGAGGGAGCCTTGGGGCCAGCATGGGCTTGATATACAGACCATAGGTACATGTCAGTGGGGAGCCATTTGTCTCCCCTACCAGCAGCAAGGAAAATGATTCCCTTTGGTGGACAGGAAACCTGTTTCACAAGTTCCTAGGGAATGCAGGCTTTCATCCGGAGCACTAGACATCCTTCTACCCAGCTTGACCTCATTCTGGATGTATGGACTTCCCGAGCCCTAACTGTGGGTGAACTTTCCTCTCACAGATGAGAAAAACCAAGGGGAAGAAAGACTGTAACTTGCCATGGTCACAAAGTGAGCTAGTGGCATTGCTGAGATGTGGGTCCAGAGGGCTGGGGTCAAATTCTAATTTTGTAACTTCTACATTAAATCCAATTTCAAAGAAGCTGAAGCTTACAGAGGGAATACCATGTACCCTAACTCTCATAGCTAGTGAATAATGAGGGTGAGGTTAAAGTGCCAATGTGCCCGCTCGACTCCAGCATCTTAGCCTTTAATAGTCACATTTATTGATCCTTCCTGAACTATACAGCACCTTCCAGAACCTTCTATGTATGAATTCTTATTCTATGTAATCCCCAACCCCTTTAAGACTAGAGACTTTATTGCTTAACTAAAATGAACTATGAATCATTAATAGTTGTATAATCATAACTTTATTATGCGAGAGATCAGAGAGTCAGTGTCAGACTTTTTGGCCATCTGTGAGAGGACACTGAGTAGAACACCAGAGTGCCTTATTCCAGTGAGCAAGAGGCAAGTTTCCAGAAATGATACCGTTCTCCTATGTTAGCAGCAGAAAGCAACTTTGTTGCACCATTGTTCAAACTCTCCCAGGATTACTTCCCATCTCCTGTTTTCACTGTCAGAGAGAGCCATCAACCTAAGAGGACTCCTAAAATAAACCTGCTCTTGACCCTTGAAAACAATGTGTGCATGTGCGTGTGTGCTTGTGAACTTTGCAATCTTTCCTGCCAATGCTGGCAACGACTGGGTAATGAAGGACTGGGTAATGAAGCGTCGTCTTTACATGGCTGATCGGAGAATCCCGGGAGAGGGTTCCAAGGTGCAAAGTGCTGTGCCCCCTGTACTGGCCCTGATGCAGTAAATGCAGTTTCCTCACGTTTCAGCCAGCACAGAGCTCATCCCAAGATGGCTTTCCTTGTTAGAAGCCGTGATAGGCTAAGTCTCTGTTTTCTGACATATGGCACATGCTATAAGCAGTGTTTTCTTTTTCTTTTGGTTAACTTTCATCTGTATTAATAATTTATATATTTATTATTCTTGTGCTAAATGTACCGAAATGTCAGTGGCTCCGCTCCAGTTTTGCTTGACAGTACCTGACTCCCCACTTGCTTGCTTCCACAGAAGCAAATGGAGTGACAGTACTGTGATGCTATACATTTTAATGCTTTCTCTCTCTCTCTCTCTCTCTCTTTCTCTCTCTCTCTCTCTCTCTCTCTCTCTCACACACACACACACACACACACACACACACCCCTCTGAGAAACAAAATGTCCTGCCTGAGAGCCTGTAACACAAAAAGCATCATTTCTATGCATTCTGCTGCCACTTGAATGCCAGCTATGTTTCTGAAATATTTTTAAATATTTATTAATTTGCCACATTTAGCTCTAAGACTCTCATCAGTAAAGTCACATGACTAAATGCACCAAAATTCATTTTTACCACTTCCCTTAATAATAAGAATATAGCTGTTTTTGGTTTTTTTCTGTGTTATAAATAAGGCTAATATAAATGGTCTCATATCCATTGCCTTGTAAAAAGAGTTTTGGTCGAGGGTAAATGCTGGATATTCAAATATTAGAGTTGTATGGAGGTCTCCAGTATAGTTTCTGATTTTATATTATTTATTTTATTAACTTGAAAGAGTGGCTGTTTTCTATATTATGATGAAACTGTTGCCAAACTCATGTTTGCAAATTTAATGAATTTTAATTGGCCCTCTCTACTGTCCCATTGTTGATATAAAGACTTTTCTGTTCATAGTGTTCATATCTCTACAAGACATTTTACTTTTTGTCTTTACAAGCTCTTTACATATTATAGCAACTGGGTTTTGTCTTTATATATGCTACAAATACTTTCTAGACTAGCACAGTTTGTATCTGCTTTCCCCGTCAGAATACCGTCTTTCCAGGGTCAAGATTGTTCTTTTCTTAGCCAGTATATTTTCTCCAGATTATTGTGCTAATACATGGCAGAAAATCAAGCCTTTGTATCCCTGTTTCCAAGTCTTTTAACCCTTGTGAGCCCATATCTCCATATCTGTAATACATAATCTTGTCTTCCGCTCAATGTTCCTTCTGTTTACTTGCAATTGAAGTCTAGACCTGCACTTACTTCTAACCCTTAATTTGGTTCAAACTGAACCCAGTTTTGACTCTGATGGATTACTGCCAGGAAACCAGAAAGGTCCATTACAATGTGGTTTAGTTGCTAAGGAAGTTGTCGATAAAAGTCTTCAATATAAACAGGTTATGTCCAGCAAGACATACTTATTAAGCATCATATCATCTGTACCCTAATATGAAAATCTGGGCACACATGGTGGAGAGTACTATGTCAAAGTCATCTATACCATTGTACATGCCAGGCTTTTTCTTCTGGGTCACAACCAGCTGCCAAATCACGACACAGAGACTTATTATTAGTTTGGAATGCTTGGCCTAGCTTAGGCATGTTTCTGGCTAGCTCATTTAACTTAAATTAATCTGTTTCTCTTTATCTACCCTTGGGGTTTTTTAACCTTTCTTTTCTTCTATATATCTTACTTTCACTGTTTCTTGTGTCTGCTAGCTGGCAGCTGCCTGGCTGTCTCTGCCCCCCGCCACCCACCTCTCCTCCTAATTTCTCTCATTCTCTCCTTTCTTCTTCTCTTGTTCTTTTTCTCTCTCAAGCCTGGTTCCCTCCTTCTACTTATTCTTTCTGCCTGTCAGCTCCACCCACCCCTCTTCTGCCTAGTTATTGGCCATTCAGTTTTTCAGTAGACCAATCAGGTGCCTTAGGCAGGCAAGGCGAAACACATCTTTACATAGTTAAACAAATGCAGCATAAACAAATGTAATGCATCTTTGCCTAGTTACATAGTATTCCACAGCAATTATATGAAAAGCTGGGCAAGCATGGTGGAGAGTACTAGGTTTAAAAATCCTGGGACGTGAGATGGCTCAGCGGTTAAGAGCATTGCCTGCTCTTCCAAAGGTCCTGAGTTCAATTCCCAGCAACCACATGGTGGCTCACAGCCATCTGTAATGAGGTCTGGTGCCCTCTTCTGGCCTGCAGGCATACACGCAGACAGAATATTGTATACACAATAAATAAATAAATAAATATTTAAAAAAAGAAAAAATCCTGGGAAGTATCTGATTGCCACTAAAGCTGCTGATGTTTGAAGTGATAAAGCATTTAGTCGCTATTTTCTGGCTCCAGTTTCCATGTTATTTTGGGGGACAGTTTCAAGATGTCTATCTTTCTTCAAAAAAACTTCAAGGTTATTAGAGCTAATACTATCAGTCAAATGCAAGTTACATCTTGCCTCATGACTCTGTTAAATTATTTCCTTATAATAAATTTCAGATGGAAAAAAGGCCCTTTTTATAATTCTTCGTATATGAAGTATTCCAGAGCTTACTCCAAAGGATCACACCCAGTTTCTGTGCTGCTGGGAAATGTGTTGCAGTAGTAGCAACAGTAGCAACAGGGCTGGATTCTGGCTGTTTCCTGGTTGATGTGTGCCAGGTGCTGTGCTCAGCACTCTGTCCATCACGGGTGGCATTTTATGAGCACCATCTTCCTTGAAACAAGCTTTAGAGATGGCTTACAGGGTAGAATGTCTGTTGTAGAAGCCTCAGGGGCTGAGTTTGGATCACCATCAGCCACCTGTACCAGAAAAGAGGCTCTCTGAGCTGGCTGGCCAAATCAGCGCATTTCTAGTTCACTGGGAGAGCGTCTAAAAACACACTCCATAGACATGCATATGCATGCACACGCATAGCATATACATGAAAACATACACATCCTTAAGCCCCAAATCCTATGAGGTAGCAACTGTGATTATGTCTCTTAGATGGGAAGAATGAGGTTCAGAATCAGGAAGGTTAGGTAAGTTACATAAAGCCACACAGCTCATGCGTGCTGATGCATCTCCTAATGTGGGACAACAGATATTACTAGTGAAAATGGACAGTAAGCCTTACCCGATTGCTGGGTAAAAAGTACCACGCACGGGTGCATCGTGTACAGTGCATGTACAGTGTATGTACAGTGTTTCCTTCGGTGAATGTGGATTAGACATGACTCTGTCTGCACCAAGTGCTGGACCTTGCATTTTCTTCCTTGTGTAATATATACAAAATCATTCTGAGCTCTTATTTGCTTTCTTCTTATTTATTTTGCACATGTGCACTCCTGTTTTATGGCTTCAATTATGAAAATCCATTAGATCTGTTTGAAGCTCATTTCTCTGTTTTCCTGAATTGCCCCTTGCCTCAGTTTCTCCACCTGAGGATTAAGTAAGTGAGGACAGGTTTAAACATTAAGAAGTGGAACTGCATTGACTATTTCCTTTCAGTGTCGTGACATAATCACAACCACATGCGTGTGGCCAGACTGAGTAGAAGGGAGCAGCCCTTACCTGCATTCTCGCCTCTCAGAGTCTTTGCACTGGGAGTGTGCACAGGCCCTTGCATGGAATCAGCTCCACAGTTAATGAATGCTAGAGGTGGCAAGCACTTGTATGAAGCTTCTCTAATTACCCTTCACATCAGTGATTCATCGCATCACAAGGCTGTTCCAGATCGTGCTTCCTAGGAAAGCGATTAGCCCAAAAATGAAACTTTGAGCACGCCCTTCACAAGAAAACAGGCTCTAGAGGAGTGAGGCACCACGAAGAGAGTTATAAAGCCGATAGAGAGCAAGTCAGTATCCTGTGTCCAGAGGAGGATGTTCATGACCACTCCTCCCCCAACCGACAGCAAGTCAATATCCTGTGTCCACAGGGGATGTTCCTGACCACTCCTCCCAAGTGGTGTCTCTTTCAGGAGCACCTACAACTTGAGACTTAGTCTTATTCAGTCAGTGTCTTTAGTTTTCACACAGACAGCATCCTTTTTTCTTCACGTCAAGAACACTCCTGGGCATGTCTCCAGGCTGTCAGGTATTTAATTTGAGAAGATGTCTGATGGAGGGTCAGATTCTACCTCCATGTCGGGGACTGTCAATACTCCAAATCTGACAAAGAAGAAAACAGTACAGTTTAAATATTTCATACCTGTATTTTATTTTGCTTATTGCTGCTGAGAACTCTCTGTAACTTCAAGCTTCTTGGGGATTAAGTAGAATAAGGAAAAAGAGCCTAAAAGCTTAAGGATATTGATGTTATGAATATAGTGATGGGGTTGAGGAACAGGTCTAGAAGATCTCAAGAAGGGAAAGATAGTAAAATGGCCACTGGGACTAAGGTATGAGAGAATACTTAGCATAGTGATTTCCTGAGATCAAACCCACTACCTAACTCCTCAATCATGAATCCCCTACTTAAGCACTGATTTGAGCCAGGCACTTATAAATGACCCTTCAAATTATTAGCTGAGCTCTAGCAAATAGAATATGGACTGTTCTCATTAAAACAGATGGAGGGTCCCGGAGTTCTACGTGCACAGGGCCTCTGTCAGTTATTCTTTTATACGCTTGTCCCTCCCTCCACTTTTCTTCTGGAAGCTTTTACGGCATTTTGGAAAAATTCAGAGAACTCTTACACTCAGAGGCTCCCAGTTGGGGGACAAATCATACGGCCTTGCAAATCATACGGGTTCTGAAGGCCTGTGACCTGAGAGGTTAGGCCGAACCAGGCCACTGACTGTGCTGTGTGTGACAGGCTGCTTTGGAATCACACAGGCATGGCTTTCGGTCGGTGTTGACCCTGACCAGCTGCACAGCCTTGAATCAGTCATCTTCCGTAAGAAATCCTTTTGCTTAGCCGGGCGGTGCTGGCGCATGCCTTTAATTCCAGCACTCGTGAGGCAGTGGCAGGTGGATCTCTGTGAGTTCAAGGCCTGGTCTACAAGAGCTAGTTCCAGGACAGGCTTCCAAGCTACAGAGAAACCTAGTCTTGAAATCCGCCCCCCCCCCCCAAAATAAGCCAAACCAAACCAAACCAAAACAACAACAAAACCCAAACAAACAAAAACCCCTGCTTAGTTGAACAAAGAAGACCCCAGTGAGAGGGCCAGGTGGGCCAGACCAAAGCCATGACAGGTTTCTAATAGTCCCTGCCAGGGACGAGGCCTTAGTTTCCATTAACTGGCGGTGGCTGGAGCTGAGTCTACAACTCAGGGCAACCAATCAACAGGCATGCCCGTGACCTTTTGCTGGCTCAGCAGATGGCCACAGTCTCCTCAGCCTCCTGACAACTAAAGATAGCTTTTCCTACCCTGCTGCTGGAAAGCCCACAATCACTAGGGCCTTCCACCAATCAGCCCCCACCAATCAGCCCCCAGATTAATCCCTCCTCCCTGGAATTTCCCTAACCTCACTTAAAAGGAGCTTGCGACCTTCTTTGGGGGTTGCCATTTGCCACTCCAACATGTTGACTTGTTTTTTTAATATTAATAAAGCACTTTTGTTTATTGCATATGTTACTTTTGGTCTTTTCTTGGTGGCGTCTCTTGGACTCTAACAACTAGCTTCCTCTACCTTGTGATGAAAACCACCTAAAACAGCATCTAAGATGCAGCAGCAATCCTTTCTTTCTGTGTCTCAAAAAACTAAATCTGAGAAAATAAAAAGTGGTTTGGAGATAAATACTGAAATATTCAGAGCAAAGAGATCACGTTGGATATTTAAAACACCCTTGGGGCACAGTGCAAGACGGAGTTCCTTATCTTTTTTGAGATGGGGAGAGAGAGATGGTCTCTGTCCTAAGGTAGGCACGGTGAAAAGGAGACCATGAGCTTTCTCATCAAGAAACAGAATGGAAAGGCTCAAGCGGCCAGGTTCTTTGGGGGAACACGGCTCCCCACTTTTGACTGCTCTCCTCTTTCTGGGAGGAAACGACTCCAGACAGGAAGGTCTCTCCAAGTCAAAAGACGAATACTGGCTGCCTCAACAGGGCATGAGAGGAAGGTCTCATCAGTCAAACCTTAAGAAAATTTTGCTTTTAAATTTCAAGTTAGTAATGAAAGCAAATGGAGCCTGGGGCTCCGATAACAAACAGACTTACAGCATCCAGACCCCAGATATGCCCTCCTCACTCTCTGCTAACAGGCATGGAAAACGGTGTTTGCTATTTCAGAGGAGGCGTCTTTAGAAATATATTCAGATGAAGGCAATGAAATGATGAGCAGTCAGGCCGCCACGCCAAGAGGAAACCGCTTAGACTGAACTGGGAGGTGTGTGAATCTGGCTCACCGCCGGCTTCAGGTTTATGAAGGCAAAGATATCTGTGTCAGCTGTAGATGCAAGCTGCAGCATTGAGTCCATCTCAGTGGACGCAGGCCGAGGGCAACTGCTGGAAAGGTATTTAGGGCCCACAGAACTGACAGGAAGGACAGAGACACAGGCTTAGAAATGGGCAGAAAATGATTCTTGGCTGAGAAGTAAGAATAGATCACTACTCTCATGGTAGGACATGTTTCATCAGGATTCATGGCTAGCACTTGCGATGTACAAAGTGCTGGACTTGGAGCCATGTGAGGCTTATATTCTTGGAAGAGACCACCTGATTGGAAGAGGTATGTCCCGTACCTGCAATATTGAGTAATATTGCTGTAACAAAATAATACAGGCTAAACAACTTATAAAGAGTGGAATTCATTTTTACAGTTCCAAAGGATTCAACATGGAGGAGCTAGCAGGGTTGCTACCTGGTAAAGGCTCATTGCTCTTTGACAGTGCCTTCCTGCTACTCTCTCTCTCATGGTGAGAGAAGTCAGCTTCTAGCGCCACCTTATGGGAACAGTTGCAACAGCTCCGTAGGATCCAGTTGGGGATTAGGATACATTTTGGAGTCAGAACAGATTTTTTGACTATTTTTTTTAATATTTCTTATGCTCTATTTAACTTTAGTTTATGTGCATTGGTGTGAAGGTGTCAGATCCTCTGCTACTGGATCTTCAGACAGTTGTGAGCTGTCATGTGGGTGCTGGGAATTGAACCCGGGTCCTCTAGAAGAGCAGTCAGTGCTCTTAACCACTAAGCCATCTCTCCAGCCCCAGATTTTTTGACTATTGCAATGGGTCGCAGGGGTCTGGCTTGGGACAGACAGAATGTCATGCCAATGCTCCCGACCTCATCAAGAGAATCACAGATGCAGTCCTGGCTTGGCTTCACAGTGGCAGTCCTTCCCATGAAAGCTGTCTCTGTTCTTGACTTTACATTGAAATATATAACTTGCTTTGGCTGATTGAATAAGGTAGAAATGGCAAAAAAAAAGGTCAGTTCCCATCTGAGTCTTAAAAGGCATCCCCAGCCTTTGATTATTCTCTTGTACTTACGCCAGCTCCCTAAGAATGAAATTTCCCAAACCAAACATCTGTCCATTGGAAACAAGGGTCACATGAATGAAAGCCCCAAAGGTGAACCGATTTCTGTAGAAGAGTCAGCAAGCTCCGCTGAGACCAACAGAACCATCCCTGCTGATCCATACATGCAAACGATGAATGGATTTTGAAAATGTCATAAATAAATGTTATAGGAAGGAGAAGCATGACAGTCTTAATTGATTAATTAATCAAGTAATTAATTAATGTCAAATCTGTGTAAGAGCTATACAAAGACATACTGACATGCTACATATGACTGAGATGTGGAACAGGAGATACTTCAGCACTAAAGGAATGCAAAACTGGCAGTAAGGCAGAAGTAACAGCAGATGCAAGGTGACTGTAGACTTAGGAGCTATGTCAGTAAGTAAGTGCTTGCTATGCAAGCCTGAGGATCTGAGTTCAGTTCCCAGCACCCAGGTAAAAAGTTGATTACTGCATCATGTGCTTATAATCCTGGCACAGGAAAGGGGGGGGATAGGCAAATCATCAGCGCTCACTGACTAGCCTACTTGGAGGCTCTAGGCTATTGAGAGACCTCGACTTAAAAACCAAAATGAACAGCTCCTGAATAATGTCACTGGAGGGTGACTCTTAGCCTCCACATGCATGTATGTGTACCCACATGCAAGCACGTACACACACACACACATACATGACACACATATGTGTGCAAAGAACCAGTGAAAACACACAAAAGAATTTCATGGGAATTTTCACTAAGAAGAGGCCCAGTTTAAATGGAAGAGGGACTGTAAAACCTACAGTGCTTTGACTTATAAGGCGGGAGGGGGCGTGGATGGAGCTAGTACACTCATAAAGGTATTACAGCAAATCTATAAGCGCTACAAGTTAGAAGGCAAAGCACACACTGGGGGAGATAATTGGATTTGCTGCTGTGCATGCACTCAATAGATCGGCCAGAAATCAAATCTGTTCTAGGGAAGAGCCATTCAGCTAAGAGCAAGTGATAGCCATTATCAATTTGAAGTCTGAAGAAAGGGGTTGTGATGGTCCTTATGTTTGCTGCCCAATCAACTGTGTCAAGATGAAGCTAGAACGTGCCACTCCGGACACAGGCCACATCTTCAAGTCTTTCTAGTTCCCAGGCTATGAAGTGGGCCACCCGAAGGACAAAGAGCAAGACTGTAGAGAGGTAGCATCATCAGCTGCACATGGGCTTATCTGAGTGGTCCCTGCAGAGTTTGCATGGAATGAGTCAAGTTTTTAAGAGAGTTCTATTTAGCCCAGGCTAGGGAACAGACTGTGGAACCAGGTTGATAGTAGACCAAAAGATGTTGCTCGCTGTTACATACCAGAGATGCCATATACCTGGTATCGTGCCTGTATTTGTGAAGATGGTCTTGAACTATGGGAGTCAAAATGGCATTCCAAACAGCTGCCCTCAGTCTGTCAGTGGTAGAGCAGGGTGAGCCCTGGGAGGTGAAGGGGGATGGAGAAAGCAGTAGCAGCCTCTCCCCTAGTAACCCTGGGGATTCACAGGGTACACTGTTTTCTGTAGACAAAGAAGCTCTGAAGATTAGCCTTAGTTCTGGATGTTCAAGCTCATGAATGCAGAGAACATTCGCCTAGAAAGGAGCCTTCTGTCTCAGAAGTTAAAGAAAATTCAGAAGCAGCCCAGAGAGGAAGACTTCTCTCTACATCAGGTGATGCTGACAATTGGGCCTAGGTAACTAACTCTCTACGGCGAGGCTCTGTGGGAGTTTGCCAGCATTCTAACCAAGCAGACGGCTAGAGCACTCCTCCACAGAAGTCTCTTCCCATTGAGAGTCACTGATCTGGAAAATAATCCAGAGATAGAAATTGAAAGAACAAATTTAATAAAAGATAAAAAAAGAAATTGTACACGATTTTTGTTTCTATCTCAGTTATAAGTCAGCCTTCTGTAACCCAGACTCCATAATGATAAGAACTGTGGAAGATGCTAGAATCTCTGTCCTTTTTACTAGTTTATCTGTATCACTTCTCTTTGTGCCAAAACCTTAATAACAAGAAGGGCCAGGCTGTTTGTAAACAGACATAACTAGGGAGACTCCTGTTGTGTGACAATACTTTTCCTGGGGGGACACTACACATATGTTTATTCAACCCAGATAGGGAGCAGACAGTAGACCAAAATACAGATACCACTGAAGTCCACCTTGCTGAACCAATGAATTTTATTGGGGCTACTTACAGGAATATGGGTGAGGGGCTACTTACAGGAATATGGGTGAGGGGCTACTTACAGAAGCAGAGATGACTCAAAACCAGCTGTTACCAAAGCCCATCCTAGCACGGATGACAGGGCACCAAAGCTGGAGTCCTGGAGCACTCTGCACAGCTGCACAGGCTGGAGAGTGTCCTGTCCGGGTGACCCTCTTCCAAGCTGCTTGTCTGCTTTCTGCTCCGTCCACGTAGTTTGGCAGGTCTGAGTCTTCTCTGCAGCTTGGCTTCTTGGAGAGTAATCCTGAGTCATCTATTGTTTCCTCTTGGGAGGGAGGGGCCTAGTGAACCTGGTCAGTTTTTGGGACTTCCTGCTTCAGGAGCTTCACTGCAGGGTGGAATGTTACAGTCTGGGAGGAAACTTTGATGCAACACTCCACCCTTTCCTCTGCTCTTATATTCTTTCCAGTCTTTCTTCTGCAATGACCCCTGAGCCTTGGAGAGGTTAACTAGATATCCTATGGCTATGACTTAGGCCACCATGCCAATACTCACGTGTTCTGAGGATCTTTACCAGTGGTTATGAGCTGGAGCTAACAATACAGTGTTCTATGGGTGTAAACGCACACACGTTTCGAAGGCAGTTTGACAGACACATCTCCCCCATCTAATAAAACAATAGAATTTGGGTTCGATGACATCCCCAGTTCCAAGTTTATGTCCTGGCTTACAGTACCAGATGTTAACTCCCTCTTGCAGAGTGGGCCTGAAATCCCATTGGCACGCTATTGACCTTACCTGTGATATCTGAGCCACCATTTCATAAGCTAGATGGAATGTTTCAGTCACTAGTGTCTTATGAAGATTTTCCCTGAGACGGAAACATGCCATCCTTCAGGGATGCCCCCAAAGATGGCAGAAAACATGATATGGAAAGCTGGAATGGGTCTGGCAGGCATTATGCGGCTCGACAAACGGGGAGGCCAGCAAGTGATGAAGTAAGCCAGCGAGAAAGAACCAAGCTAAAGTAGTTCTCAAGCAATGGTACCCACTGGTGAAGTCTGGGAGCCGTGCCTCATGGACCACAGGTTCACATGCATGGGTGTTGACGTCCCTGTTACCCCCAGGATGGGTTTGCTTTTCTCTGACAAGGTCCGGTGCACCAGTTGACAATATTTAGACAGGTCATGCTGCAGCTCTCCTATCCCCAACCATCCTTTGTAGGAGGAACAAAACAAGAGCCCAGGTGTTTAGGATCCCGGTTTGTCTCCCCGCCCCCCGCCAATTTTTGAACAGAAGACACCAGAGCATTAGTTTTTATCCTGCAATAGAGGGTTTGTCCAGCTGTAGATGCTGCAGAAAGGAAGCTGAATGTTAATTAGATGTCAACAGTAATTATGGTGATTATGTTTTTTTTTTGAATAGCTATTGGGAATAGCTGGATCCACATCCAGGATGTGATATGAATGACATTTTAATAGTTTTTAAAAGAAAAAGAGAGCAGTTTGTTACTGAGGAAATTGCAGTGAATAGAATTATAGTAAAATAGATTTCTTAACAAAGGACTGTAACAATGATGATATTTTCCCATGAACGTACAGAACACACAGAAGAAACCATGAAAGTACTGAGACAGAAAGAGCCTACTTTAGGAGAACGTCAGTTACCTTGTACCTTTTCCTCCATGTTTCACTGGAGTTTTTTAGGCCATGAGGAACTTTCTGATTCTCCTTTGACCCGAATCTGACAGAATTTTTTATAAAGCTATCAGTTTTACTGATATTTCAATTACGAGCCTTTTTAACCTATGGTAATAATCTCAATGATCACCTACTTCATAAGACACCTTAATTAAGCCACTTTATTTTCAAATAGTATTCCAAGATGAACTGAATTGAGTTCAGCTATTTGTGTTTTGCTAATTGAAAGAACTCTTCATTTTCATAAGAATGCAGCCTTTTGACTTTTAAAAATAGCCTGCTTCACGTATTTAACGCATTTTATGTAAATCTAAGGGGTAAAGTGAAATTAACGTGTTCTGTCCTGCTGGAATTTTAATGCCCCCATAGGAGGCAGGACACGGCCCCTTCTCTTTGCATTTGGAACCCACAAACCAGCCATGCAGGTGAACAGCAATCATTTATTGAGTCACTTGTGGTAGATGTTGTTTCCAGACACCTCTCATGCATCACCACTCCAAGGACAAGGTGGGTACAGTAATTCACACCATTATTTTGTGACATTTGAGACTGCCTCTGCTACTCTAGCCCCAAGCTCTGTCCTGCTCTTTCTTGACAACGAGCAATGGTCTGCATATCTTGGGTGAATTGAATGAGAGAGACTGGCTCCTGTTCTCAGATATCTATGGGACAGGTCTTCAGCATTGCACAGGATGTGGTATATTATGGGATGTTATAGGAGGCATCGATGTGAAGATTTGAAACAACTTATAGAATATTCTCAGAATAGGTCTTTTGTAGACTCCTGGGATGCTGGCACTAAATGCATCACCAAGACAAGAGTACACAGCAATCTCAAAATGCATAGCAGTCTCAAGATACAGAAGCCAGCAGGAAGGAGCAGAGGACCATTGGATCACAGAGAATTAAGGGGGCATGCTTAGTGCAGAGGCTGTAGGCACACATAAGGCCCAGATAACACAAAACCATGGACAGTGTTAAAGAAAAGATTTATTTGTTCATAAGCTGTCTTTGAGTTTACCATGTTGTATAGTGACCTTAAACATTTGATCCTTATTGCCTTCACTTGCCAAGTGCTGGGATTACAGGTGTGCGCCACCATACCAGGTTAAGTGGTTCTGGGGCTTCATGCATGCTAGACAAACACTCTACTCAGTCCAAAGAAGGGATTTTGATCTTAAGAGCAATAAAAGGCTAAGAAAAAGATGCTAAGCAAGAGAGTGAGGCTATTTTTTCTTCTTTTTTTGGTGTATTTCAGGGTTTGGTAACACATTTTAAATGAATGGTAAGATGTTAAGCAAGAGAATGAGATTATTAGGATCTTTGGGGTATATTTCAGGGTTTATTAATCTGACAGTTTAAATGAATGATAAAATTAAATTGGAAATTATTTGAGTAACTATAAGGGAATATGTATTTATTTTTTATCCTACTGGGTAACATAAAGCACATTATATAGAAGGAATTCGTTTCATACATTATGAAACTTTTTTATGTGAAAATACACAACCATCTTGACATAAAATGCCAGTTCTTAAACTTAACAAAAATCAACCCAGGTATATCTTGGCATAGATTTTTGCAACATAAACATTAAAAGTGCCTCTCTAATGACAACTGGGCTAGGCACCAATCTATGAACATAGCAGAATATGATTAGGAATCATTTCATTGACTTTTTCTTTTCCTTTGCCAGCCGTGTTTGGTTTTGTCTTAGATCTCTAGACTGTCCAGCCGCTGGGCTCGGGCTCTCCAGGCAGTGTCAGGGGTGGGCTCACTCTTATGGCATGGGTCTCAGGCTGGACAAGTCATTGATTGGCCCCTCCCACAATTTCTGAGCCACTTTTACCCCCAACACATCTTGTAGGCACAACAAATCATAGGTCAAAGGTTATGCGGCTGTGTTGATGTCCCATTCCCTCCACTGGAAGTCTTGTCTGCTTATAGGAGATGGCCAGTTCAGGCTCCTTACTCCTTATTGCTAGGAGTCTTAGTTAAGGTCCCGCTTGTAGATGCTTGGGAGTCTAGGTTTCTACATCAACCTGAAACGCCCTCTTTTCCCAGTCATCTCTTCCAGTACTCTCCTCCTCCATCCCCCCAAACCCGACACATTCTGTCCCCACCCACACCCACACCAATCCACCCATGAGATCTATTCTGTTTTCCCTTCCCAGGGAGATTCGTGCACCTCCCTCCATCCCCCTTGATCTTTCCTTGTTACTTAGCTTTTCTGTGTCTGTAGATTGTAGGTTGGTTGTCCTATACTTTACATATAATACACATGTATAAGTGAGTACATGCCATGTTTGTCTTTCTGGGTTACCTCACTCAGGATGATATTTTTTCTAGTTCCATCCATTTGCCTGCAAATTTCATGATGTTGTCACTTTTTTTTTAACAGCTAGGTAATACTCCATTGTGTAAGTGTATCACATTTTTCTTATCCATTCTTCAGTTGAGGGACATCTAGGTTGTTTCCAGGTTCTGGCTATTACAAATAAAGCTGCTATGAACATAATTGAAAAGTGTCCTTGCGGTATAATTGACCATCCTTTGAGTATATGCCCAAGAGTGGTATAGCTGGGTCCTTAGGTAGGCTGATTCTCAATTTTCTGAGAAACCACCATACTGATTTCCAAAGTGGCTGTACAAGTTTGCACTCCCACCAGCAGTGGAGGAGTGTCCTCCTCACTCCACACCTCCCCAGTATGAGTTGTCACTTGTGTTACTGATCTTAGCCATTCTGACAGGTGTACGATGGAATCCTAAAATTGTTTTGATTTGCATTTCCCTGTGACAAAGGATGTTGAACTTTTCTTTAAGTGTTTCTCCACCATTTCAGATCCCTCTGTTGAGATTCTCTGTTTAGAACTGTACCCCATTTTTAAATTGGATTATCTGGTTTTTCTGATGTCTAGTTTCTTGAGTTCTCTATATATTTTGGAGATCAGCCCTCAGTCAGATGTGGAATTGGTGAAGATCTTTTCCCATTCTGTAGGCTGCTGTTTTGTCTTATTGATGGTGTCCTTTGTCTTACAGAAGATTTTTAGTTTCATGAGGTTCCATTTACTGTCTATCTCAGTGCCTGCACTACTGGTGTTCCGTTCAGGAAGTGTCTCCTGTGCCAATGTGTTTCAGGACGTTTCCGACTTTCTTATCTATCAGTTTCAGTGTATCTGGACTTGTGTTGAGGTCTGATCCACTTGGACTTGAGTTTTATTCAGGATGATATCTATGGATCTATTTGCATTCTTCTGCATGCTGACATCCGGTTAGACCAGCAGCATTTGTTGAAGATGCTTTTTCTTGGCTTGGGTTCAAGTTCTGAGATGGAGAAAGGATGTCAGCGTGAGGAAGAATTCTGACCACCAGGTGGATTGCACTCAAATGTCCCTGAATAGCTCTAACCATCTTTATTTATACTTTAACAGCTTTATTTCTTCCAAGCTTTCATGAACAGCTTTATTATTGGCTCCTATTTTTGACCTTTAAGAAATACATATTTTAAAACATATGTCATAATCATTATAAAAGCCTCCATTGTACCCATTTTATGCTTCCTGAAATATATTTTCCCACCTCATACATAATCTTGTTCCAAACGTAGAGTTCAGCAGTTTTGCAGGTTTAACTAAATATCCAGCCAGACACACCCTGCTCTCACAACACTTATATCAACTGGCATCTACTTGCAGTTACAAAGTTAAAAAGTAGAGGACATTGGTACAGTGCTTTAACAACAATAATATTCAAACCCAAATGATTTCTTTATGTCTGTAAGATACACTTTTATGCTGTTCCCTTTTCCACAAGAGGGTCCCATGTCTCCATCTCTCTACAAAGGCAGACTTGGATAAGGTGCTCTTCTCCCATCCCACTAGATCACACTTCTCCCACCAATATAAGCTCCTGTGTATGAGAAAGATGGATCTCTCCATCCCATATTTTACATTGCATTTTTCCCATTGAATCATACCAGATTCTACCATTGATTCTATATGCTTGGTGTCCAGAGAACTTACTCTCAATAGTTGATACTATGTGTATTCCTGAGCCTTTCCCCTGCTCTGTGTATGTCGGCCTTACTCCCCTTTCCAGAACTGTGGGACATGGTTAAAGTTTCCAGTGTTGTCTTCTTATATGTATCTAACTATTGCGTCAGAAAAGTTCCCAGGAGAAGGAGTTCTAGTTAGTAATTCCAGATAAGAGAAGCATCAGCCTCCTGCCGAGTCTTAGAGGACAATATTCCATAAAAACAGAATTTCCAGGAAAAATTACAGTTGTTGCATGTGTGACTGCCAAAATAAAACTAAAAAACCCCTGAAAGAATCAACAATAGAATGAGAGAAAAAAGAATCTGCAAGCTGCATGAATTTTGTAAATTCATATGCTGGCCTGTGGTCTGCTGGTCCTTGCCATTACTGAGTCTGTTTCCATAGGTGTCTTGCCCTGAGAAAAACCCTTTGGACAGGTAGTGGACAGGGAGTCATATGCTGATCTAAGACTAGGCTGTACGGTACCTGGCATGCTTTCTTTTTTCCATTGTATAATTTTGACTTCTTTGTCAAAAACCAGGTATATATAGGTGTGTGGATTTATGTCTGGGTCTTTGATTCAATTCCATTGATCCACCTGTCTGTGTTTATGCAAATACCATGCTGTGTTTTATTACCATAGCTGTGTAGTAGAGCTTGAGATCAGCGATGGCGATGATACCTCCAGAAATTCTTTTATTGTTCAGGATTATTGCTTACACTTTCCCGGGTGGTTTGTTTTTCCATATGAAGTTGAGTATTGCCCTTGTAAAGGTCTGTAAAGAATTGTGTTAGAATTTTGATGGGGATTGCATTGAATCTGTAGATTGCTTTTGGTAAAATGGCCATTTTTACTGTTAATCCTACAGATCCAAGAGCACGGGAGATCTTTCTATTTTCTGATAGCTTCTCTAATATCTTTCTTCAAAGTCTTGATATTCTTGTCATACAGGTCTTTCACTTGCTAGGTTAGAGTTACACCAAGATATTTTATATTATTTGTGGCTATTCTGAAGGGTGTTATTCCCCTGATTTCTTTCCCTGCCCATTTATAGTTTGTATATAAAAGGACGATTTATTTTTTTCTTTTTAGCTAATCTTGTATCCAGCCACCTTGTTGAAAGCATTTATCAGCTGTAACAGTTCCCTGGTAGAATTTTTGGGGTCACTTATGTATACTATTATATCATCTACAAAGCGCAATACTTTAAAGATTCCCATCTTTCCAATTTTATCCCCCTTGATCTTCTTTTGTTGTCTTATTGCTCTAGCCAGAACTTCAAGTTTTATATTGAATAGATAC